>OY282641.1:88916882-89350681 GCA_958299015.1 Tetanocera ferruginea | reverse complement strand
TTTTATATTTTATATTTTATATTTTATATTTTATATTTTATATTTTATATTTTATATTTTATATTTTATATTTTATATTTTATATTTTATATTTTATATTTTATATTTTATATTTTATATTTTATATTTTATATTTTATATTTTATATTTTATATTTTATATTTTATATTTTATATTTTATATTTTATATTTTATATTTTATATTTTATATTTTATATTTTATATTTTATATTTTATATTTTATATTTTATATTTTATATTTTATATTTTATATTTTATATTTTATATTTTATATTTTATATTTTATATTTTATATTTTATATTTTATATTTTATATTTTATATTTTATATTTTATATTTTATATTTTATATTTTATATTTTATATTTTATATTTTATATTTTATATTTTATATTTTATATTTTATATTTTATATTTTATATTTTATATTTTATATTTTATATTTTATATTTTATATTTTATATTTTATATTTTATATTTTATATTTTATATTTTATATTTTATATTATATATGGTGTGACGCACCTTAATGCCCACCTTTCATGTAACCCAAAAGAGTGAAAACCTTAAAAAAAGGTTTATATTTGACAGTTATAAAATTTGGCTTGGGATCATACTATCTTACGGCAAAAGTGTGTGAAAAAATGGGCGTCATCCGCATACGATTACACCCACTTTTTATCAACCCCAAAAATTTAAAACTTTACCGTTTTATAAATCTGACGATTCTAAGTTGTAGTCTGAAGATGAACTGCTATCCTCAATTATCTTCTTGCTGAGTAAGACATATTTTCATATCTGTAGTGATATGATTTTTTTTTTTAACCATGTCAATATCATCTACAGACTTATTTGATTTTCTACAAGTTATTCAGCCTTTCATTTTTAGTATTAGAACAACATACTTCAAAGAACTTATTTCGAGATAAAACCACCCTTTTACTTTCAATTTCACTTAAACTTTTATTTAAATGCACTTAACAATTGTACTTTTGCTTCAAAATTTAAGTTAACTCTTTTACCTCAACAGAAGAAATAATCATTGAACTACTATGTCAAAAAGAGAAATCATTTGCTTTAAAAAACAATAGCAACAATTCAGTGAACAGTTCATTTACGAAAATTGCAAACAATCACAAAAAACTTTTCATTTTGCCTACGTGCTGTTTTGATAAATTATATTTTTGTTAGGAATAATGTGTAGTAATTTATTATAGCAATAGATTTTAAAATATATGACCATCAATTTTGTCGTAAAGATGGATTAGAGGAAGAGGAGCGGGGATTTAGAATAATTTTTTTTTTTATATAACACTTAAATACTGAAGAATGTTGTGGTAGCTTTATTTATGCATAACAACTACTTTAAATTTTCGCACAAAATAACCAGTTAGGGAAAAACCCCTTAAAAAAATGAAGCAAAATTTAGAAAAATCTAAAACTTTGGGTATTTTAACTTTATAAAATAAGCTTCAAAAGAATTTTGAAATTTAAAGTTGGCATTGCCAGATAGTCTTATTTCCATCGCATACAAGGTTCTTTCGAGTGTATTGTGTGAAAGATTGAAGCCGCATACCAAAACACTGATTGGACATTATCAGTGTGGCTTTCGTCCTGGCAAGTCCACCATAGACCAGATTTTTGCACCACGCCAAATCCTGAAGATTCTCTATGGCGCTGAGGCATGAGTGGTATCGCAAGCAGATGCAGCCGCTCTTGGGGAGTTCGAGAGGAAAGTTCTTCGCAAAATCTTTGGTCCTATTCGAGTTGGCGACGACTACCGCATTCGAATGAACCAAGAACTGTACGAGCAGACATTGACATAGTCCAGCGTATAACAATTCAGCGACTACGTTGGCTAGGTCATGTCTTTCATATGGATGAAGAAGCTCCAGCGAAAAAGGTGTTTGAGGCAAAAGCCGAGGGTCGACGACGAAGAGGAAGACCATGCCTCCGATGGATTGACCAGGCCGAGGAAGCCCTTACCGCGCTTGGTGAAAGTGATTGGAGATGGCGCGCGCGAAGCAGAGACGCCTGGCGAGAGCTGATGAAGTCGGCCTTAACCCCTCAACGGGTTGTCATGGCCACCTAAGTAAGTAAGTATGTAATAAGCATACTACAACGTTTACAAAAAGAGGTATACGGTTTCTGCGCTACTGTTTATTCAGCAGTTATGTCATTTTAAAATCGTGATGTAGTGAAGCGAAAAACTAATTTCCCCATACAAATTTTTGTAACTTTAGTACTATTTGGTCCATCTGTTTGAAAATTACATGTAAGAAAGATATGAAATATGAAGAATTTCAATTTCATGTCATTTTGTGCCCTATAACCCGAGTTACAGATTTATTTCCGTATAAATAGGCCAAACGCCCGACTATGCGTCATGACAAAATTAATATACCCCGTTCGTAGTACGCGTGGGGGTATAACACATGGCATATATCTTGGTTATTGCATCAGAGAGGTACTATTATCAGAAGTAAAATTAGCCATGATCGACCGATGAGTGTTTAAATATCAGCGTTTATAATGGCGATTCGTACGCGACAAAAAAGTAAGTGATTTTGAGGCATGTACATTAGAGTGGGTCGAAAAAAAAAGTTTGAAAAAACCACCCCCTATTTTAAAGTTGACCTCGAGAGGATTCCGAAAATAAAAAAATTTTTTTTTTTGGACCACCGGAAAAACAGCCAAAATGGTCTTTTTTGCATAACTTAAGCATTACTTGTCAGATCTTAAAAAATTATGTGTCGTTGAAAAGAGTTTTACGAGCACTACAATGTCTTCTTAAAACATTTTTACTTCTGAGGTCAAATTCAACTAGTAAGCCCCATTAGCCCGATTTATCCCCCCATAAATTTTTTTTTTTTTCCCATAAGATTAAACTCCTTCAAATTTGTGTAATTTGTGTTAAAAAATTATTTATTAACTTTCTTTTACAATTTTGTTTATATTATGTGCTTGTTCGTTGACTAAACTAAAAGTAATTTTTTTATAAAAAAAAGGATTATATCAAATATTTGAACTATTATAACTTCTTTGTTTTTAAACTTGATAAATAATTTTTTGAACACAAATTAAACAAATTTGAAGAAGTTTAATTATTTGGGGGGAAAAAAAGAAATTTAAGGGGGATAAATCGGGTTTATGGTACTTACTAGTTGAATATGACCTCAAAAATAAAAATGTCCTGAGAAGACATTGTAGTGCTCGTAAAGCTCTTTTCAACGACACATAATTTTTTAAGATCTGACAAGTAATGCTTAAGTTATGCAAAAAAGACCATTTTGGCTGTTTTTCCGGTGGTCCAAAAAAAAAAATTTTTTTGTTTTCGGAATCCTCTCGAGGTCAACTTTAAAATTGGGGGTGGTTTTTTCAAACTTTTTTTTTTGTATGGAGGCCGACCCACTCTAATGTACATGTACAGTAAGCCGGATCGAAATTTAGATATCGCCGGACACCAACTCAAAAGTTAGAGGGACTCTTAAAAACTATTTCTGCATCATTTTTTTTTGGATCGGAGAAATCCCCATGGAGCGGTTTTGGTTCTCCTAAACCCTTTTTTTGGCCAAAAAATCAAGTTTTTTGCCTATAACTTTTTTTTTTCTTCAGAATGCATACCCAAGATAAGCAAAAAAGTTAAGATTGTGATAGTACACAAGTATTGGTTAAAAAAAATTTTGAAATTTGTTGTCCTTACAAACTCTTTTGAGACCCCAAAAAAATCGATATTTCATCATTTTCGAAAAGGTGTTTTTTTTAAGCACCTATAAAATATTTATTTTTCAAGCAATTCATATGCATTTATGCTTAGTGAAAAGATATTGAGCTCTTCTTTCCATTGATATATCTAATGGTGTAGTTTAACCAAAACTAAGTGCAACAATTATATAAAACATGAGAAATTGATATTCAGAAGGATTTTTCGGCTTAATTATAATTTAATTGCCTTAATTACCGTTAGATTTTGACAAATCTTGGTATGTTTGAGTTTTTAGGTACGCTAAATCGAATTCTGACAACCATTTTTTAGAAAAGTATCTTGGGTATGCATTCTGAAGAAAAAAAAAAGTTATAGGCAAAAAACTTGATTTTTTGGCCAAAAAAAGGGTTCAGGAGAACCAAAACCGCTCCATGGGGATTTCTCCGATCCAAAAAAAAATGATGCAGAAATAGTTTTTAAGAGTCCCTCTAACTTTTGAGTCGGTGTCCGGATGACTTTTTTTGTCTCCATACAAAATCGATCCGGCTTAATGTACAGACTGCGAAATATTTTAGAAAGTAATATTCCTTAATATGCTTAAATTGACTTAAAATCATAATAATCGTGAATTTATTTTTAAACAAAGTGTAATAACGTTCGCGACATAAAGTACGTGACAAACATGCCCAACAGTTTTTAAGGGGACGTGACTCCTTCAAACAGTTTTTTATTTTAATGTTTTAAAGTACGTATAAGTTCAATAAACAATAAGATATCATTTTGAACAATTACGAATTTATTTTTCGGAAAAACAGTTACGCAAAAAAAAAATTTTTTTCATTATTTTAATCACATATATTGCTACTGGAATTTTTTTAAAAAATCATGGCGGGCGTGATAAAACAAAAACTACTAAACCGATCGTACTGAAATTTTAATATGTTGTTTTACACTTGTCGATGCATGGAATGAACTACGGACAGAAAAATCGGTCTTATAATATTTTAATTTTTGGCCGACTTTGTCCAAAAAACTTGACAATTTTCGAAAAACAGCACGGTTTTCTTATTTTTCAACCAAAATTGTTTCTTCTTGTCCATTCCATGACGGTTTTGATGCTGATAAAAACCCCGTTTTTTGTTTTTTTTTCCCAATGTCCCAGTGAGTTCTAATCACACCCGCCATGGTTTCCTCATGGTTTTTGATGTTTTTTTAAAATAATTCCAGTAGCCAAAACAATAAATTTTTTTGTGTAATTTTTTTACCAGAAAATCTATACTTCATTTTTCAAAATGATATCTTATTTTTTATTCAACTTATAGTCATTTTAAAACATTAAAATAAAATTTTTTTAAGGTGTCACGTCCCCTTAAATAAAAGACAGAAGTAATGGTATACATGAATTTTCAAGCTAATTTTTTTTATTAAAAAATAAATAAAACTTTAATTTTAATTTGATCAACAAGTTCGTTCCAAAATTAAATACAAAAATAATTAAAAAAGGCTATTATTAAATTCCCAAGTGCCCGGATTTTTATCAATATGATTGTTTTTAATATGCTGGAAAACAATTTGATACGTGTGCATTTTACATAAGAACTAAGTCGTGTTACAAAAGTGGGCGTCATCCTGCCATACAACCTCAAAATATAGAAATCTATAAAGAGGCTTATTTTTTAGTACAATTTGTTGCGAATGCATGTTAGATGTCATCGCAGTAATAAAATCTTTAAAAATCTCAATTATGCACAATTTGTAACGGATATGTATTAGAAGTCATCACAGTTGTAAAATCTTTCGAAATCTTATACAAAAATAGCCAAATGTAAGATTTGTTTGCCCTTAAGGGTCGTTCATAAGCTGCGTGACCAATATTCAACTTTTTTGTACCGACGAATCCGCATTTAAATTCTCACTGCAGTGCATGCCAGCTGTATAAGTTATCGCTGTATAACTGTCATTTGGTGCTTATCTCATCTTATTAATTATCAAATGGATGTGGGAATTTTAACACAAACTTATGTATCTCGTTCAAAAAATTATAGCTATAACACATTATAAAATGTCCGCGGTCTAACTTTTTTTTCAGCTAGTGCTTATTTCGTGAATGGTAACACTTAGCACATGTCTGATTTGACAGATAATTAGTTTTATCCTTCCACTGAACGAATATGATTGTGAATACGCTTGAACAACGCTGGGAAATATTGCGATATTACTTTGAAAATCATGGTAATGTTGCAGAATGTGTGCGAAAATTGCGTACGGATTTTGGAAGAACAGAAGCACCGTCAGCTCCCAAGTGCCCGGATTTTTATCAATATGATTGTTTTTAATATGCTGGAAAACAATTTGATACGTGTGCATTTTACATAAGAACTAAGTCGTGTTACAAAAGTGGGCGTCATCCTGCCATACAACCTCAAAATATAGAAATCTATAAAGAGGCTTATTTTTTAGTACAATTTGTTGCGAATGCATGTTAGATGTCATCGCAGTAGTAAAATCTTTAAAAATCTCAATTATGCACAATTTGTAACGGATATGTATTAGAAGTCATCACAGTTGTAAAATCTTTCGAAATCTCATACAAAAATAGCCAAATGTAAGATTTGTTTGCCCTTAAGGGTCGTTCATAAGCTGCGTGACCAATATTCAACTTTTTTGTACCGACGAATCCGCATTTAAATTCTCACTGCAGTGCATGCCAGCTGTATAAGTTATCGCTGTATAACTGTCATTTGGTGCTTATCTCATCTTATTAATTATCAAATTGATGTGGGAATTTTAACACAAACTTATGTATCTCGTTCAAAAAATTATAGCTATAACACATTATAAAGGGTCCGCGGTCTAACTTTTTTTTCAGCTAGTGCTTATTTCGTGAATGGTAGCACTTAGCACATGTCTGATTTGACAGATAATTAGTTTTATCCTTCCGCTGAACGAATATGATTGTAAATACGCTTGAACAACACTGGGAAATATTGCGATATTACTTTGAAAATCATGGTAATGTTGCAGAATGTGTGCGAAAATTGCGTACGGATTTTGGAAGAACAGAAGCACCGTCAGCTCCGTATGTTCGTTATCTTGTGAAAAAAGTGAAAGAAAATGGCATCCTCATCTATAAACCAAAGCGTGAAAAGCCAAAAACAGTGCGTACACCCGAGAATATTGCTGCTGTGGCAGAAAGTGTGCGTGCAGCGGCATCAACATCAATTCATTTTGTTGATGAATTTTGAAGCCAACTGAACATCCAATGCGTTTTCGCTTCGCTGAGTGGGCCTGCGATCGACTTACAGAAGATGCCGATCTTGCCAAAAAAATCAGATTTTCAGATGAAGCTCATTTTGATCTTGGCGGGTATGTAAACAAGCAAAATTGTCGCATTTGGGTCACAGAAAACCCGCACGCATACATTGAAAAGCCGATGCACCCACAACGAGTAAAATGAGCAAGGAGTGGCTGTTACAGTCAATGGCCATCGTTATCGGGCCACGTTGAACGTATTTTTGTTCACAAAAATTGAAGAGGAGGATATTGGCAACATTTGGTTTCAACAGGACGGCGCTACGTGTCACACAGCCGAAGCTACACTCGATGTTTTGCGCCCTGTTTTTGAAGATCGCATTATCAGCCGCAGAGCTGGTGTCGTTTGGCCACCTCGGAGCTGCGATTTGGCACCGTTGGACTATTATTTGTTTGGTGCCCTCAAAGATAAGTGTTACGCCATGACAAGCCAGAGACAATTGACGCTTTAAAGGACAATATTCGTGAAGCCATTGGTGAAATACAGCTGCACATAATCGAATAATAAAAATTGGACCGATCGTGTAGGCTACTGCATGGCCAGCCGAGGCAGCCATTTGAATGAAATTATTAACCGGAAGGATTGTAGATTCAAATAAAAAAAGAAATTTGAGAAAATATTCAGTAGTTTTTTTTATAGCATTTTCAAAAAAAATAAAGTTATTTGGCGGACCCTTTATTAAAAAAAATATATTTGCATCATTTTAATTTTTTTGTATAAAGAAATTAAAAGTTATATATTTTCATTGCATCAAATTGATAAAATTGAAGCACTACATTGGCTGTTAAATGCGATGGTTAATTTACTTTGTGTGAAGACGACTAATTTAAATAAACATATAAATTACCTTATCGTCGTCAGCTATTTCAGATATTTCATCCCATAAATTTTTCATAAGATTCTGATATTCTGCTATACGAGCCGGGTTGCAGTCTCCTTTTCCTTCTATTATACAAGCTCTTATAGCCATGCATTGGAAGTCATTTTGATCCAGAAATCCATTATTATCGATGTCTAAAGCAAAAACAATTAACTAAAAATCATTTTAAGAAACAATTCAGGACTGCTCATCTACGATCAGCATTTTTAATTAACTTATAATCACACATGAACTATATATATGCAAAAATAGCTAGCACATAGAGCCTCATTCCTTAATGCATTTTAGACGCAACTTTTACTTATTCGGCACACTTTTCTGATATATCGATCTCGGCATACTTTGATCAAATGCACCACAGCTACGAAAAACCATCATAAAAGAAACTACAGAATATATATTTTTTTTTTTAGGTTCTTAAAAGTGTACTTCTTAATAATATACAAGTTCCATATGAACTAGGACGTAAATGCAAATTTTGTTAAATACGGTTTATTGGGTAATTGTTATCCCAAATATCAATCTAAACAAACCAAGGTCAAAACTATAAGTCAGAATTATAAAATACTTCAAATTATTTAAAAAAACAAGAAAGCATGGCATCAAATTTCAAAATATTGAAAATAAAATTATTAAGTGACAATTTTTTCAGAGCAAAACATAAATAACAACATGTTTTGACTGTTAGAATGTCAAAATATTAATAAAATTGTGACATATAAACAAAAATTTATTAATTTTATCAAATTCACAAACCATTTCTGACACTGTTCCCACTTCAAATTGAGAGTGTTCCTATTTTAACAAAAACAGTTGGGACAACATTTTTATGAATGGCAAAATTTTAAAAAGAATTTTATCTCTTAAATGCTTTTTAACTATTGAGCATTTTAAATCTCTTTTAAGATATTTTTATGAATAAGACCGTTTGTTTTTAATAAAAGTGTACGTATTTAAAATTTGTTTTTTGCCTCTACTGCACAATCACGATTTTTGCAGTTACGTCATTGTTCCTCTGAACCGACGATATGATCTCAGTGTACCGAATATAGGTTAAACCTGCTTAAAATAATTCATCTTTATTCATAAATATGATTGCGGCTTATTTAAAGTCTGCGTAACTTAAGCAGCCCTTAAACGCCAAAATTTGTGTATGAAGGCTGCTGAAATTTAACCTACAATTTAATGGCGCGGCATTTTGATTTAAGTTAATGTTTATGGTATAAATATTAAGAATGTGACGATGTCATTCAGGGGCCGCGGATGCGGATCAGTACAATGCTTTCAGTGAGGATGCGGATAATCGAAATTCGGATCCACGGATGCGGATGCGGATGTTTTCAATACAATTAGAAAACATTTCTTTAAGATCATATATATTTTTTTAAGGAAATACCCGTTTGAGGTATAAAGTAAAATAAAGCATTTATAACAATACAATTAAAGCACAAACAATTTAATTTAATAGATTAACATAAAAAATAATTTAAGTATTGAATTCCAAAGACTTTTATAGTGCAAAAAAATTAAAAAAGTTGATGCGGATCCAGATGCGGATGCCAAATTTTTGCGGAGCTCCGACACATCCCTAATAAATATCACAGACTGGTCCACAAACGTTCAGTTTCAGCACAGACATGCTCTACAAAGCTCTCAATGTAAAATATTTTTGAAAATGACATAGCTACACTCTAAAAACTGATTGTAATATCACTACAATAATTGCTGTGAAATTTCACGCATATATTTGCGATTTTAAAAAAATAACACGCATCGCAGCGATATATTTCAATTCATCCAATAATGAAGCGTGTTTTCCCAAAAAAACTATATTTTCTCTCTTTTTCACGCTACTTCAGCGGTTTTTCGCTCATCAATTCATTAAACGCTTCTAAAGCGATATTTTACGCTATTTGCAGCGGGTTTTTCTTTAAGTTAATGAGAGCAATTTTTAACAGATACAAAGATATCTTTAGTTTGTTTTGAGCATCGAACGCGACAACGTTAAACCAAAGCTTTCACTTAAAAACTTTTCCATTTAAATTATAAATGTATTCTATAAACTTAAATAAATCCAAACTGATACTTAAAATTGTGTAAAAAAGTTTAATTATTGCAAAAGTTATAAAGTAAATTGGTTTCGTTATCTAAAAAAAAAAATTAAAAAGTGCCGGAAAACAACGATATTTTTTAATGTTCCCAAACAAATTGTGCGCAAAGAAATAATTGAAAGAATACAACAACAGTGAAAATATCCAGTGAATAAAAAAAAAATTAATGGGTCATTTCGGCCCTTGAAAGGACTTTGACCGAGATTCTAATGATCGATTCTGTTGTGTGTGTTATTAAATATGTGTGCACGATGGACCGAAAACTGAGCCAACATGTTTAGTTCTGACTCCGAATGGCTGAGGTTTGTCATTGTCTGGAGACGACCGGTCAGAATGCGATTCTGCCAGACATGAGGATTCAACTCGGGCTATTGAGTTCAAGTGGCTCGCATGTCACTTACTTAGCACGCACGGCCACCAGCACCAAAATAAATAAACAATAAAAACTTTGTAAATTGTCAATGTTAATTTTAAGCTATTGAATTTTTATATTTTATATTTTCTTCTGATGTTAAAGATTATTTATTATTTCATGGTTCTTTAAATATCATTATTTTCAATTCTTTTATCTCTTAATATTTATATTTACTTAGTTCAATTTCAATTTTTTAGTCATAAAAATAAAATCTGCTTTTTTTATGCTGAATTTTAAAAAGCGAAAGAAAACACTACTTTAGCTGCATATTTCATCAAAAAGAGCAAAAGAGAGGCAATCGTGAGCGATAACACGCATTTATAGCGTTTTTTATAAGTACAAAAGAGCGCGAGAAACTTTTTTGTATGAGAGAGCCATTACTGGGGAAGAGAGCATTCACGCATTTATAGCGTGAAATATTTGAATTTTCGTGTTGTGGGATTTTACTACAATAATTGCTGTTAAAGTGTTGCCAGCAATAATTGTAGTGAAATCTCGCCAATTTTTCTTAGAGTGTAGTTTGATTAATCATTACGAGTTGGTTCAAATTTTTTTGAGTATTTAATCGATATTTTTGACTTTTGAAAAATATGTCCCCATTTATAATTCCCAAATGTTTAATCTTATTGCAAATTCTAAACATACTCCGAAAAGAAAGATTGTAGATATTTGACGATTGCAATTTTGAGAATTTGGTTTTAGAAAATTTTGTTAAAAGCGTACAAAAACATTGTTTGTTAGTCATTTCGTGAAATTTGCCATTATTCAAACTTATTTATTACACTGGTCAACAAGGTTTTTTTTCCAGAGACCTGAAATACTTCTCTAGAAGCACTTTTTACGTTGATTCTACGCCTATACTCAGTTTTTTCTAGAAACTAAATTGTTTCATGTAAAGCAATCTGACAGATATTTAAATAAGCTGTTCCGTTTAAATACCGTTTTAACCATTTGTATGTCCTGTTTCATCTCTGAGATATTTAAGTCTAAAGTCCAAATGTTGAATTTTTGGTTAAAAATTTTGAACTTTGACCGTCCATAATGTTTTAAACTATTTTTCAAATATGTTTTAATTTTATGTTTTTTTAAATTAAATTCTCGTCATTAATATGCCAATAAAAATATGATAGAGTTAGGAATGAATTAAACAAAAAATTAAACAATTTGTACAGCCGTTTTGTTCAATCAATATATATATATAACACCTAAGAACGTATCGGTTCTCTCCAAACTACTGAAACTTTATTTATTTACTTGTATGGTAAATAGATAAATATGGTTAAACTTCTGCAATTATGACAAAACTTTTTTGGTACCCAGTCTTTGTCTTGGTTCTGGATACCCAACTTAATTTATATACGCTAATTTGAGCACTTTATTTTAAAAATGTTATTTCAATTGATACAAAATTGTGTTTATAAGACTTTCTTGAATGAGTAGTCTGCTTTAGATCACGACAAGGTTCTAGCAGTAATCTGTCATCATATGGGTGTCCCATCTGTCTTGATATCTTTCTTCGATAACTCGAATATCTTGGTGAAATCTTTCACTCTGCTCCTGACTTAAGTCTCAAGAGATTTTCAGGAAATTGATCCAAATGGGAATGTAAGTAATGAACTTTAATGCTCATATTACACCCAAGATCTCTTAAATTTACATTTAAGAGACATGTCCTGTTTAACATGTCCTGTACTAATTTTGAAAAATTTTTTGATTTATGATTGCCGAGAAAATTTTGGATTAACAAAACGAATGATTTCAATGTTCTGTTTTCTTGCTCCTTCATACATTCGACAAAATTTGGATTTTTGATCAACCGTCTAACCTGCAGTCCATCGAAAATACCTGCTTACAATTTTTCTGCACTTAGCTGTGGAAATTTGTTTGCTAGATAAGCAAAACATTCACCATCTTTTTTAAGGGCTTTAACATATTTTTTCATAATGCCAAGTTTAATATGAAGCGGTGACAATATAATACAATCTCAATTCACTGAAGGCGGATATAACACATTTTGCTTACCAACTACAAGTGACTCTCTATGGCCACACTTTTCGAGTCCAATGATTCTTCTTATCTTATGGTAAATAGATAAATATGGTTAAACTTCTGCAATTATGACAAAACTTTTTTGGTACCCAGTCTTTGTCTTGGTTCTGGATACCCAACTTAATTTATATACGCTAATTTGAGCACTTTATTTTAAAAATGTTATTTCAATTGATACAAAATTGTGTTTATAAGACTTTCTTGAATGAGTAGTCTGCTTTAGATCACGACAAGGTTCTAGCAGTAATCTGTCATCATATGGGTGTCCCATCTGTCTTGATATCTTTCTTCGATAACTCGAATATCTTGGTGAAATCTTTCACTCTGCTCCTGACTTAAGTCTCAAGAGATTTTCAGGAAATTGATCCAAATGGGAATGTAAGTAATGAACTTTAATGCTCATATTACACCCAAGATCTCTTAAATTTACATTTAAGAGACATGTCCTGTTTAACATGTCCTGTACTAATTTTGAAAAATTTTTTGATTTATGATTGCCGAGAAAATTTTGGATTAACAAAACGAATGATTTCAATGTTCTGTTTTCTTGCTCCTTCATACATTCGACAAAATTTGGATTTTTGATCAACCGTCTAACCTGCAGTCCATCGAAAATACCTGCTTACAATTTTTCTGCACTTAGCTGTGGAAATTTGTTTGCTAGATAAGCAAAACATTCACCATCTTTTTTAAGGGCTTTAACATATTTTTTCATAATGCCAAGTTTAATATGAAGCGGTGACAATATAATACAATCTCAATTCACTGAAGGCGGATATAACACATTTTGCTTACCAACTACAAGTGACTCTCTATGGCCACACTTTTCGAGTCCAATGATTCTTCTTATCGCCGCAGTCCCACAAACACATAAAACATGGATATTTTGTATAACCTGCTTGTTGTCCTAAAAGGAAATTCACCATTTTCAAATCCACGCATATTACCCAATTATGAGATCCGTACTTCAATTTTTCGAGCACTAGAGAAATACTAGTATATTGTTCTTCTGAGTTCACATATGCATGAAAATTCTCTTTATCATAATATAATATGAATTTTTAAAAATAGTGCGTTCATCACATGCAAAAGCTTTTATGACGAGAGTGGAATTGACTCGGTAACCAAACAAATTATTTAGAATATGCATGTACTGAAAAAATATCAGGAGAATATTGGCTGCAAAGTGAAACTTTAAAAAAAAAATATTTTCTCATTCTTGTTGTCATTATCTCAAAAACTATAACAGAAAGAAAAATTATCGATGCTGCATTAGAAATGTTGACATTTTAGCTTTCAAACAAGTTATGTATCATAACAATGTGATGAACGGTTATGATTTTGTAGGTAAAAATATCATCAAAACCAGCGTTAACAGTTTTGCACGATAAATAGTGCTTTCGGTATTTTTTGAGCTCTTGCGAGATGCTGCGGGAGAAAGTAAAAATCATCGCTTTATGTGAGAAAAATTCTCATGCGAGAAAATTTTTACCACATGTGCGATATTTCCCACGCGAGAGATAAATAATACCGAAATTACCACAAAATACCTCACATTACCAAAAAGAGATTTCTACCTGCTGTGGTAGAAATACGCGTGAATGAAATGTGTACAGAAAAGGTTTACTGAGTGAATGCGCTTGTTGATGCATTCGTCATGTGCATTCTTGTTGGTAATTTGTTTGTGTTCAAACAGTTTTCGATATTTATCAACAAAAGAAGGTAAATAATTTCTAATAGCAAAGTGAAAAATAAAATAATTGTGTCTTGAAGAAAAATATCATTGTCGCATAGTTATTCAAAAACTCTGAAAGTTTAAAGTATTTTTTACATTTTAGGCGCATTTTAATACATATTATGAATGTGGTGACCGTGGCGTGCAAGTTAAGTGTGTGGCTTAGCACGCTCGGAGCCTGAGTTCGATCCCCAGTCACGGTGAAAAGTTTTTTCAATAAAAAAATTTTTCAGATCGGTCACCACCTCTCTGCAGACAATGGCAAACCTCAGAGAGTAAATAATGCCATGTAAAGCTTCTTGAGAACATGAACTTAAGCCGTTCGGAGTCGGCATAAAACATGTAGGTCCAGTTCTCGGTTAATTGTGTGCAAACATTTAATAACACACACAACACAATTGATGATAAGAAGCTCGGTCAAAGTCCTTTCAAGGGCTGAAATGGCCAATTTGTTTTTTGTTTTTTTATTTTATTTATTATTATTATATAGTTTACATTATATATTGTATAATATTTATTATATATTGTATAATAAATACAATACAACAAAAAATTATTGGTTTATTGACATTTTTATTTTCGGTCCCAGTAGACCATTCTGTGGAAATGCCCATATATAAATAAATAAATAATAAATAAATTAAAAATAAACAAATCAAATTATATAGTACCACAAAAACCCATTTAGAAATGTCTCTTTCAACGTTATCTGCGACTACATTTCAATCAAAGATCATATTATAATAATTAAATTTGATATAATTTTGAAAAACATATCCCTACAATGAGCGTAGGGTAGATTTGAACAATACATGCCTACATTTTTTTGGTACAACGCAAGGAAATTCAGCTACATTTTCGTTGGGACAAAATCGTTTTATGAGATATTTCGTGCATCAAAACCAGGCATGCGCAAAAGGCCGCCCATGGGCGGATAGCTTTCACATGCATACGACAGCTTTCGGTTAAAAAAGCTTTGCAGTCGAGACTCGGATTGTTACACTGAATATTTTTACCAGGGGTGCGCAATCTAATACATGTAAGGCAGGGGTGCGCAAACTTATACATACAAAGTTTTGTGTTTGTATTGCAAAGCTTTTGTTTTTCAAGTTAACACTGAACGAAAAGCACGAGTTAGTTCATTGTTACAATCACAACCAGTGCTGTCACTTTACCACAATTGTGGTAGATGTACCACTTTTTTCGACTTTTTTGACATCTACCACTTTTACCACCCACTATTTACCTTTTCCCAAAATCTACCACTATTTTATTTCTGTCACCATTTCTATCATCAATCTATTTTTAAAGAATTATATCTATTATTTGTTTCTTTAATTTAATTTTTATAATATTTTACCGAGACAGGAAATGGAATTTTTTAAATGTGTGATTGTATTTGAATAGTATTGCATTGGAATAAATCATAAAATCTATGCAAAAAACAAATAAAAATTTGATTTTCAGTTCTTTTTCAATTATCCCGAAATTATTTTTTATTAATTTTGCAAGACACGAAAACGCTACCTAAGTTACAACTCTTAAAAAGTTTTCAAATTCAATATAACACCTAATCTAACAATCTTTTGGTGCGCAAAACTTTGCTTGAAATTTGTTTATTTTCTGGTTCGCGAGCATCTCCTAACTTGGCTCTTGGCTTGCTCGCGGTCCAGTTTGTACTTTGCATCTCATGATAGGCAGTGGGAGTTACGTAAATTTAAAAAACGGCTTGAGCCACGAGCGTCTAAAAAGTAGCTAGATCCAATAACGAGATTTTTACGTTTATCAGTCTTTATGATTCGGTATTCACAATTGAAAATTGATGTAATGCTATTTTTGGAAAATAAATTGAGAACAATTGTTTACCTTATTTTTCCAATGAAATTTAATGAATGTTAAAATAAAGCTATACCATAATTTTTATGAGATTACTGCAAGTAAGCCCCATTTTTTGACGATAGGAAAAAATCTACCACTAATTTTCTTAATCTACCACTCTTTTCAGACACAATCTACCACTATTTATAATTTTCAAGTGACAGCACTGATCACAACATACGTTTAGTCGCTGTTTGAACTTCATGCTGAAAGGTTGCGGTCGCTTGTTACTTCCTTCACATATTCAATACTAGAAGCTTCGTTCAAAAATTGAGTAAAATTCTACGAATTAATTAAATCTCTATTATTTAAAAACAAGCAAATTGCTACAGACAAACAAATACAACAAACAAACGCATATTCATGCGTATGAATGGTAAATTGACGTATTTAATAAGGCAACGCAGGAGAAAGCGACCGCAACCTTACAGCATGAAGTTCGCACAGCGACTGATCGTGTGCTGTGATAGCACGAATGTGAATAAATATTCAGTGTAACAGTGCGAGTCTCGACTGCAAAGCTTTTTTGACTGAAAGCTGTCGTATGCATGTGAAAGCTATCCGCCCATGGGCGGCCTTTTGCGCATGTCTGATGTAAAGTTTTGTGTTTGTATTGCAAAGCTTTTGTTTTTTCGAAACAAAAGTTTCGTTTATCATAAGTAAATTATCGAAATTATTTAGTATTTGTAAAGGGATAAAAAAACAAAAACCAATTTCGTTTAGTTGAAAATCGATATTATCATAAAAGAAAAATGCATTTAAAGTTCATTGAAAAATATGATCTTATATGATGTTTTTAAGATAAAGTTGGCATTTTCGATACATTAAAAACCGTAAAACATTTCAATAAACGGTGGGACTCTGAGCGGAGCTCGGTCGCCCAGGTATTAAACAATTAAAATGCCACAATTTTATAAGTCTTATAAAAAATGCATTTTTTGTCAATATTTTCTGTCACTATGTAAGATGAGTAGTTTTAAATATGTTTTTCTACAGTTAACTTACCGTTGCCAATAGTTCAGTGGTAGTGTGCTATACTGGCATGCAGAGGACGTCGGTTCGCATCCTGACTGTGTATGTATCAAAACTCTTAATTTAACTATTTAAATTCTAATTTTAAATATTTCATTAACTCTTTAGTCAGAAAAAACCCTCGAAATAAGTTCGCGCTTACATTACAATCTTAAAAACAATCTATCAAAATTTATCAAAAATAAATTTGTTTTAAATAAAAACAAATTCTTGCAGGTTTCGTCAGGGATTGAACCCTGACCGGTTGAGTATTAAACTCGACCGATAGCAAGCTCGGCTAAACTTCAACCTTTTAAAAGGTGCTTAAATTTCATATAGTACGTGTAGGCAATCGAGGCAATTAGCCTACACGTAAATAAAAGCTCTTTTTAAATTTTCATTTTAAAATATCAAACGAACATTTTAAAAATTCTTTTAAAAATGTTTATTTTAGAAAAAAAGAACGTTTTAGCAGCTCATGTTAAATGTTTATTGCAGAAAATCAAACAAACATTTTGAAAGCTCTCTTTAAAATGTGCGTTTTTAAAATAAAAATAAACGTTAGAGGCGCAAAATCTGGGTCAAACGTTTTCAAAAGTAGCACGTTTCTGCTAGTTTTGAAAATATAAATTTCTCAGGGCTTTCTCATTGTGTTTGTGTTAAATGTTTGTTTTTTAATGATAATTCGATGTTTAATAATAAAAATATATGAAAATACGGCTTATCATGCTGTTGTTGCTGTAGAATGATGACCTGCAAACCAATGTGTGCATATTTGTTTCGCCGCATGCAATTTCTTTACACATATTTATGCTGTAGTTTTACAATTTTTTAATTTACACTTGAGAAAGAAAGATATTTTAATATTTCAAAATGTGGCATTCACAAGTGTGATAGCATATTTTGTATAGATTAAAAATAAATTAAAAGTGTGAAAAATGAAGTGTTCGTATTTCCCTTGAACTACAAATAAATGCCTCGACGTAAAACAAGTTTGACAAGGTCAACAGAAAATGCAAGAGCGATGCTCCGCGCTAGGAGAGCAAGAGCAGGGACTCAAAGAGAAAATTGTTGGTAAATTATGCATGCAATTATTTGCTTACACGACTGCGATTGGAGTGAGGTAGTGGCGTAGCAAGGGTTGCTGGCACCCGGGCCGGAAACTAAATTGTGCACCCTTTAAGAAGGTTATACTAAACCTCATAAAAGCAATGCTTAAAAAGTACTACGAAATTAATATAATTTTTTTAAATAATAGCTTACTGTTATGATTATTTTGTTAAAGTGCAAATGAGTAAACATATATATTTTAATTTATTGTATTATTTATAAAAGTCGGTAACAATATTCAAAATTAATCTCATCGATATTAATATATTTGATATCATTTGAAAGATAATTTGGTAACTTATACAAAACTGAAAAATTTTGCGCAATCAAGGAATTTTTCAAAAATGTTTTGTTTACGCCAAATTTTGACTTGCAATAGTGAGTAAATCCCCAAAGATCTATTTTGAAAAATATTGCATAATTGAGGAAAAATAGGACCGGGAAGTAAAACGTTAACAAATTTTCCCACAATGACCCTGAATAACTATCAATTTAAATATTTTTTCGAAATCAATTCACGTCTCTTTATAAAAGTTAAGTGAAAATTAGAACAAGATATTAAAATTAATTTATAAACTTTTTTCCTAATTTTTATAAATTTCTTTATAGTACTCTTTATACATTTCAGCTTCGACTTTAATAGACAAGACTGAGGTCTGTAACATTTGACTGCCTTATTCTCGACCATAAATATCACAGTATCACAATATCACAGTGATACCAAATTGATATCAGAAATTTGTTTCATAGTCATTATCTATATAATTCCCAAAGCAAACTTGCCCTGGAAGAACAAGGTAAAGAGTCATGAAAATTAGAATAATTTTTAGAATAGTTTTTTCTTAAATACTGTATTTTTGACAGTTTTTGTTGGTTGATTTGAACAGAATAATAATTATGTATTTTAGTAAAGTAAAGGAGTTAAGAAACCATCTTAGAGTTTTAAATAGACATCTTCAAAATAAAATAAAAAAACATCAGAACGCCATAAAATTGTTATAAAACGCCATTTATTTTATTTTTAAAAAAAATTAATGAATTTTAATCAATTTAATTTTTTTTTAGAAATTATAAAGAAAGTAATAAATTGAGCTTTTAAATTGTTTTATGTAACACGATACCCAAAAACATATTACTATTAAAAATTATGTTCTAGCAGATTAAGAGCTGCAAATAAGGTTTGTTTGTCGATGAGTAGTCTCAGACTTAGTAATCACAAAATTATAAAGTATATTTTTATTCCTGACATTTATGACATGAGCCAGGCGCGCACCCAGGAAAAAGTTTTGGGGGCGTTTAATGTTTTTATTTTCTAACTTATTTAAATTTGTTATTCTTTACATAATGTAAAGATAACAATGTCTATTTTTCTTTTATTTTGGACCATTGCACTTGAAATGTTCTCAATATTATTTTCTAGACCCCTACGAACACTTAACAGAGGTAGACCATTTATTAACCCAGTCTACCCAGTTTTATTAACCCATTTCTGACTGGAACCAGATCCGCTCACACGATTTTGATAAAATTTCATACACGATTGTATGATCAATTGACTCAAAATGATCAAAAACAAACATTCAGCTCCATACCTCAATGCGTTGCTGAGATATTCATTGGGTATTTTTCAACCTATTAGGCCATCGTGATAACTTTTCTTCGTTTTTTTTTTAAATTCCAATGCGCGATTAACGACAAAACTGCTTATTGAAATCTATACCGATTATTTTTGGTGACCATGGCATGCAGGTCAAGTGTGTGGCTTAGCATGCTCGGAGCCCGAGTTCGATCCTAAGTCGCGGCAAAAGTTTCAATAAAAAATATTTCTGGTAGATCACCTCACCTCTCTGCAGACAATGGCAAACCTCAGAGAGTAAATAATGCCATGTAAAGCTTCTTGAGAACATGAACTTTAGCCGTTCAGAGTCGGCATAAAACATGTATGTCCAGTTCTCAGTCCATTTGAGTACAAACATTTAATAACACACACAACACAATTGATCATTTTAAGCTCGGTCGAAGTCCTTTCGAGGGCTGAAATGGCCAATTTTGTTGTTTTGTTGTTTTGTTGTTCGTTGTTTGTTGTTCGTTGTTTCGTGATTTGGTAGAAGAATTTGGTAAATAAGTTAATTACTAAATACTTTCTTATTATTAATGCGATCGAGCCAAAGTTTCTGTCGATGAAAAGGCAAGATAAAAAATTAAATATTTCTGTTGTGCTTTGATTTATTTTCGATATTTTCTGCTTTCCACTGCCGCTATTTCCATCATCTGAAAATTAATTGTTTTCGTAGTCTGGTAACTCTAGTTTATATATATTGTTTTTTAATTTTGTGGTAAGTTTACTTTTACTTAATTGCAAAACAGCGCTTTAATTTATTATTGCGGAAGGTCGGGAAGTAAGAACAGCAGAAAACGCAACAAAAAAAGAGTATGCAGAAACAGCGGTTTGGTAGTTTATCGAAACAGCGGACGGCGGTGACGCAAATAACGCGGCAGAAAAATGAAGAGTAGCGGTTTAACGAAAAGCAGTCGAAAATTTAAATAAGGTTAAATTATTTGTCTTTGACTATAAACGATTGGTAGTTAATCGAACAGCGGACGGCGGTAACACAAATAACGCAGTAGAAAAATGCAGAATAGCGGTTTAACGAAAAGCAGCCGAAAATTTAAATTAGGTTCAATTATTTGTTTTTGAGTTTTCATAAGGATAAGTTGCAGCAAATTAAAACAACACATTTGTTTTTAATAATTGCTTTTTATTGCAGGATTTTGAAGCAGTTCGTGCAGCATCTTGTTAAGTCAGAAGCATATGCACATACCTCACGCGCAACAAAGGAAATTGATGTGTTAACACAATTTATTGATACATTAAATTTGTAATGCATTTTTTCCTGCTTCGGTTAAAAAAAATCAAATTATATAGTCTTAAAAAATAAAAACTAGGATGTGTTTTCAATTAAAATGTGTTTTCAAATAATTTTATTCCTGCTTGAATTGATAAAAACAGCTGATTTTGTTATTGGTGCGAGTAGTTCAGCTACACATATTTTATATGGTTAAAACATATGTGGCAAACAGAGATGCCATATCACACAGATAGGCAAAAACTCATCAGATTTTTCCCACCGCTAGAACAAATATAATAACTTTTGAATGGAAAATTTTATATGGGATTGATGCGAATCACATCAGCACTCTTGACAAATAACGCGTTAGCTAACAGTTACGTGTCTAGCTGGGTAACTCTGAACTTATTGCATTCAGAAAAAAACACTTATCTTTCTGTGATAAAAAATTCTCTATTTTCGATAATAGCAATTTTTCACATATTCGAAGAAATATTGAAATATTATTTTAGATAAAAAAATTCACTATGCGAAATAAGTTCATCAATAAAAATATATCTTTCTCTAAAATAAAAAAGTCTTCGTCTCGAAAAACGATATATTTTTCTTATATTGAATTAGGTACGAAAACAAAGTAGAAAGCGTGCGAGCGTTTATTTTATTTATTATTCTATATTGAAATTAAAGCATTGAAATTCATTGCCTTGATACTCGAGCGTGTTGAGTTTTGAAAACATTTCACGCGGGTTCGAGCCCGTATAAAACCAAAATATTATGTTTGCAATATTTTTTTAAAAAAAATATAAATGTCAGTGTTCATAAAAAACAAAACAAAACAAAGTGGCCATTTCAGCCCTTGAAAGCACTTTGGTCAAGCTCCTAATGATCAAATTTGTTGTGTGTGTTACTAAATGATTGCACACAACTGACCTAGAACTGGACCTACATGTTTTATGCCGACTCCGAACGGCTAAAGTTCATGTTCTCAAGAAGCTTTACATGGTATTATTTACTCTCTGAGGTTTGCCATTGCCTGCAGAGAGGTGGTGACCGATCAGAAAAATATTTTTAAAAAAAAAAACTTTTGCCGCGACTGGGGATCAAAATCGGGCTCCGAGGATGCTAAGCCACACACTTAACCTGCATATAAAAAAAAATTAAATAAAAATTACAAAAACCTGTATGTGTTTTTCGAATTTTCTGACAGCTTTTCAGATGAGCAGTAGGGGAGAGTGGTACTAGTTGTCACAAAATTTGAATGAACTGCTGTAACTCCCACAAATTAATCAATAATGGCACTGCAAAACTTTTCAAGATAAATTCAATATTTTATTCTTCAATCCTGATATGAATAACGAATATTATTTTAAAATAAATCAAAAAATTTTCTAGTTAAAAAATTCAACTCGTCTGGGACAAGTAACCCCACCCGTGGGGTAAGTTGTCTCAACGCGTAGTCCCCGTTGTCACACCTCTTAATCGTCGTCGCTGCCGCACTTCGAAGAACAATTAAAGCAGCAATGTATCAAACAATCACTTTCAATGCATTATGTAGACAACGTTTGCAGTTTATACATATATTGACGACAATTGTTATTGGATTTGACGCTTGACAACAAACTACACGTAGTGAATCCACGTTATCTTTATTGATACTAGCTGTAACCGGCTTGCATCATGATATCTGAGGATGTCCGACCTCGGTTTGTAAGTCGTTTGCGATTTCTTGGCATATTTCCTTAAATTCAAATAAAACATAGAATAATTTCAAAATGGTTATATGAAATTATATGTGACAACAAGCCCCACAAGCGCTGTGACAACCTGTACCATTTGGAAAAAAATGTAAACAATGTTCTGTAAATTTAAATATAAGGTTTTATCTAAAAATTCATAAGTATTTGCAAAATATAATATTGATTGTATTGGAAATTTATTTAAAGTTGATTATTGCACACTTCTATTTGTCTAAACACAAATTTTTAAAAAATATAAAAATACACAAATCCAACTTAGTTTCTTAAATCTCTTTTAATTTTTGCAAAACAAAACTAACGGCTCTTAAACTTTCTTGGGATGCTAGAAATAGCAATAGAGTATAGATGACATTGATATTTAACTCGATAACGTGTTGAATCAAAAGATATCGGCGTTGTGACAACTAGTACTTGAGACAACGGGGACGAGTCTCCCCTACTTAAATATGTTTTGCTTCCGTTAATTTATCGCTACCAACATCTCAGTTGATGTGAGAATGACTGGCATGCGGATTATCTAGGTTCGTACACCGACTGTGTTAGAATAAAGTCTTAATTTAATTATTATTATTATTATTCCGATTCCAATTCTATTGGCTGCTTGGACAGAAACACCCTCCGATATAAGATTGTACTTGCATCTCACAAAAATGTTGTCTTATAAATAATATTTTTTTTAAAAAATAAATTTTGCTGCCCTCGTCGGGATTTGAACCTAGGCATTTAAGCGCCCACATCAAACACTAGCAAGCCCGGCTAAACTCAAACTCAGAAAATTGTGTTTTCAATATCAATAAAAAGATGTACGTAGTTCTGTTCCGTTCTTGTGAGTTCTGTTCCGTTCTTACTAAAATTAATAAATATTTCTTTGCTTTCAAAAATCTCTGAACGGCTAAAGTTCATGTTCTCAAGAAGCTTTACATAGCATTATTTACTCTCTGAGGTTTGTCATTGTCTGCAGAGAGGTGGTGACCGATCAGAAAAATTTTTTTATTGAAAAAACTGTTCGCCGCGACTGGGGATCGAACTCGGGATCCGAGCATGCTAATCCACAGACTTAACCTGCATGCCACGGTCACCACATCTACACAGTAAAAAAAATGAGGATAAATTTTATACTATTTGGTATAAATAAAAATCCATACCAAATTTATTATAAAACTTATACCATAAAATCGTATAAACCACATTTATACAAAGTTGGTATTGACTTTATACGAAAAGTGTATAAAATGAGTTACCCCAGGTTGGTGCACATTTTTATAAGCAAAAGTATAAAACTTTTTAAACCACATTTGGTTACTTTTCATAGCATTATTGTATACAAATATATGGCACATATGTATACACACATTTAATATGGTAACACTTTACCTCCCATATACCTATGATAGTCAAACGTTCATTTAAGCTAATTTTTGATGTGTTGAAATTTGATATTAACTTCAAACTAAAGGTTATGCTCAAAAATTACAAAAATCGGACAATACCACTTCTACCTCCGGTACAAAATGCCGTCATTATAACAATTAAGTCCGCACACAGTAAAAAGTTTGAGGGTAAATTTTACCTTTTTTATAACATTTCTGTAGTATAAACTCGTTTTATTCTAAATTTATTATAAGTTTTATCCTACTCTACAGTATAAAACTTGTATTTCCATTCAAACATCTATTTAACTCCAAAATAGTATAATTTTTATGCCACAAATTTATAAATATCATATTTATATTATATATATTCCAGTTATAGACACGAAAACCTCTAGGAGCCACTCGGCTTTCACGTAAAAGTCGATTTTTAAAGCTAACGAACTTCAGCGATGCTAGCAGACAATCAGTTTGCATTTGTTCTTCAGTCAGTAACCATGATATGCGCAATTAATATGTTGTATATTTTTTTGTAAACACATAATAAGACAAAAATATTGCGATTGAATTGGAAGCTCTGCCAACATGATCGAACATGCAAATTTTCTGATTTGTTTTTGAAATATAAAATAAAAAAAAAAATTATATCTACATATTAATCCTGATTTATGACTTTAAATGTAACACATATTACCATATTTAATGTGTGTATACATATGTGCCATATATTTGTATACAATAATGCTATAAAAAGTAACCAAATGTGGTTTAAAAAGTTTTATACTTCTGCTTATAAAAATGTGCACCAACCTGGAGTAAAAAACATTTTATACACTTTTCGTATAAAATCTATACCAACTTTGTTTAAATGTGGTTTATACGATTTTATGGTATAAGTTTTATAATATATTTGGTATGGATTTATATCTATACCAAATAGTTTAAAATTTATCCTCATATTTTTTACTGTGCATACAAATTTTTGTAACTTTGCTCCCACAAGGGCTATCTGTTTGAACTTTACATGTAAGGAAAATATGCCACTCGATAGCCTAAATTTCCATTTAAATAGGCCAAACGCCTATGCGACGTACAGATAATTTAAAAATCATTCGCTGAAAATTTTTATAAACATTTATGTGAATTTTTGGTACTGTTGAGTTTAACGTCCGATGGTCTCCGTGCTTTCATGAGGAGAAGAGTGACCATGGACGGAAGAAACAAGACGTTTGTTTGTTTTTTGATTAAGTTATTATTTTATTAATTTTATTTCAACAATGGCCTGTCTTAGCGTGGCTGCGACCAAAGTTGGATTTTGTTTAGTATGTTATTCTAAAAAGATGTTATTTGTTACAAACTATCTCTCTTTCTTGATCGTTTCTACGCCGGTCGGTGGTTTATAAAGGAAAATCCTCAGTTTTCGAGGGCGTTTCAATATTCCAATAATTTCCAATAAGTGGAAATTCAAATAGATACCAACCAATCAAAATCAATACTTAAGCTACATATATCTAGGAAATGTAAATCATTATGTAAATTTACATATTGTTCTTCTTCCCCTTAGTGATACGCGATCATACGTATGTTTTTCTTTTCTTGAACGCCGGCAGTTTGAGTCGCTGTACTCAAATTGGGTCGTTGTCGTTCGTAGTATTTTATTTTTGTTTATTATTAATGTCGAAATGCAGATCGCTGCATTTTTGGTATCGACATCTGGTAATAATAATTATTGAGTTGGTTCTTTGGAATTAGTGTGAGGTCGGGGTGCACAAAGTGTACATGCAATGTTGTGGGATACAACATCCCTCCCCCCTCATAAAAGAACATTTTTCTACTTGAAGAGGCTGAAAAATTTTCTGTCGCGATACCACCGATCAGTGAGCAGAAATGAGCATTACATGAATTTCTATAACGAATAATAATTTTTATATACAAAAACGTTTTAAGAATTTTATACAAGTTAAGTAGTATATATGAAGTTAAATTTATCTTATAATATGAATATAATCATGTGATTGATTATTAATATAGTTTGTTAAAAACATTTTTTTTTGATCTTATAAAAATGTCTTATACATTATATTTTTTGAAGTGAAACTTCTTTGGCGGCGAGTGAAATGAATTTGAATTCATATAAAAATTTAAAAAAAATTTTCTTCGTCCACGGGATTAGAACCCGGACTTTCTACTATGCATCTGTTAAGAGTCAGGAGCTCTATCACTATGCCACATAGTCACATGACAAATAAGCAAACAAAATGCAATTGGTATTGAACGGGTCTTTGTCCGTGTCTTGTATTTCACAGACACACCCTGTCTCAAACTTTTGATCCGTACCATTTGATTTTCAGCCTAAAAGTATGCACGGAAATTTTATTTCTTTATGCTTGGAATGCTGTACATTACGTAACAAAATATAACAATTGTGTGGAGAAAAAGCAAAAGACTGACAGATACACACTTTCATTGCTGCAATGAAAGCTTTAATAACGGCTCAGTGAATAAAGGCCTAACGAACTAACGGCTAAAAAAAAAATGAAATAATGCCTAAAAATTGCAACAAAAAATTATATAGGAATTAGGCGGTTGTTCATTATGAAAGAATGTCTAATATTTTAGGCATTCCTTCATTAAAATTGTTAAAGCAATTGATTTTCCCTTTTACAAAATGCATACACTATCTTGTAAACATTCTGTTAAAGGGAAAATTAGACTTTCCTTCATTTTTAAAGTTAGACGTTCTTTCACTTTCTTCTTAGGCGTTCTTGTTTAGGCATTCTTTCATTTTGAAAAATTAGGCATTAGTTCGTTAGGCCTTTATTCACTGAGCCTTTAATAACATTAATGAAGGAAACAAATTTAATATCTTTATTTAGTTTATAATCTTCACAATACATAAAATCTTTTACACATTATATGCATTTAACATTCAAAACATGAATTTGATATTTAATTAACAACTCCGGACCGTTTGGAATATTACAGTTTGGATAAAAAATAATTCTTTTTAAGTGCACCACCGGCAACGGCTTAACTACTACTGACTCAAACTCTCGCTGAATGCGAAGGACAAACCAAGATAAAAGGGTTGCCACCTTATACAATTCCTACATTCTCGGCTATCCTGACAAGTTTTCGCCCCGAAAATATCTAGTGGGATCGCGAATCCCAACGCTTCATGTATTCATACTATTCACCGCTTCATGCAACGGTGATAGTAGAAATAGGTCCTTCGTGGTCGCCCAATTTCTTCACTTCGTATCTACCGTGCGTCAAGACGCGAGTAACTTTGTAAGGTCCAAAAAATTTAGGTCTTAATTTTAGCCCCACTCCACACTGGGTGCGTTTTATGGCAACCAAGTCCCCAACCTCGTAATATATTTCTTCTTTTCTCTTAGCATTAAAACTCTTTCTATTTTCTTCCTGAATGCATTTTATATTATCCCTTGCCTTTTGACGTATCTCATCTCTTTCTTCGTCTATTTCCTTTATAAGTTCTTCATCTAGCAACTTTTTTAAATCTATGTGATTTGGAGCCCTCATCTCAAGAAATGGTGAGTACTTCGCACAACGTGGAGGCGTACTATTTATTAATTGCTGAACGCGATCCACATGCCTATACCACAAGCCAGGGTTTTCTTGACATAATTTCGATAATAAAGGAATTACAATTTTGTGGATACGTTCCACCTGTCCGTTCCCACGAGGCACCCCAGTTGCTATTATCAAATGTCGTACAACATTCTCCTGACAATAATCTTCGAAAACCTTCGTGGTGAATGCCGCACCACGATCTGTAATAACCCTTTCAGGATTTCCGAAAACTGACGACTGTCGCCTTAACATATCCACAACTGCTTCCGCGTTTATGCTTTTTGTGGGATAAAGCCATACAAATTTTGAAAAGGCATCAACAATGACAAGAATATGGTTGTATTTCTTTTTAGTAGCTTCCAGAGGACCGACGTGATCTAAGTGATATGTTAACAAGGGCCGATCGTCTTTCTCAATGGGAGTTAGAAAACCTTCCTTTTTTCCCGATTTAGCAGATGCCACCAAACACTGAACGCAACCTTGAACTACTTTATCTACTTTTGAATTCAATTTTGGAATATAATAATCTCTTTCAACAAGTTCACGAGTTTTCTTAGTGGAAAAATGTCCCTGCTTATGGGCAATTCCGATGATTTCTTCTTCCATTAAATTAGGAATCACAATCAACTGCTTGTTTTTGTCCTTATGCAGGATGCCACTCTTTAAGAAAAAATCTTCATAATCATCATTTTCAAGGACTGTTTTGACTGCTTCGATCCAGGAGTCATTATTCTGAGCTTCTTTCAACCTATGCAAAAACGTGTCCTCAATCAACAAGCAGTGAACCCGGCTTAAGGCGTCAACATGTTTCATGCGAGGACCGACGTGATCTAAGTGATATGTTAACAAGGGCCGATCGTCTTTCTCAATGGGAGTAAGAAAACCTTCCTTTTTTCCCGATTTAGCAGATGCCACCAAGCACTGAACGCAACCTTGAACTACTTTATCTACTTTTGAAAACAATTTTGGAATATAATAATCTCTTTCAACAAGTTCACGAGTTTTCTTAGTGGAAAAATGTCCCTGCTTATGGGCAATTCCGATGATTTCTTCTTCCATTAAATTAGGAATCACAATCAACTGCTTGTTTTTGTCCTTATGCAGGATGCCACTCTTTAAGAAAAAATCTTCATAATCATCATTTTCAAGGACTGTTTTGACTGCTTGGATCCAGCAGTCATTATTCTGAGCTTCTTTCAACCTATGCAAAAACGTGTCCTCAATCAACAAGCAGTGAACCCGGCTTCCCAATTAGATAGACTCTCCACTTTTTAATAGCCGCTATAATTACAAGCACCTCAAGCTCGTAGGAGTGGTATTTCTCTCCGACAGGCGTCGTTTTACGACTAAAATACTGAACTGGGTAGAATTTTCTGTCCTCCGAGTCCCGCTGAAGCAAAACACCTCCGTAACCCCACATGCTGGCGTCTGTATGCACCTCTGTCTCCGCCAACGGATCGTACAATTTGAGTAATGGCGCGTTGATTAAGGCCGACTTTAATTCATAAAATGATGCGACTTCTTCCTCCCCAAATTTAAATAAGACAGAATTACGCAACAGATTTGTGAGTGGTCTCCCTATTACAGCGTACTCTCTTATGAACTTTCTAAAATAAGACGTCAAACCAATCCATCTTTGTACTGCCTTCGGATTAGTTGGTGTTGGAAACTTTTCAATAGCTAAAATTTTCTCTTTTGATGGATGGATAGTACGGTTTTCGACAACATAACCCAAAAAGGTTATTTTCTTTTGAAGAAATTGAGACTTAGAAAACTTAATTTGAATACCTTGCTTAGAAGCAACACTCAAAACTAACTTTAAGTTTTCTAACCCTTCAACGACATCTTATGAAGGAATGACAATGTCATCAACTTAAACAACAATTACACCATCTCGAATTAAATCACTGAAAACTGCCTGAATGTAACGACCGAAAACTGCGGGTGAGTTTGAAATACCGAATGGCACATAACAAAATTCATACTGCCCTCAAAAAAAAAAAAACAAATTGGCCATTTCAGCCCTTGAAAGGACTTTGACCGAGCTTCTTATGATCAATTGTGTTGTGTGTGTTATTACATGTTTGCACACAATTGACCGAGAACTGGACCTACATGTTTTATGCCGACTCCGAACGGCTCATGTTCTCAAGAAGCTTTACATGGCATTATTTACTCTCTGAGGTTTGCCATTGTCTGCAGAGAGGTGGTGACCGATCAGAAAAATTTTTATTGAAAAAACTTTTCGCCGCGGCTGGGGATCGAACCCGGGCTCCGAGCATGCTAAGCCACACACTTAACCTGCATGCCACGGTCACCACTGCCCTCTGTGAGTTATAAAAGAAGTATACTTCTTTGGAAGTATGGAAGAATCCATTTTTCAAATCAAGTGTAGTGAAAACATAAGCCTTTTGCAACTTATCTAACACATCTTCTATTATTGGCAGGGGAAAATGATCTCTTACTATCTTTTTATTCAACCTGCAGTAGTCACAACAAAGGCACCTTGTTTCATCCTTTTTTGGAATGAGAACAATCGGTGCTGCATATTCGGAGGAACTCGGTTTGATAACCCCTTCTTCTAGCCAACAACCAACCTGTTTGTCAACATAAGCTTGATCTTCATAGGAAATGCGCCTCGCCCTTTCATAGACAGGAACTTCATCACTCAAAATTATCTTGATTGAAACAGGGTGGCCCTGTGGACGCATAGCTTTGTAATTCTCAACTAACTGTTTGACTTCGTTTCTCATGTCATATGACAAATGGGATAATTTTGAATCAACCATGTCATCCGGTGTAACCTCTACCGACATCATGCACAATAGTTGAAACTCCTTATCAACTTCAAGATTTATATTCGCACTTACAACGTTATCCGCGTCCACTTCTCCCACCTGTACAAATGTGGAACCTTTCTTCGACAGATAAATATCAATGAATTCGAGAATGTCATTACCGATAACCACTGAATAGTATATGTCATCAGTTTTAATAACATGAAATTTGTTAACCAACTTAACATTATCAGCAGAAATCTCAGCTTTAACGCTGCCCAGAGTGAAAATAGCCTTCCCACCTACGCCTTGCAACTTTTTAGCCTCCGTATCTAGTTCTGATATACCTACTTTTAACAAGATATCTTCCCGCAGCAAGCATACGTCACTACCATTATCAATTAACGCAACCATTGGAAAACCATTTATATGCACTACCTTGCACTTTTTGCCATTTACAGGCTGATTATTTGTAGGTTCAATATTGTCTACTATATGGACCGTGTCTTTAGCTGTCGCATCAGCTTTTCCAGTTTTAATAGAACATTCAAACGATCTATGGCCCTGACCCCCACACTTAAAACATTTAATATCAACCTTCGAACACTCCCTGGCCAAATGGTTTAATTCTCCGCACTTAAAACATTTGCGTGTATCAGCGTTTGGTTTCTTTCGATCATCACTAACTTTCTTCGCAGTATTGCTATTATCAAAAACATAGCGACCTGACGTAATGGGTCCTCAAACTTTTTCATAAACTGGAATTAATCGCTTCAGATGAGATAGCGATGTTGCCTGATAAAGTGTTGCTTTATTGGATCGAATATCATTTATGCCATTTATGAAATACGAAATTAAACTCTGATCATCGACACCTTTAGTAGAACAAATCTCTTGCAAGCTATAAAGGTACTCACGTAAAGTTTCTCCTGCTCTATAACGACGGTTTCTTAAACGCTGATGCACTTCTGCATCTGAAATTTTTATTTCAAATTCATTAGTCAGGGAAATTTTCAACGAACTCCAGTTTTAAATTCTAGCTTGACTACGGACAAAAAGTTTAGCTGCTCCTTTAAGCAATTGCTTACAATAAACATATTTTTGCTCCAGTTAAAAGTAAAAGCAGTTTCTTCGAAACTTTCTAACCACTGCCTCACATCTACGGTATCATCTCCTGAAAAACTAGTAAAACTCTCTTCTACATCTTTTAATGTAAAAAAACACTTTTCTTGAATATTCTGGACATCTTCATAAACAGTTTCTGACTCTTCTTCTTCTTGTTCAACTAACTCAAAATGTACTAAAAGTCTATTTTGAAGGTCGGTTTTTCTTCCAGTAGTGGCAAGACCCAATTCTCTAAGCTTGTCCCTCAATTGATCAACTTTAGCGAGCATTATCTCCTGAGTCTCCATCGTAAGGCTTTTGTTTTAGTAAAGAAATATAATCAAATTATTGTGAATGTCAATTTATAAAAATTATTAAATACAAAAAAGGGATTAAATTAATTAGTATTTTTATAATACACTTAATATAGATTTCAATTAATTTTACAAATTATAAATATTTGTATTCAATTTTCTTTAAATTTTCTTTTCTTCAAGCTTAATTGCTTTACTTTTGATGTTTCTTATCTCGTTAAATTTTCTGTTCGCTATTATTCATAAGCAATGTTTTAGCAAGACTTAAGATGTCAGAAACTAAATTTAAATTCGAAATTAAAATTATCAAATCGGTTCGTTGGAAATAAAATCTAAATTTAAAAATGTATGACACAACTTCTCAATCAGTTGTAAGTGCTAAAACATAAATAATTCTCAACTTTTTTGTTTCATTGTTTGGAATTTAAAAAAAAAAAATGTTATAATTTTCAAGGTTGATCTCCACCTGCCTCTGCTGTGTCTCATCCAGATCGTTTAATTTGACTGCTGCTAGCTGAGCTTCTGTTTGTTGCACTGAACCAGTGCTGTCACTTGAAAATTATAAATAGTGGTAGATTGTGTCTGAAAAGAGTGGTAGATTAAGAAAATTAGTGGTAGATTTTTTCCTATCGTCAAAAAATGGGGCTTACTTGCAGTAATCTCATAATAATTATGGTATAGCTTTATTTTAACATTCATTAAATTTCATTGGAAAAATAAGGTAAACAATTGTTCTCAATTTATTTTCCAAAAATAGCATTACATCAATTTTCAATTGTGAATACCGAATCATAAAGACTGATAAACGTAAAAATCTCGTTATTGGATCTAGCTACTTTTTAGACGCTCGTGGCTCAAGCCGTTTTTTAAATTTACGTAACTCCCACTGCCTATCATGAGATGCAAAGTACAAACTGGACCGCGAGCAAGCCAAGAGCCAAGTTAGGAGCTGCTCGCGAACCAGAAAATAAACAAATTTCAAGCAAAGTTTTGCGCACCAAAAGATTGTTAGATTAGGTGTTATATTGAATTTGAAAACTTTTTAAGAGTTGTAACTTAGATAATGTTTTCGTGTCTTGCAAAATTAATAAAAAATAATTTCGGGATAATTGAAAAAGAACTGAAAATCAAATTTTTATTTGTTTTTTGCATAGATTTTATGATTTATTCCAATGCAATACTATTCAAATACAATCACACATTTAAAAAATTCCATTTCCTGTCTCGGTAAAATATTATAAAAATTAAATTAAAGAAACGAATAATAGATATAATTCTTTAAAAATAGATTGATGATAGAAATGGTGACAGAAATAAAATAGTGGTAGATTTTGGGAAAAGGTAAATAGTGGGTGGTAAAAGTGGTAGATGTCAAAAAAGTCGAAAAAAGTGGTACATCTACCACAATTGTGGTAAAGTGACAGCACTGCACTGAACTGTTCACTTCGTTAAAATTAGGGTGGATTTCAAAGTTGCTCGCTCTCACTAGTTTGTTGTTGCCGTTTTCTACGTTTGCTGCGTCTTGTTATTATTGTTTCATGCTGTTGTACTTCTGTCATTAGCGCCTCTGTGCCAGTGATGGAATTTTCGATACAATTGTACTTTTTTCAGTACACTACCCTTATCAAAAGTACGTAAGTACCCCGGAGGCATTTTCAGTACTATTTGTGCAAAACCAACATTATACTTCAAAATATAGAAAATTTTGTATATCTTCTACTCTTAATTTTACAGTACTTACGAGTAACCCAGTGTTTTTGTGCTTTTGTAGTTAATTCTAGGAAAATTGTGGTTTTCCAAATGCTTCAAATATAAATTTTTAAAAAATTCGTAATTTTCTTAATAAATTAATCTGATGACAATGCGGAAATACATCAAAAAATCAAGATTGAGCGCATTTGGACAGCACTAAAGTAATATTTTAGGAAAAATTGTATCGTGTGTTTAAGGTGTTTATCGTGTTCTTTATTTAAATGCGTTGGCTGCGTCAAAATCAAACCCAACTGAAATCGATAAATTCTATAAATCATTACTTTAGCAATAGTTTCAAATATTTCCCGGAAAAAAGACATTTGAAATTTTGGAAAATTCTGTAATACCGAACAGTATATTGCAAAGTATAAAAGCGAACTCCTTAGTCGAGTGCTAAACATGCTTGACTGACCTTTTAAAGGTCCTGGGTTCGAATATAGGCCTGACTATAGTCCTTTAATTTGTATAACGCTTAAACTTTTCTTCAATTCTTTCATTATTTCAAATCAACTGATATTCAAACTTTCAATTCAAATTCAAATTTCTTTAATATGGATAATATGTGGAAAGTAACCAAGGCAGACTTAAATGAATAGGTTTGACAAATAAAATCCCCGATTCAAAACTCAAACATATATTAAGAAACACTAAATCAGATATGCCGATCTTTACCCAAATGCGTATCTATATGTTTAAGAATATGTGTTTTAGAAAAGTTTCTTATGCTTAAAATTAATTTGATAAGCCCTTGTTGGAAATATTTTTAGAGGAACTGCTGATTATATTTTTTCAATCTAAAATTTGGTTAAATCAAAATTGAGAAAACATATACAATAAAAAAACTTTTTCAACTTGATTTCAAACAAGAGATCATTTTGCTATAAAATTCAATAATAATTCTTGTTATAACACTCAACTATCTTAACTTTAGGATTACTAATACCCACCCGAGTGCCCATTCAGATTTTCACTTTTCAATTATTCAGCAACGAAAAGAAATATTAAGGGCCGTTTTATTCACTTTCATAACTCGAGAGTTTTGAATAACTTTCAAGTTTTCCATTAAAATTCGAAAGTTATTGATAACTCTCGAGTTATGATAGTGAATTAAACGTCCCTTAGACCGCTCTCACTGCATGTTTAGTGCTAAACAACTTTAAAATAACTGTCAAAAGCAAGAGCTTTTTAAATTGTATGAAATAAAAATAGTGTAGCACATCTAGTGCAAAAGAAAAGCAAAATATTATTGGTCACCTGGCTGCGTATTCGTTAAATTCGCACGAAAAAAATCTTCAGTAAACCTAAGGTTAAAAGATATAAAAAAATATTTATAATGGACACGATAATAGACAACGAAATTGTAAAGCTGTGTAAGAAAATGTTTCATAAAATCAAATTAAAATCATAAATACTCGTAAGAATATAAATAATATATAAATAAAAGGTCGAATGCAAATTTTAAAGTTTTCGATACGATTGACTTATATTTAGTACTATTTTCAACTTGATTCGTTACGAAATCCAAAAGAGCAAATTCCATCACTGCTCTGTGCTTCTGATACTCTTTGCTGTCGAACATACTCTCTTTTCTGTTGACACTCCGTTCGTTGTTGTCTCTCAAATGTTTCAATCACAAGCGCTCTCTTCGCTGCTGGTTTCTGATGAACTTATAATAATTAACTTTGTCATCATGTTAAAATAAAACTAATGTTGTGCTCTTGCTTAGTGCTAAAACCAAAGTGACTTCATGAGTATACTTAAGCCATGATTTAAGCAACACTTTATTTATGTATACATAATATTAATAAGGTAGGCGTAAGTATAAGAGTAGGTATTTATATGAGTAAAGCTTATTGTATTTGTAATAGAGAATATTATTTTTAGTACATTTTTCAGTTGCATTATACCTCCCTTCCAAAGAAAGAAAAACTGATTAAATTGATCAGGTTTTTCCAGATTATTCTTCCTTTGAAACGAATTTTATTATTTATCTTATGTCTTTACTTTTCCTCCCCTTTTTTCTGTAAATTTGTTTTCTCTTAGAATTATTTAAATTTAAAACAATGCAATTTTACAATTTTAGAGAGTAACACAATTATTAAATATAGTTATATTGCTATGTGCAAAACGAATTCATTTCATAAAATTAATTTTCTTAGTTATATAATAATTTTACTTTAGTAGAATTTGTTTATTTTATAAAAATAGCTTACACAATCTAAATCTTTTGAATTATAATTGTTGTTAATATTTTCATAATCTTATCAGTTTTGGTAATCTTTTTAATGTAGTAGAAATAATTAATACAATAAAAACATTTACCAAAGTTATATATAGAATATATTATAATGACATTATAGGATATAATATATGATTACAATTTTCTAAATCTATTTTATGTATTGTTTTTTGTTTCTTATTTTTTCATTAAATATAGTAACGTTAACTCCGTCGATGCTCTCAACAACATATGACCCTTTGTATATGTTTTTATGTTTGTCATAAGGTTCCTTTTGGACCAATACCTTATCTTTTCTTTGTAAAATCAATGGCTTCGCATATTTGTCATATAATTTTTTGTTACGTACGCCCCGGGCGGCAATATTTTAGGGGCGGCACTGAAGCTAAATAAAGCCTTTTACAAAATAAATATTTGTACAATATCATTTTAAGGTGTACAAACAGAAGAAAGAACTAAACTTAATGAATAAATTTGGCCACCACTGTAAATGTAACTATATTTATGACCTTCGTATTGAGCACAACCAAAACATAAAATCGTTTTTCGAGTCTCGAAATTAGTTGCCAAAGAAATAAAAAAAGACATAATATTTAGGCATGTGTGAGTAGTTGAATTTTCGAGTAACTCGGCTGCGACTTGAAACTCGCATTGAATAACTGATGTTTTCGAGTAACTCAAAGTTTTTTGAGTTTTTAAGTGCTTTAACTTATCAGTGGAAATGCCCAGTAGAAAAATGGTTTAACAGAATAACGTTTTTCAACTAAGGTATATTTGGTAAAATTGAGTGTGGGCGGAAGGCGGACTTTTCGTTTGATTATGGCGAATTGTAAGTTCAGAGTGCATATTAAGAAATAAGACTTATGCGTATAATTTTAAGTCGTATCTATTATAATTTTTTGTGATTTTTGAAGGGATTTCACTGTTTTAATAAAATCAGTTTGGAAAGTTAGGCGTGGTCTATACTGATTTGGGTCATTTTCTAATTAAATTATTAATTTTGAAGAACTGATTTTGAGGAATGACCACAAGGTTTCAGCAGCTTCATGTTCTTGCTGAAAAATACGCAATTCTTACTCCTTTGACTCTCCTGAATGATAAGTTGGAATGTAAACTGAATGAATTCTGTCACGAAGAAATTGACAAGGAAGAGTTTCTCGTTGAGAGAAAGATACTTCAGAATATTGTTTCTATTGCGCACAAAGAAACTGATTCTTCAAAAAATTTTGTTTATTTGAATGTTTTAAAATGTGTATAAGTTCAATAAAAATAAGAAATAATTCTAAAAATTACAAATATATTTTTCGGAAAAAAATTCCGCAAAAAATATTTTTTTATTGTTTTAACCACAAATACTTATTGAAGAGTTAAGAGTCGAAATTTTTGAAACTTGTGCTAGCCAAATTATTTTGCATTGCAGTTTTTTAACAATCAAGTCGAACTTAAGATACTGAGAAAATGTTTGTAAAATTTTTTTATATTTCATATAAGCAAGATTTTTGTGTTTTCACAAAACCAAGCAACTATGAAGTTACTTGAAAGCAAATAAAACATTTTTATGTATTTTAGAACGCTATTCTTTCCTGTTTTTTCAAAATCAAGTAACTTTAAAGTTGCTTGGTTTTGTTGTATAATATCAATTAAAACACAATTGTTTAGAAAATAAGTTGAAAATTTGTTACAATTTTAATTTGCAACTTGTTTAGGGTAAATGGAAAAAAGAATTCACAAGTATCTTATTAAGTAAATTATATATAAATCTATTCATTAAACTCAATAAAAAATCTTTTGTTACTATTTTTAACAAAATTAATAGAACATATAAATAAATTCATGAATGTTGGTGGTGGTGGCTTGTAAAAACAATAGAAAGATCCTTAGAATCTGCACATTCCTTAAAATCTTCCCAAAAATTAATTTTTGTGTTATCATGTATTAAAGGAATTAATTTATCTTTAATATCCTTCTTTTAAGATGGGTTTTTCACGACTTCCTTTAATTGTATTTGAATATTTCAGAAGATCTTTTTGATGAACTAATGTGCATTCATAAAGCTTTGCATCGGTTTCGAAGGAAGTTTTATAAAAAATTACAATAATCCTTTTCGAGTTCTTCTGAAAATTTTGCATTACATTTTTTTCGGCAATTGCTGTATGCTGGATGCAATAATCATTTCTTTGTAGCACGATTGAAAACGAATGTTTGAGAATCCTTTGTAGTACGATTGCAAAAGATTGTTTGAGAATCTTCAGATCGAGAATCCATGAAATGATTGTCCATGAGCTCCTCTTCGTCACTTTTTTTCATTTTGTGGATCAAAATCAGGATCATAGTACGACGATGCAGGACTAAAATCAATTTTACTTTCTCCGTTATTATCGCAAAATTCACTGGAGAGTATACTAATATTTATACCCCCACGCGTACTGCGTAAGGGGTATATTAATTTTGTCACGACGTGTGTAACACCCAAAAGGAGACGTGGTAGGTATAGACAAGTATATATATTCTTGATCAGCATCATCACCTGAGTTGATTTAGCCATGTCCGTCTGTCTGTCCGTCTGTCCGTCTGTCCGTCTGTCTGTCCGTCTGTCTGTGGACACGATTGCAGCCGCAATTTTGAAGCTATCGTGCTGAAATTCGATATTTAAGCTTTTTTTAAAAAAACTAAGATCAAGTTCGAGAATGGGCAAAATCGGATGAAAACCACGCCTACCTCCCATACAACCCCAAAATTGAAAACTCTGTAAAGAGGCTAGTATTACAGCTACTATACTGAAACTCGGTATTTGTGTATTCTTTGTTAAAAATAAGGTGTATAGGAAAAATGAGCGACATCCACAGACTAACACGCCCACCTCCCATACAACCCCAAAACTGAAAAATCTATAAAGAGACTAATATTAAAGTTACAAGACGGAAACTCGGTATTTAAGTATTCTATGTCAAAACTGAGGTGTGTTAGAAAAATGGGCATCATCCACCTACTAACACGCCCCCCTCCCATACAACCCCAAAATTGAAAACCCTTTAAAGAGGCTAATATTAAAGGTACCAAACGGAAACTCGATATTCGTGTGTTCTATGACAAAACTGAGGTGTGTTAGAAAAATGAGCGTCATCCACCTACTAACACGCCCCCCTCCCATACAACCCCAAAATTGAAAACCCTATAAAGAGGCTTATATTAAAGGTACCAAACGGAAACTCGATATTCGTGTATTCTATGACAAAACTGAGGTGTGTTAGAAAAATGGGCGTGATACACAAACTAACACGCCCACATCACCCCCAAAATTGAAAACGTTATAAAATGTCTTATATTTAAGCTGTAGGAAAACAATTTGATTTGTATGTATTTTAGACAAATAAAAATAATAAAATCTCTCAAAATCTCATAAAAAGGCTCTCCAATTTAAGATTATTTTACCTTTAAGAATCGGCCGTGGGGGTATTTTAACTTCGGCCAAGTCGAAGATATACCTTACTAGTTTTGTAATAATTTCGAAAAAAAAATTCAAGGAACTTATCAAGATACTTGGTTTTGATAGATAATTACTTATAAACTTTCAATTAAATGGAAATTTTTTTCAAGTGACGACATTGTACCCTGTTTTTTATTATATTCGATACGTTTGAAGAAGAAGATGTGACTAAGAAAAAATGTTCAATAAATTTTGGAAATAATTTTTCGATTGCGGTATTTTTAAGTGAATTTTTTCGCATAAAATTTTACTTCGTTTAAGTAAAGTGCTGAAAAGTACTGAAGTTACTTGGTTTTGTTGTAACCCATTTTAATCTAATCAAAGCATTTCAAGTTACTTGTTTTATTTCTGTTTTAATATTAGTGTTTAGAAATGAGATAGGCAAAAATGGATTGAAGTTGCTCGTAGACCTTTTGCTCTAGGTTTTAATACTTGATAGAACAACAAAACCAAGTAACTAGCAGTTAACTAGCAGTTACTTGGTTTTGTTATACCACGGGAGAAATGAGAGCAAAAATAGACTCATGCGCGCGTTTTGCTCCATTTTTTCCAAACTTGCGTCGTATTAGAAATAGGTTGATGATATGTATATTAGAATTTTTTTTTTATATAATTGAGAACAATGAAAGATCACATTCTAAAGTGAAAACTATGCATACAAAACCGTAAATTAATATAAAATATGTTTTTTTTTTTTATTGCATATGAGAGGGGCGGCAAATTTGGAATCCGCACCGGGCGGCTTAGACTCTCGGTACGCCACTGATATGGTGTTAACTTGTTGTCAAATACTGTATTTGTTGTCGTGTTGTGAAAAAATGTAAAATATTTTAGATATGTATCCCAGTCGGAAGAAGTTTCATTAATATAAGCACGTAAGTATTCGTTGAATACTCTATGGTTTCGCTCCACCGTCGCTACGGTTTCGTGATGGTAGGCTGTAGAAAAGTTATGCTTTATGTGTAATAAATTGGTTAATTCTGAAAATATTTCGTTTTTAAACTCTGTACCCAAATCGGATTTAACGATACCATAAACTAACACAAAGTTTTCAAGAATTGCTCTAGCAATAGTGCTCGCACTTTTGTCGAAATTTGAATCGAAATTGTAACTAAATATTTAGTTAAGTCACATATTAAAGTTAAAGCAAACTTGTTTCCTGAGCTCGCTATCGGTAATGGACCTATAGTGTCTATTACGACAATGTCAAATGGTTTAGCTGGTGTAGGTGTTAAAAATAAATGTTCTTTAGTTACAGGTCTAACTTTGTTTAAGTTGCATTTTTCGCATTGTTTGACAAAGTGAGCAATATCTCTGGTCATGTTCTTCCAATAGAATTTGGTCCGTAATTTTGAGTACAATTTTTTGATGCCACAATGGCCTCTTGAAATTGGGTCGTTATGATAGATGTTCATAAGTTTTTGTTTTTTTCTTTGTCTAAAACTGTCTCTATTGGCTCTGTTAATATTATTTTTAGAGTAGTCATTGTCTTTATACCATGGTTTTTAAGGGTTTGTATAGTGAAATATTGGAAAAATGTATCATCTTTTGGCCATTCTACTGCTTGAATATTGTGATTGTTGACTGTAGTTTGCAGTCTCAAAAGCATTTTATCTAAATTAAATGTTTCGTTAACATTCACAAAAGTCAATGAAATTATCTTTTTAAATTTGTTGTGCACATTGATGTGCACTTTAGATATTTTATTTTCGTTATTAATTGTTATTTCCGATCGGATTTTTGCTATTTTTTTATTAAATTCGTAGGAGAATTTTTCATAAATTGGTAGAGCAGTAATTGTACTATTTTTTCCCTCAACTAACTTTTCACGTTCTTTACTGTTAAAGAATTGCTTTGACATTGCTCGAGTTGTCGCGGCAAGAATTGAACTTTGATTTTTTAAATCCTCAATGGAAATACGCGAAAGTGCGTCAGCGGCAACATTATTTTTGCCTTTAATATATTCTATAACAAATTTGTACTCTGAAAGTTCCAGTCGTATCCTTGATAATTTTGAGGAAGGGTCCTTCATGTTAAAAAGGTAAACTAATGGTCTGTGATCAGATCTAACAATGAAATCAGTTCCATAGACATATGGTCTAAAATGTTTAATAGCGAAATTAATGGCTAGAAGTTCTAATTCAATTACAGGTTTCTTTTGTTCAGAAGAATTAAATGTCTTAGATGCAAAGCATATTGGTAAGTCATTACCGTTTATGTTTTGACTCAATACGGCGCCAATTCCAATTTTTGAAGCGTCTACAGTTATTAAGAATTTTTTACCGAAATCTGGATATTGTAATAATTTTGGTGAAATCAATGCAAGCTTCAGATTGTCAAATGCTTCTTGGCAATCTTTGTTCCAAACACACTGAACACTTTTTCTGCCTAAACGATTCAAAGGTGCTGCTAAGGATGCAAAATTAGGGATGAATCTGCGATAATAATTGGCAAATGCGACGAATCCTTTCACTGAGTCTTTGTCAGAAGGGGTTAAATATTTTTCAATGGAATGAATTTTAGAAGTATCTGGTAAAAGACCATCAGCCGTGCACTTATGTCCCAGAAAAGTTACTTCTGGACGAAAAAATTGCACTTGCTCGGGTTGAGCTTCAAGTTGAATTTTCTACAAATTTCAAAAACACTTCGAAGATTGTTTATATGATGTTGCTCAGTGCACCCTATTACGATAATATCATCAATGTATAAAAAGGCCTGGTTAGGTGCAATACCTGCGAAAGCAATCGACATCATTCGTGAAAATGAGTTTGGAGCGACATTGATCCCGAATGGCAAAACTTTCCACCGAAAAGCGCCACGATCTGTACTGAATGAAGTAATGTCGCGTGAATCTATGTGCAGTGGTATTTGATGAAAACCTGAAAATAAATCAATTATTGAAAAAAATCTAGCTCGTCCCAGGTTATCTAAACTATCGTCAACCCGTGGTAGAGGAAATTTATCTGCGATTAGTTTCTTGTTAACAGCTCTAAAGTCTACGCACATTCTATAAGCTTTATTTCCATCGGAATTTTTTTTTTGGCACTAAAATTAGTGGACTATTGAAATTAGAACAACTTGGTTCAATAAGATCGTTTTGCAGTAAATATTCTACTTGTTTACTAATCTCGTCTCTTTGAGAGTACGGCAAGGGATAATTTTTACAGTACACCGGTGTATTGTCACTCAAGCGCAGTTTTTGTTCATAAAAATTGTTTATAGACATTTTATCTGTTTTTAAAGCAAAAATGTCAGCATAATCTTCGCACAATGGCATAAGTTTGTCAAATAAATGATTTGGAATGCGTTTTTGAAGTATATTTTTTAATTCGCATAAGCGTGAATTGGAATTATCGTTAAGCTTATCGATTTTGTAAACATAATAATTATTTAAATTTTCTATTTTAAGATTTGATATAGATATACATTTAAAATCATTTGTTGTGTTTAAAACACGTATAGTTGGATTGTGTGAATAGATTATGCACCTTGCTGTAAAAACTCCAGTGCATATTTCTTGAGAATCTATGAATAATAGTTCTGAAGTCTTACCCACATTAAAATAACGAAAAACTTCACACCTTGGTGGAATTATACACTCTTCTGATCTAGTTCCATGCATTATTGGAAGTTCAAGTTGAATATTTTTAAAGAAAAAAGAAATAGTATTAGTTTCATAACTTATGTTACATTTGTTGGATTTTAGACAATCTTTTCCCAAAATACCATCGGAAGGTATGTTAAAGTCGTTATCGACGACATGAAGTGTAGTTGGAATTAAGTAATCTGAAATAATTAAATTTGTGTCGATTGAGCCTAAAGTTAGAATAGTATTTGGAGTTATACCAGTTAAATTTGTTTTATTTGTTGCATCTATTTTAGTATAATCATTAATTTTAGATATTTTAATAAGAGAAACATCTGCTTGTGTGTCTACCAGAAAAGTACACATATTTTGTGAATCTGTGCAGTTTAACTCGATAAAATCTGAGTATGACAGATTCAGACTGTAAATGGACTTGTTCTCAATTTTTAAATTTAAATGTTCTGATTTTCCTCCCCCAGCGGTCGCTGCTGAGAGGCATCTGCGTTTAAAGCATGAATATTTGCACATCTAGAGCGACCACTGAAACTTCGATTATGTTGAGGGTTACTGTTTCTCCCGTTATTGCAATAATTTGGATATTTCTGATTGTTATAGTATCCAAAACGGTCATTGCCTCGATGACCACGATTGTTACCCTGGTAACGACTATTGTAATAGCTTCGACTACCACGATAGTTATTGTCACGGTAGTTATTACCTCTATGGTTGTTATAAGTCTGAGTGTGAAAAGCTAAAACTTGTCTCTCCTTTTGTTCGTTAGTTTGTTCAACAATAAGTTTCGCTACTACCTCCTTTGAATTTGTAAATGCAGTTGATGCGAGAATAGATTTAATTAAATCAGATCTAGTATTTAATCTGCAAGTATTAACTGTCTGGTCAACTGCGATTTCATGTGCTTTGGCTTGGGTCATTCCTTCCACTATTAACGATCGTTCAAGAGCGTCAGAAAGCTCTTCAATTTGTTTTGCGAAATCAGAAAAATTTTCATTTTTTACTTTTAGATCAGCAATTTTCCCTGTTACTACCTTGGAATTGTCATGCTTAATTCTTCCCCGTAATGCAGTTATTATATCATTTATTGAATCTACCCTATCTGGTAGTGCTTCTCGAGCCTTACCTTCCAGCTTTGCTTTGATAAATGCTATAAAAGTGGATGCCAAATTATCGTCAGATAGTGCAGTAATTAGATTAATTTTGTCTATAAATGATTCTAAAGTTAGTGGATCACCACTGTAATTATCACGCATAATTGAAGCGCACATGCTTATCAAGGACTTTTTCTCTTCAATTGTACTCATTTTGGCTTTAACCTTTCGAAAGTCTTGACAACAAAAACCAGTACTTGACGAACTTGTTTTAAGGTTTTGAAAAAATGTAAGTGAGTCTTTATCGACTTCTTTTGATGCAGTTAAAAATTGTTCATCAGATTGAGCATCACTAAATTCATCTTCTGTGTCTGAAGTAGACAAAACATCAGCTTGAATTAATATCAAAGAATCAACAGTTTGAACCTTTATTTTACACTTTAACTTTTTGAAAGATTTAATCAAAAGCTTTCTATATTTTACAATTTTACCGCGTATTGATTCGTTTTTAATATGTTCTCTTGCATATGTTAAAATATCATTATAAGCAATTATAAGCAACGAGATATATTCGTTTTGTTAAGCCTCGCTTGAAGAGAGTCGACGACTTTGGAGAATGCGTTTAGTTATGCTTATAAAAATTTTCGATATCTCTTTAAATTTAATGTTATCAAATTCTGACATCGAGAAAGACAAACAAAAAAATTGTATCTTCTATAAAAAAATAGGATATTACTTAAATGAAGACATAAATAAGACTCATGTTTTTGTATAAATTCATGATTACAAAAATTAAAATTTCAATTGATATATGTATTGATAAAAATTTTACAAAAAGTTTTATAAAATTAAAAGAATTGAATTCTTAAACTTAATCGTTCAATAAAATTATATTGTTAAATGATTGTTCCTGTTTCACATTTCACTTGATTGTTTCACTGATTGTTCCTGTTTCAGCGTGATTGTTCCAATATTTGATGATGTTGTTGTTGGACTTCAAGAACTTGTTATGTTGTTGTTGTGGCTTGCCTGCATATTTACAAGTGATATTGCCTTGTTACTAACTTGCCTTGTTTCTGTTTATTGTTGATGAAGCGTATGTTACTGTAATTTGTAGTTTGTTCTGTTGCTATGCTGCTTACGTAGTTTCTCTTGGTGATAGTTTTTGTGTTATATGTATATAAGTTAAAATAGTGAGAAAATGTAGTTTGTAGTTAAGGTTTTTTTTGTATAAATTTTTAGTTCTTATTACAGTAGAGGCTCGGAAAAGTTAAGACGCGCAAATGTTAAGTATACGGAAAAGTTAAGCAGCTTTCAGTCACCACACGGGGCTCTGAAAAGTTAAGTGTTTCTTAACATTTTCGAGTCATATATGTGTGTGCAGTGCTGCACACAATAGTAGCAAAAAAATGTAACGACATTTACTGTTATAAATTTCTTGCGAATGCTTACATACGTAAATATGTTTGCACACATCAGTTGCATGCTTAAGAGACCAGTCGCATTTGATTTGCTTTGATCGCAACAATGTCAGCAGCACGTAAGCAAAAAAGGTTATCGGTCGCCGAAAAATGCAAAATTTTCAAAAAATTAGATGCAGGCGTTTTAGCCAATCGATTGGCCATGGATTTTCATGTTTCTGAAGCTTCAATTTCAAAAATTAAAAGAAACAAAGCAAAAATTTATGCTACAGTATCGGGAACATGTGACGAAATTAAGAGAAAAACTTTACATAAGGCAGAATACGAGGAATTGGAGAAGCAGCTGTACAAATGGTTCTTAGATCAACGCGAGAGAAACTGTCCAATAAGTGGTCCTATTTTAAAAGCTAAGGCGAAGAAACTTTTCGGACAAATCTATCCAGATAGAACCCCAAATGACTTTAGAGCAAGTCAAGGTTGGTTTTCAAAATTCAAGCGCCGACATGGAATACGCATTCTTAAGGTCTGTGGTGAAATTTTATCTAGCGACACGTCAACAATCACACCATTTATTTATGCTTTGCGGTCAAAAATGTATGAAATGGAAATCACAAATGAACAACTGTACAACGCTGATGAGTCTGGCCTCTTTTTCCGATGTCTTCCTGATAAAAGCTACGTTGCCGCTTGTGAAAAGACTGCGCCAGGCAGAAAAATACGTAAGGAAAGAGTTACATTTATGTTATGCGCCAATGCAGAAGGGTCACACAAACTTAAGCCACTTGTGATCGGGAAGGCTGCCAAGCCACGATGCTTTCTAAATTTTAAAAACCCTCTAGGCTATGATTATTCTGCAAATGCATGGATGACAGCCAACATTTTCAAAAGATGGTTTCATACAACGTTTGTAGTAGAAGTAAGAATTGATTTTGTTCAATAAGTGATTTTAAACTAAAATAAATTTCGATTTCTTCTTATAGGTACGTCATTTTAGTGCGCAAAATAACTTGCCTCCAAAGGCCATTCTTCTATTGGATAATTGTTCAGCGCACTCGCCTATTGAAGACCTTCGCTCTGATGACGGGAACATATTTTGTATGCTTCTTCCACCAAATGTCACAGCAGCTATTCAACCAATGGACCAGAATCCAATAAAAGTGACAAAACTTTCATATCGTAATCAGTTATTGGCGTCCATTGTGGCTCAAGAGGGCTTGTCGATTCACGAATTATTGAAAAAACACGATCTTCGTCACGCAATTTTGCTGTTAAAACTTGCATGGGATGCGTGCACTCAAAGCGTTTTACAAAAGGCTTGGCATAAATTGCTGAATTGGGATAATCATCACTACGATGACGAAGACGATATCCCTTTATCGGTGTTGTTTCCACCGGATCCCTTTTATAATCACATATTCGAAGAGACACAACAGTTGTTGACAAGACTTGCGCCTGATTGTACTCTCTCAGCTGAAGAGATTACTGCATGGAACTCCGATTTGATTGATGAGAATGAAACGGACACAGGCACGGGTCAAGATGAAGACAATAGGCGTGTTTTATTCGTTCCGGTTAAACCAAAAAGGTTCAAAATTACATGCAGAACACTAACAAAGAGATGAACTAGCTCAGTCGCTGGTTCATCTCGTTGAACTGGTTTTTGTTTCGCTACGGCCCCATAGATGTCGCTATTTTTTATTTTTTCCTTGATTCATAGTCACCCATTACCATCAAATGAAACAGCTGTGCTTATTTATTTACATTAAATAAGATGAATGAATGCAAAAGAATCTTAAGTTTATATTTTAACATTTTTTTTTTTTTTTACTCAATTCAAAATCTAATAAACTTTTTGTTAGCGGGCGAAAATGCACGAAGGAGGAAATGCATGCATTGCTTAATGGCTATGGCAGCTGTCTAGAAGACTTCAAGCATCCTGTTTGTAAGAAATATGGAATGGCGGCAGTTATGTAAGATCTCATGAGCAGAGGAATCTTTGTAACATTCAATTATAATTTTTTAATTATTTTATTGCATATTGCCAACAAGCATATTTTATTGCCAACAAGCGTTAATATGCTGCTAAATCAATTGTAATAATTGTTTTGGAACCAGCTGTTTGATCTTATCATCACCGACAATACCCCAAGCGGTCAGAAGCTAAACTTAAAAAGTTTAACCAATGCGATCTATTCGCTCATTAGGTTAAACCAGAACGAATAAAACACAGCTAATGTTTCAGAAGCTCCAGAGTTTGTACCTTACAATGATGCTATATGCGCGGTGAATACGCTGATCAAATGGAATGAGTACAATACGATGTTCTCCAACAAACATATTTCACAGCTTCTCGAACTACGATCGGACATCGTAAAATCGCATTCGGGGAAAAGGCTACATCAGAATAAGGTTACTGATTACTTCACAGTAACAAACACCGTATAAACGTTATTATAATGAATATAAATACATATGTATATCTTCTTATTATTCTTGCTACATGCGTTTTTTATAAAAGCTACTGGATAGCACATACATACATTTATAAAAAATGTTAAGCCATAAAAAAAACTATACATACTTATGTATGTATGTATGTATAATACTTATATACACAATAAAAACATATATAAAAGGTGTTTAATCACATGAAATTTTTAATATCACGGAAAAGTTAAGAATTCAAAAAAGTTAAGCACCCCTAAAACAAACTACTTAACTTTTTCGAGCCTCTACTGTATTTTTGTTTTTTTTTTTTTTTTTTGACCTTCATAGTCTGGCTTTTGAACGACATTTTATGGGACTGTACTTTTAAAACATTTTGAAAACGTTTGTTTTTATCAGTTTTGATTTTGGTTTTTTGCTTTTTTTCGTTTTAAATTTTATTAAAAACAATTTTTATTTGATATATTAGATTTTCAAAGCACTTCAAGCAAAGATCGTATGCGCACCTTTCATCCCAGTGAATGTCTTTGTTCTGTTGTCTTTTGTCTTTTTTTTCCACACATTCTTGCATATTTATTGTTTCGTTTTTTTTTTTTTTTCTTTTTACGTTTATATATTTGTATGGAGTATTTTTATGTTATTATAAATTTGTTATTATAATTTATAAATTTAGTTAAAAAATAAATATTTTGTTGAACTTTTCAAAGCAGTTTTTGATCTGTTTTCGACTCACATATTCGTATAATTATAGATTTGTTTTATACGTATTCATATTTGCAATTTATATTTTAATTACAATTATAATTTTAATAAAAAATTGTATCAGTTTTAATTTTTCAAAGTACTGTGCCACGGTCGCCATATAATAATTAACTCTGTCATCATGTTAAAATAAAACTAATGTTGTGCTCTTGCTTAGTGCTAAAACCAAAGTGACTTCATGAGTATACTTAAGCCATGATTTAAGCAACACTTTATTTATGTATACATAATATTAATAAGGTAGGCGTAAGTATAAGAGTAGGTATTTATATGAGTATAGCTTATTGTATTTGTAATAGAGAATATTATTTTTAGTACATTTTTCAGTTGCATTATAAACTCTTTGTGCATGTGATATGAACTGTTATAAGTTATTGCCCCTTTCTTCTTAACTGGCGACTCCTTTTGTGAGCGATGTGTTGGTGTCTCTGGCTGATAGCTTTTGCTGATTGAACGATGTTCTCATTTCTTGCTGCTCTTCTCACAACTTGTTCATTCTTTTTTTTTTCTTTTTTCGTTACTTGGAAAAGTGACGCTTCTAGACTTTTCTAGAACTTAACGCCGCTGCTCTTGTTAGCAACATCATGGAAACACATTTTGTTGTCTTTACCGTTTGAATTATGCCGTTTTTATGCACTTAATAAGTTTCACACTTTTTACCATAGCATATATTTTAGAATCTATTAAAACGTTCGCTTTTGTGTCACTTTTCACAGTTATAATTTTTACTGCACCGGAATATCCCGGACGATCCCCCAAAAATTTGTAGGAAACAAATTTAATATCTTTATTTAGTTTATAATCTCCACAATACATAAAATCTTTTACACATTATATGCATTTAACATTCAATACATGAATTTGATATTTAATTTACAACTCCGGACCGTTTGGAATATTACAGTTTGGATAAAAAATAATTCTTTTTAAGTGCACCACCGGCAACGGCTCAACTACTACTGCCTCAAACTCTCGCTGAATGGAAGGACAAACCAAGATAAAAAGGTTGCCACCTTATACAATTCCTACATTAATGTACTTATAATTTTATTGCAACACTTCTGCATATTTTTTTTGTTGCATATCAAATCCTAGCTTAAAGCTTCAAATGTCTTCGGCCTCACGAATATTAAGTGCCTTTTAAATTTTCGACTGATTCTTAAAAAATTAAAAGTTAACTGTTATTTTTTCGGGGAAAAATAAAGGTTACTTTTGACTTTTATTTTATCAGTAAAAAGTAATAATTATTTTGTGACTTTTATTTTTCGGTCAAAAATATCAGGCAATTTGTGTTTTTTTAAAGACTGCTTGATAGATTGAACTGTTGACACCATGTGGAAAATGTCTCACCGATGAGATGAATATAATGGTATCAATAGTTTTTTATTCGGTAAAATGACCTTTGAAAAAATACAAGTTGCCTGATATTTTTGACCGAAAAAATAAACGGCAAGAAAAACTGTTATTTTTGACCGATACAACTTTTGACCGAGACTTTTTCGATAAAAACCATAATCGGCACGGTTCCTGGATATAAATATTGAATAAACAAAATATTATTCCATTTTGTATTGATTGAATTTTTTTTTTGAGATACTTTCTCTCTTTATTTCACACTAAAATCTATCTTATTTTTTACTGTTTAAGAAGTTTCATTTCTGCCACTTGTACGTTGCTACACGTGAGTTTTTTTTTTGTTTGTTTTTTTTAAAATATATATAATTTTTTTTATAGTAATATGATAATTAATAAAAATTTATTTGTAACATATACGTACTTGTTTGAAAATATGTATATGTGTCCTATTTACATTAACATTTACATTTATATTTTTCATTATATACCGACGTATATAAACATATTTACTTGTTTTTTTGAAAGTATTTTTTTTATAGTTTGAAAGTTTTTGCGTTATTGCCCAATAATTAACTCAAAAATTTTTTTTTTATTTTGCACAATTTATAAGCGAAATATATTTTTTGTTTATGCGTATGATTCAGCTAAAATTCGAGAGAAGTTAAAGTGTTGGTTCATGAAGAAAACAAAAGACTGCCTTTTTTAAAAAGAAAGAAGTAAAATAACATGTTTCCCTAGGCTTAAAAATTGCAAACAAAATTTGTAGCTCTGATTTTAAGATGTTTTCGTATTAAGTTGCGTTGTTTTTATGAATGTGATTTATGTAATGTTAACCAAATGTATTTTAATCGGAGAATAATTTCAGGTTGTTATTGTGTATTACTTTCATTTTATTGCGAATTTTTATAGCAGTATTTTCGGGTGAAATAATCTTAATAACTTCATATGGACCTTCCCAAAGAGATGAAAATTTATTTTTGCTGGTCTGGTTTCTAATCAAAACCTTTTCTCCAACGTTAAATGTTTTTGGTTTGGAACCTTCGTCATAGTGTTCTTTTGATTTTTCCTTTTTATATTTCAACGTTTGTCCTGCAATTTTAAATCCGTGTTGTAGGCGTGCCTTTAACTCATTTGCATAATTTTCATAGTTATAGTTTAATGATGGGTCTTTCTGAAAGTGGATGGAATTTTTGCAGGGTATCCATAGAGTAATTCATGAGGGCTGTAATTGGTGCTACTGTGAGGCGTGATGTTGAAAACAAATATTGCATAAGGGATCCAATCGTCCCAAGTGAGAGGGTCATTATTGACATAATGCCGAAGATATTCCGCAAGTGTGCGATGGTTTCTTTCAAGTGCTTTATTTGTTTGTGGATGATATGGAGTTGTTTGCAATTTTTTAATTTTTAATAATTTACATACTTCTTTAAATAAATCGCTAGGAAAATTAGTACCTTGATCAGTTAATAATGAATCTGGAAATCCAAATCGACAGAGTATTTGTTCTACAAAAGCTCTTGCAACTGTGGTTGCCTCTGCATTCTCTAAAGGTATGGCTTCAGTAAATTTGGTTAAATCATCTTTAAAAGTTAAGATGTATTTATGACTTTTGTAAGTCACTGAAAGTGGACCTACTATGTCTAAAGCCATACTTTCAAATGGTGAAGAGCTCGTCGTTGTAATTTTCATTGGCACTTTTGGAGATTTATTTAGTTTATTTTTCTGGTATGATTCACATTTTCTTATGCAATTTTGTACATGAATTTTCATTGTGGGCCAGTAGTAGTTTGCTTTTCATTTTTTTAGGGTTCTATTTACTCCTTGAGGTCCTCCAAGCGTTTGGAGAATATTCATGATATTCTCTTAAAATTGTTTCTATTTCATTTACTTTTTCCAAAATTGTTCTTTTGTTGATATGCAAATTAATTGTTTGATCGGAAAATATTTTTGTAAGCATTGTTTTAAAATTTTCTTTAAACTGTGGGCTAATGTTTGGGATTGATATGGCTATAGTATCATGATTTTCTAATTCTTGATCTTTTGAAGTTTTAAAAGGGATGGATAATGTCGTCGTATGCAAATTTACGTTATTATATGAGTATAACTCTATTTCACTTATTAAAGGTTTTATAAATTGTGGAATTGATTATAAATTTTTCTTCTTAAGATTCTGTTAGAGGTAATATTAATGTTTTTAATGCTTTTTTATTGAAATATATTGAATTTTGGGTTTCTATTATTTAAGAGATTGCCTCGTTCCTTGCATTTTTGGGTTCTTCAATTTTTGAATGTACATTTTGATTTTGCTCCTTTTGATTTGTCATTTGGCGTGTCATAACTTAAACTTTGTTAACCATTTCTGCTAGTTTTCCGACTGAGTGCGTCAGCATTTGTATTACTTTTCCCTGCTTTATATTTGATTGTATATTCATATTCTGATAAGAGAATTCGTCTTCTAGCTAATCTTGACATTGGGTCTTTTAGCTTCATTAGCCATTCGAGTGGTTTGTGGTCAGTGTAGATTGTGAACTTTTTACCGTAAACATAAGGTTGGAATTGTTTTACGGCAAAGACAATTGCAAGCAATTCTTTTTCCGTGGTGCTATATCGTGTCTCTGCATCGTTCAGTGTTCTACTTGCGAAACATATTGGCTTGTCTTTTCCAATTTTACCTTGAGATAAAACTGCGCCAAGCCCTGCATCACTCGCATCTGTCGTTACTATGAATTCTTCATCAAAGTTTGGATATGCTAATATTGGAGGGTTAATAAGTTTTTCTATTAATTTTGAAAATGCTTCATCGCAGAATGCGTCCCAATTGAATTTGATTTATTTTTTAAGTAGTTTAGTTAATGGTTCTGCTGTACTGGAGAAATTTTTAATAAATCTTCTATAATATCCTGCGAATCCTAAAAATGATTTTATTCCTTTCACATTCTTTGGAGTTGGATAAGTTTTTACTACTTTAATTTTTTCGGCATCTGGTTTTATACCGTTTTCAGAAATTATGTGGCCTAAATACGTTAATTCTTGTTTGAGGAAATAACATTTGTCAGGTTGTAGCTGTCAAATCGGTCAAATATTTTAATTAATTTGTTGTTATGATCCGATAAGTCATAACCGTACACAACGATGTCGTCGCCGTAGACAAAACATTCAAATCCCTGTAAACCCATTAGTACGTTGTTCATGAGCCTTTGAAAAGTTTCTGGAGCGTTTTTTAAACCAAATGGCATCATATTATATTCGTAGTACCCAAAAGATGTGCTGAAAGTTTTACTGAAAGTTTTACATTTGTCAGATTCTTTAACGGGAATCTGATGAAAACCTTTGGCTAAATTCAGGGTGCTGAAATATTTTGCTCTTCCCAACTGGTCAAGTATGTCAGTAATATTGGGCAAAGGGTATGCGTCACCGACTGTTAAGTCGTTTAATTTTCGAAAATCGACTACACTAGTAAACAAAAGTAAAAGTGGTGAGTTCCATGGACTTGAACTTGAATAATACTATCTTCTAACATTTCATTAATCTGCTTATGAATTTCCTGTCTTTGACTTTCAGGTAGTCTATATGGTCTAACAAATAATGGAGGTTTGTTTGCTTCAGTTATGATTTCATGTTCTGAAGCTTCGGTGTAAGTGAAGTGGTCTCCTTCAAAATAAAATAAGTCGTTATAATTTCTACAAATTTCTAAAATTGATTTATTTTCTTCTTTGTTACAATGCGTTAGTTCTATATTTGTTTCTATCTTTTTTAATCTATCCTTTATTACATCTTTTGTTTTATCTAATTCGATTTCATTAAAATTTTCTATCTTTCCCTCATATTGAATTTTATTTAAATTTATTTCTTTAATATCTTCTGTTGTGTTCATAAAAATAACTTTAACTTTATTTTTAATTGGCGTACTAGGGTTTCCGCCAAATATACTCCTGGATTTATTTGTTTCTTGTGGATCACTGCGTATTTTGTATAAGCAAAAGGAATCTCTACAAGTTGTTTGCAGCGAGGTTGTAAGGTAATGGATTGCAGCCCGTAGACATCAGGTTGAGTTGACTCAATGCTGTTTTTACAATTCCTTTCATTATTTATTTATTTATTTATTTATTTATTTTTTGGCCAAACAAGGCAATTTACTTATTCTAACAGGTTTTTGTTTTTTTTTTTTTATTTTTTTTATTTTTTGTTTTCTCCCTCACCTTTCCTTGTTATTGTGTTCGATGATATCAATTCAATGTGGGCGTAATCCGCCCACCTGAATGACATGATTTCAAGAACATGTCGAAAAGAAAAGGCAAGAAAAAAAGCAAAAATAAGGTGAACTTACATACTAACATATTTTAATAAGAAAAGGAACTTATTATCACTAATATGCTAATTTGTAAATTTATTTTCCAAACCAAATATACATACATATATATATAATTAATCTCGAACCTGGGCTAATTTTGGTAATTGAGAAATTTAGATAGGGTAAGCTTGAAAGAGGATTTGGGCATGGAAGGTGAGTAGCATGAGGAGATTAGATTAAACTCCCTGCAGCATCGACTGATGGGTTCATTATTTGCGTACGAAGTATGATGCTGATATTCAGTTAGCAGTCGAGTATGCCTAGAACGTCTTATTGGGTTGTTGAAGGAAATCAAACTAGAAATATATTCGCTGTCAATAGCACCATTAATAACATCGAATGTGAAGCATGAGCCCAATAATGATCTCCTTGATGATAATGGCATCAAATTTAAAAGGCTGAGTCTATAAACATATGATGGAAGGCTACAATAATCCCGGGGATTAAACATGTCTCTCAGTGCGTATAGCAAGAATTGCTTTTGAATAGATTCAATTCTTTCACTATGGGAACCGAAAGATGGATTCCAGATTATGCAGGCATATTCAAGTATCGGCCGCACTAATGCACAGTACAAGGATGTAGTGACCCAAATATTCTTGAATTCGTTTGCTCGTCTTTTAATAAAACCAAGCTGTTTACTGGCCCTGGACAAAATTTTATCATAGTGCAGATTAAAGCGCATCTTGCAATCTAAGACAACACCAAGATCCACTATATGATTGACTCTTTTAAGCTCATTATTATTGAGATGGTAGGTATTTGATGCTACGTTGTTCTTTCGAGAAAAGCTTATAACATTGCATTTATTGACATTAAGGTGAAGTTTATTTTGGATACACCATTGCTCAAGAGACAACAGTTTTGACTGCAAAAAATGTACATCTGCCTCCGATTTAATTGCATAGTACATTTTTAAATCATCTGCGTACATAAGATGTGGGATATCGTTTAGAACTTCTGACAAGTCGGAAATGAATATGTTAAAAAGGAGAGGACCAAGGTGACTACCTTGTGGAACTCCTGAGGAGACTTCAATTTTTTTAGACAAAATTCCTTGAAATTTAACATACTGGGACCTGCCGTCGAGATATGATTTTATCCAACTTAGTGTCGACCCGGCAATACCAAATTTTTCTAATTTATATATTAGAATGCTGTGATCCACTCGATCGAAGGCTTTACTGAAATCAGTATAAACAGCATCTATTTGGTGTCCTTTTTCCATTTTGACTAAAACATCCGATACCATGATCATAAGATTAGTGGTGGTAGACCGTCCTTTTCGGAACCCGTGTTGATGCTCATTTAGAAGTGGGTTGATGAGACGTGTAAGCTTATCACAAATAATTTTTTCAAAGAGTTTTGGAATAGCTGACAAAATTGCTATGCCTCTATAATTTTCAATTGACCGTTTTTCACCATTCTTGTAAATTGGTGTAAGATGGGATGTTTTCCAATATGAAGGAAATATCCCACAAGACAGTGATTCATTAAAAATTATGTGCAACGGCAAAAGCAGTTGGTCTAAGCATCGCACCAAGAAGCTTGTAGGTATAAGGTCTGGTCCTGGTCCCTTTAATAAATTCAAGTCTTGTATTGCATTAGAAATCTCTTCCTGCGTTATATATAAACTTTCAACCATAATAGGTGCGCTTGGATGAGAAACTTCAAATTGGGTAGATGGTTGACAAAATACATCCTTGAAATGTTCCGCAAATAAATTGCTAATATCATGAGGATTAGACGACTTGACATTACCTTTAAACATAGCCGAGGGATAGCCACTAGATTTTCGCTTCATGTTAACAAAGTCAAAGAATTTTCCCGGCTCTTGGACAATTTTCTCTCCGATAAGGTTCGTGTACAACTTGTACGCTTCTACAGACTTGATTGAGAATTCTTTTGATAGCTCGTCATATCGTAGCTTCAGTTCATTGCTAATATTATTATTATCAGTGTTTTTGAGTAGTTTGTAAAGTTTATTTCTCTGATTCCTCAAAAATCTGAGATTTTTATCTAGCCATGGTTCTGAAAGCTTGTTCTTTTTCTTTATTTTTGGCACAAAACTTTCAATAGCAATAAAAATGTGCTGATAAAATCTAGAGACAGCGCTGTCAACACTAAGTTGGATAGAACATAATTCCAGTTTAGAGCATTTAAATGATATTTTATACTTTCATAATCAGCGTTGAGGTAATCGTACGCAATGGAGTCGTTATAAGATTGATTGAAAGTAATATCATTATTAGAGAAAACAACTGCTAAGGCTGTATGGTGAACAGTGTTAGTTAACAAATTTTCTGCTTCAATACATGGACTAACCTTCACTTCATCATACGAGTTAGTAAATATTAGGTCCAACCATCTGCCATTTTGATTTTGTACAGAAGAAATTTGCTGCAGGTCACTGCCATAAAAGGTGCTGAGTAATGTGAAATCTATGACATTAGAAAGGTTAACAGGAAGAAGATAGTTGTCATTTTAATCGGTCACAAAAGAAATATTTGGACGATTAAAGTCACCAAGAATTACAACCTTGTCTTCCTCTTTTAGGGTGGAAGAAAAGGAGGACAGTGTTTCACAAAGTTCGTTGTAAGTTGTTTCGCTTGAGCCGGGAGGAATGTAAACGACACGTATGTACATACAAAGACTATTTCCTGAACAAACTCTAATTATTCTGTGATCGAAGAGTTTATGAGTTGGTGTATCTATTAGCTCACTTGAGAGAGAATTGTGAGATGCTATAATAACTCCACCTCCTCGAGAAAGACCTGTTGAGGAGTAGTCTCGATCCTTTCTGAAAACAGTCCAGTTACTGTCAAGAATTTCCTCATTTTTGAATGTATCATTTAACCATGTCTCAGTGAATACAAGAACATCCAAGAATAATGCCTTAGTTTCCTCTTTATTTGCCTTCACATTATTTTTGATGATTTTGTTTCTACTTTGAGGTGACAATGTGATGGATTGCGGCCCGTAGATATTAGGTTGAAGATTCTCAATATGACTTATGCCATTCGGCCCATACTCCTGCTCTTCATTCCTATTTTCACAATTCCCTTTGTTACCCGTAGGCAACACATTGTTTCCCTTTTCTGTGTTTTTACAAATATCTTCAATATGTGATTTTAAAATTTTATTTTTGCTTACAGCTGGGTTTGAGCAGTCTACTGGTATTTCCAGTTGTTTATTCTTGAAATCTATTTTACAGTTAAATTTGGTGAGAAAATCGCTTCCTAAAATTCCATCATAGGATAAATTAATATTTTTATGTAGAATATGAAATTTGTGACTCAGTGTTATCGTCTGGTCATTATATGGAACATTTATTGTTTTTATCTGTTCACCTAATGTTTGCATTGAATTACCTGAAATGGTTGTAACTGTGTGTTTACTTTGTTTGTTGATTCTGTAATTTTGTTCTGTGTTTTTTAAAAGACTAGTTTGTGCGCCTGTGTCAACTAAAAGTGAAGTTATATTTTTGTCTGAAGGTTCGAGTTTAATACGAAGCACTGGCTCATCGTATCCTTTGCAAAAAGGTATTATAATTGAATAGGTGAATTTTGTGCTTGGTGCACATCGGCTTTTACTTGCATCCGGGGAGAAGCGCCGCTGATTTCTTCCAGTGCTATTTCGTTTCCCGTTGCATAATTTACGTGGTGAGTTTGATTGCGAGGATTGTATTGACCTCTGGATTGATTGTTTTCTCTAAACGGATTTCGATATTGTCTAAAAGTTATATTATTTTCTAAGATTCTGAGATTCTGGAGTTCTTGCCTTGGCCGCAATCTACACTATTTTTACGTGTTATTTGACCGTTTGCAATATGTACAAAATATAGATTGTACTTCTTTCTTTATATTTGGTTGTCTATTTTGGTAGGAATTTTGACTATTATAATTAGAGAAGACATGATTACACTGGTTAACAAATAACGAAAAGTTGTTTGTACTTTGAATGCCACTATCCTTTCTCATGTGAAATCGGTCGCTCCGTTTCGAGATATTGCCCACTGGTTTTCAACGAAAAAAAAGTTGGTTCCACTTAATTGCATATATCTCCAGAACCAACAACAGTAATCAAACAAAAGCTAATAAAATTTCTTACAAACAATGCAACATCATTTTTTGGTAGAGCTGTTAGTTTTGGCGTAAATTCGAATTTCGGGGATTTTTTTATTTTTCAGAAAAATTTTCAATAAAAGACAAAATAGTTACAAATTTCGTTAAGACATCAAAATATTTTGTTACTTTTGATATTTTTTACTAGAAGCCCATATTTTTCCAAAAAAAATAAGCTATTGTTGAAGAAAATCTATTGAGAAATGAAAAAGTTGTGTGTAATGGAACGAAATCACCCAAATTGTGTGATTATCAATTTATGCATTAGGACTTATTTTGTTGCCATAAAAAAAAAAAGAGAACTAAAGGTTGTTGTAATAAAATCATATATTCTTCATTTTTATTGTTCTTTTAATAATTTATATTATTTTACATTATTTAAATTGTACATAATTATTATTAATAATTTTTATTGTTCCCTTAAATCATTTATACTGTAATTTACATTGTAAATAATTTTTATTTATCGTTCAGAAATTCGAAATGATTAGAATTCTTGTTTTGTCGTTTATTTAATTCGGGATCAGTTTCTCTGATGAGAAACCAACAATAGTCGCCCAAATCATCATTCCTTCGTCCCAAAATCCTTGGTACCGATTCTCAATTGCTTTCATCTGTTGGTGGAATCTTTACCCATGTTCGTTGCTCTCGTCACCGAGATTCTTTGGAAAAAAATTCAAATGGGAGTGAAGAAAGTGAATTTTCATAGACATATTTACGCCCATTTTTTTATAGTTCCTGAAGAACTCGTTGACTATTTACTCCTAAGATTCACTTTTATTGTTCCCGAGGAAGCTAGAAACAATCGTCCTAAAAGAATCCCACGCCGCTGCCTCAACTGGATTTGGATTTGGAAAAATCGTTTTCAAATATGTGAATGCTTCGCTTTCTTTGTCTAACGCCTTGACAAAGTTTTTCATAAGTCCAAGTTTGATGTGCATTATGTTTTCCTTTTTGACGAGTGGAACAGATATGACATTTGCAGTAAATTCGTAAAATTGACTAGTTTCTTTTCGAAAGTAAATTCACCGCACACGTAGCAGAAAATATCTGGGTCGTTTTTACACTGGAATTCTCGCAGTCTTTTACTCATTTTATTTTGAAGTATATCTTATTTTTTATTTTTTTCTATCGTTATAAATTGTGCGTCCGCTTGTTTGCCACATTTTTTAGTATAATGCATGAATGTTTTTGCTTTTATACATCCCGAAAGTGCTGCAGATATAGTACAATAAAAGGTAGGTAGGTCCACGACTCAGAGCGCGACCGCCGAAATTGTAAAAAAAACACAAAATAAGTATTCACATGGTATAATAAAAACAGGGAGGCTCTCTTTCTTATAGCCATAAGTGTCGAAATTAGGTGTTTTGCTGTGACGGTTTCGACGGTTGCACTCTCAGTCGTGAGCCAACCTGTTTTTATTGTAGCCTGTTAGTTCTTATCTTTTCTTTCGCAAAACCCTTGACCTGATTCCTATGAACAATAAAAATGAAAAATTTATTTATATGACAATAAAATTTTTAAATAATAAAATTTCTCAATAGATTTTCTTCAACAATAGCTTATTTTTTTTGGAAAAATAAAGGCTTTTAGTAAAAAATATCAAAAGTAACAAAATATTTTGATTACTTAACGAAATTTTTGGAAATTTTTCTGAAAAATAAAAAAAATCCCCGAAATTTGAATTTATTCCGCCAAAACTAACAGCTCGACCAAAAAATTATGTTTGCATTGTTTGTAAGAAATTTTATAAGCTTTTATTTGATATACCATTTGTTTGATTACTGTTGTTAGTTCTGGAGATATATGCAATTAAGTGGAACCAACTTTTTTTTTTCGTTGAAAACCCTACAGTGGGCAATAACTCGAAAACGGAGTGACAGAAAAAAAAAAAATTTTTTTCGAAATTAGCGTACCAAATCATTCCATTTGGTAAAAGATTTAAATTGGATGAGCTCAAAGGCTGAGCCTTCTAGCCGTGTTTTTATGACCGATAGTATGAATTTATGATCTGCGTCGGTCTTCGCAGAATAAAAGAGTTTATTACCGCATGCAATAAATTTATTCAATTCAGCTGGGTTGCCGTTAAAAACTGCTACGATTTATAAACATCGTTGAACGAAAATTTAAGATCCATATTTAAATACTCAGGATCAGAATCCATGTCAAAACAAAAAGAATTATCGAAAAATGGTAGAGAAGCAAAGTTCTGTACTACCTTAGTCGCGTTGACGAGTAAAAATTTTGATGTATATATTTTTTTTTGATTAGAGCAGAAAAATTATTTTTTTTTTTTAATATGTTACAGATATATTACAAGAAATATGTGAATATATATATACAATTATTATTTATACTTTTATTTTTTTTTTTTCTGGTATTGTTAACAAAATTTGTCTGCTCGTTGATGGTGCTGCCCTAGTGTTGCGAGTTTTTCCTTTTTGTAAGTGTTGCAAGTTTTCCTGTACGATGGTGTTGATTTTTTTTTTGGTTGATGATGTTGTCCTAGTGTTGCGAGTTTTTCCTGTTGTTGATGCCAGGAGGCTCTTAGTAGCCCTATAGCTGGTTATCCTGGTTTTCGTTTATAGATGGGCCAGGAGACTGCACGTCTTAAAGCTGGTTATCCTGGGCTTTCCTTTTTTTCACTGCCGCTGTTATAGCCTCGACACGTTTATATTCATTTTTTTGTTTTTTTTTCTTTTTTTCATAGCCATTGTTGAAGCCTTGGTACGTTTTTTTTGTTTTGTTTTTCACAGCCGATGTTGAAGCCTCGGTACAGTTTTAAAAATTTTGTTTATTATTTTTTTGAATATTTATTGAATTTATTTCTATTGTTATGAAAGGATTTTTCCTTTTGTTGGTTTTTGGGATGTAGCGTATCCCACCGCTGCCACCAATGTTGAGTTTAACGTCCGATGGTTTCCGTGCTTTGACGAGGAGAAGAGTGACCATGGACGAAAGAACCAAGACGTTTGTTTGTTTTTTGATTTACTTTTTATTTTAATTTATTTTATTTCAACAATGGCCCGCTATCTTAGCGTGGCTGCGACCAAAGTCGGATTTTATTTAGTATGTTATTCTAAAAAGGCCCGCTGTCTTAGCGAGGCTGCGACCAGTTTAGATGTTATTTGTTACAAATTATCTCTCTTTCCTGACGCCGGTCGGTGGTTTATAAAGGAAAATCCTCAGTTTTCGAGGGCGTTTTCATATTCCAATTATTCCAATAATTTCCAATAAGTGGAAATTCAAATAGATACCAACCAATCAAAATCAATACATAAGCTACATATATCTAGGATATGTAAATCATTATGTAAATTTACATATCGTTCTTCTTCCCCTTAGTGATACGCGATCACGTACACTTTGCATGTTACGCAGTTGCAGGCAATGCACCTTACAAGCAGCGCAGTAACTAGGGTAGGTAAATGAACGGCCTTTGCTGACCGTGCAAGCCAATTCAATAACATACTTGACAATAAAAACAAAGGTTTTGTTTATTTTGGTAATTTAAGCATATGCGCTTAAATAAGGTCAGAATGTTTTTCTTTTGTTTTTTTCTTAAACGCCGGCAATTTGAGTCGCTGTACTCAAATTGGGTCGTTGTCGTTCGTAGTATTTTATTTTAGTTTATTATTTATGTCGAAATGCAGATCGCTGCATTTTTGGTATCGACATCTGGTAATAATAATTATTGAGTTGGTTCTTTGGAATTGGTGTGAGGTCGGGGTGCACAAAGTGTACATGCAATGTTGTGGGATACAACAGTACATATTTGGGATTTGGTGTTCTTGCAAAGCGTATTCTTTTTTGTTGGATGGCACTTATTGCTCAGTGCCAGGTGGTATTCACCAGCGCAATAAAAATCGAGAAGGAGCTCTCCTCCTTATTCAATAAAAAAGAGGTTTCAAACGTGTTGGTTCCTTAAAGTGTGAATCGTGAGTCATGAGAGCTGCTGATCTGAATCATAGTGGCACGACATTCTATAAGAGCTTTATGCTGCTGGAGTATACTGATGATGTTGATATCATTGGCTATAATAAGCGTAAATAAAGTGAAGTATTCTCCAGATTACAAAAATAGTCTAGTCGCGTGGAGTTAATTGTATTAAGAAGCTTAGTCTTCAACAAACGAAACATTCGCTCTATAAGACATTAACCACGCCCATCCCACTATTTTCAGCACGAGCCTGGACTTTGAGCAGTTCTCATTGACGGACTTTGGGACCTTACGAGAGAAAATTCTTTTTAAGATATTTTTTCTAATATGAGTCAATGAAAGCATGAACTAAGTGATCTGAATGCCGAGGCCAGGTTAGGCCATGTTGAGCGAATGAAGAAAATTCATCCACAATTTTGGTGATTCTGCCGTGGCCACGTATCATGATTAATAAGAAGATTATGATCGGTAAAAGCACCCTAAAACAAAAAACAAAACCAAGAAAAAAAATTGTGGAAAAAAGAAATTGTGGATCGGACACAAACGTTATAACGTGTTTGCATCATCGTAATGTATGCTGCACCGAAAATATAGCTTCTGTTAGAGAAAGAGTGACTGAAGCTCTAACTTTGTCAATTCCACGGCGTGCTCAGGAATTGGGGTTGTCTTGCGGCTCCTAATTCATGCTGTGCTTGAATTTAAATTTTTATGCACACAAAGTTAAAAGAAAACAATAATTGAAGTCTGTCGAACATGGATAGCTCAGTATACGCCTATTGGATACTGGAAGAACAAGTATTAATTGCTGATTTTTCGAACCAATGTTTCTTTTGTGATGATACCCATTTCGTACTTTGATACGTGAATAAGCAAAATAAACGTATTTATGGCTCTGAAAATCCTCAATCGATTGTGAAGATTCGATGGCATCCGCAAAAATGGACTTTCTGTAATGCATCAGTGTTTTGTGGTGTTATTGGTTCGTATGCTAACCGATTCATATGGTACCCGATTCGTTTGGTAACCGCTTCATATATCCTATGATCGTATGTTAACCGATGATGAAATAATCCAGTCTTGTATAGAAAAGTATTTATATTCTTGATCAGCATCATATCGTGAAACGAGCTATCCATGTCCGTTCGTCCCAAAGAGGGCCCGCTCCATATACGTGAGAGCTCAAAATGTGATTTTTAAAAAATTAGTTTAAAAAATATTTAAAACGCCATTTTATTTACAAATAATTGATTGATAGGCAAAATTCAGTTCTCTTCCTTTTATGGGAGTATGAAGTGCCAAACTTGAAAAATTTTTCCATTTTTTTTTTAATGTGGCCAACCAAATAAATGTGATATAAACTTTGACTTGTTTGAAACATTTATCGCTTAACCTAACCGTAGTGAAGATATCAACGCACGCCCAGCCACGTTTTCGAAGTTCGAAAACATTTGACCAAAAATTCACCACACACAATATTTTGACCATAAGCGAAAGTGTTCAAGTGCTCAACTAAATATTATGCATCTGCATGTCAATAGGGGTATTCTCACAGTATAGCAAAGATGCAAAATTTGGGAAAATGCAACCTTGCAATACTGAAATATGCAACACTGCTGGAGCGCACAAAAGCACAAATATTGTGAATTTTAAAAGATATGTCGCGAACAGGCGAAAACAAAAAATTTAGATACTAACTCTAACGCACACGAACTAAAATGAACAAATTTGTCTCAATCAGAGTGCACGGTTGCAAGTCCACCCAAAACATGGGTGCCAGTGTTGCACAAATTGCACGAATTGCTAAACTTTTATCGCTTGTATTTTTTTGTTGTGTCGTTGCACGGGTTGCAAGATTCTGCAACTTTTGCAATCCATACACCTTGCAAGGGTTTTTGCAAGACAGCGATAATACCCGTAATGTGTCAATTTCACTTTTAAGTACACAATTAGCATACGCAAAAAATGTTATTCCGTGGCTCAGTTGGTTAAGCGGTCGATTTGATTTGATGAATCGAGTGACCTTGGTTCGATCCTCAGCCAAACCTTTTTATGTTTTTGAAGTGAAACTTCTTTGGTGGCGAGAGAAATTTCAAGGTCTCTTATTCGTGACGCTAGGCTAACGTTTTGAATTCATATGAAAATTTTTAAAAAATTTTCGTCGTCAACGCGATTAGAACCCGGACTTTCTACTATGCATCTGTCAAGAGTCAGAAGCTCTATCACTATGTCACATAGTCACATAGTCACATGACAAGCAAACAAAATGCAATTAGCATTGAACGGGTTTTAGTCCGTGTCTTGTATTTCACAGACACACCCTGTCTCAAACTTTTGATTTTCAGCCTAAGAGTAGGTATCACGGAAATTTTATTTCTTTATGCTTGGAATGCTGTACATTACGTAACAAAATATAACAATTGTGTGAAGAAAAAGCAAAAGACTGACAGGTACACACTTTCATTGCTGCAATGAATGCTTTATTAACATTAATTAACTAATTATTTTATTGCACAAACTTATTTAATAAGTGTGGACAGTGTGGAAAGAGACACAATACTTTACTACTTAGCAATAATTTTGAGCTAAAAACAGGAGATGCAAACAACAAAACTACGGCCATGGTACTGCAGGAAATATCACCAACAATATTACTTGCCACGGCTCAAATAAGAGTTAAATCTGTGACTGGAGAATATGTACTTCTATGTGAGCTTATTGACCAAGGATCTCAGATGACAGCAGTATCAGAAGAAGCGGCGCAGATTCTATCGTTACCTCGTTAAAAGAAAAGAACAGAACTCCAGGGACTCGGTAATTCAAATGTTGGCGTATCGAAATGTAGCATCAGCTTGGAAATAAGACCGAGATGTTCGAGTAATTTTATTGTACACACACAAGCTTTGGTTGTTCCAAATATAACTGGATCACAACCCGATACGAGCTTCAAATATGATGTTCAGCAATGGCAGAACTATTTTTTGGCTGATCCTTCATTTAACAAAGCTGACAGAATCGATGTCAATATTGGAAGCGATATATTTGGGAAAATACTTGACGAAGGAATCATCAAAATAGAAGGTGTTCTTGGACAATCTACTTAACTTGGTTGGATACTTTCCGGTGTGCTTAAAAATATGTCAAACAGCAACATTAAGAAGACAATCACACTAACCAATTTGGAACGATTTTGGGAGCTTGAATAATTTCCAGCCTGCTCGTCTTCAACGACAGAAGATGAAACATGTATGAAGTTTTATGATGAAACCAAGAAAGTAAATGACTTAGGAAGAATCATCGTAAGGATACCGTTTAAAGATGAAAGAGAACTAGGCGATTCTAGAAGGCAGGCCATGGCACATTTTCTAGCTTTAGAAAAAAGATTATACAGTGATCAAACCCTTAAAGACGGTTATGTAAAATTCATGAAAGAATATCTGGAATTAAATCACATGGAACCCGCCAAAAAATCACAAATGGGAAAATATTATATGCCTCATCAAGCCATAGTTCGTGAAGAAAGTTTAACGACAAAACTAAGGGTTGTTTTTGACGCATCCGCCAAAACTTCCAATGGTAAAAGCCTCAATGATATTATGCTAGTGGGTCCGAAATTGCAGAAAGATATTTTTGACATAATTCGGAAATGGCGACGCTGGAAAGAAGTTATAACAGCAGACGTAGAGAAAACGTATCGGCAAATAGAAATTGCTACAGAAGATCAGGAATACCAACGTATATAATGGAGAGAAAATAAAGATCATCCAATTAAAGAGTACATATTGAAAAAGGTGACGTACGGAACCGCATCTGCACCATTTCTGGCAACAAGATCACTTTTTGAGATAGCAGAGAAATGTGTTCAAAATAAATTAGTTCATGATATTATCAAGGAAGATTTTTATATGGATGATCTAATGACTGGAGCGGATAATAAAGATGACTGTACTCAAATTCAAAAATCGGTGACTACTCAGCTGATGAATTTGGTTTCAATCTTCGAAAATGCTCATCAAATAACGACGAAGTTCTACGAGAGATACCCAAATAAGGTGATAATCAAGTAATTCAAATAGATGAAAACGAATCCATAAAAACTCTGGGATTATTATGGGATACCAAAATAGACGTATTTAAATTCAGTATAAATATTACAAACCGTGGCCGTATTACAAAATGAGAAGCGCTATCTTGCTTGGCAAAAATATTTGATCCTTTTGGTTGGCTATCACTAGTGACTGTGGTAGCAAAACTATTTATCCAGAAGCTATGGATACTGGAAGTGCCTTGGGATTTGGAACTTTCAGCGGAATTATTAAAAGAGTGGAATGAATTTATGCAGAACATGGCTGAACTTCAGAAGATTAAAATACCTAGGTGGTTAAGGACAACCAACGGTTTGCAGATAGAATTACACGGTTTCGCGGACGCATCCGGAAAAGCATATGCAGCAGAAATATATGCTAAGGTTGATACATCGGTCGTTCTTATAACTGGCAAAAGTAAAGTAAATCCAGTTAAAAATAAGAAAACCTTGCCAAAATTGGAACTTTGCGCTGCTCATCTTTTATCAAAACTGTTATATAAGGTAAAAGAAATTTTAAGACATGTGGCAAGAATATATGCTTTGAGCGACTCTACTGTTACACTTGGATGGATTGAAAATACGAAAAATAAAAACGAGTTTGTCAGAACTCGTGTAGAAGAGATACGAAATCTTTTGTCAGAGGCTCAATGGAGACATGGAGACATCCAACTATTTTGGGAACAAGTTATTTGTCGACGCTTATAATTCGTGAAGCACACTCATCAACTTTGCACGGAGGTCGTCGTATAATGGAAGCAGTGATAAGACGTAACATTTGGATTATCGGGCTAAAAAATGCAGTGAAGAAATATATCAGTAGCTGCACAAAATGTATTCGCTATTGTCACGAGTCTATTACTCAGGTAATGGAAAACCTTCCTGAGCCACGAGTCAACATGACACATCCATTTACACACACCGGCGTTGATTATGCAGGGCCTGTGCAAATAAGATGTTCCAAAGGAAAAGGACAGAAGTCATATAAAGGCTACATATCAGTTTTTGTATGCATGGCCACAAAAGCTATTCATTTAGAAGCCGTAAGCGACTTAACATCAGAGACAGCACTAAAAAGATTCTTTGCCAGAAGAACCACGCAGTAACACCAATTCTTGCTAATGAGAATATACATTGGCATTTTATTCCCCCTGGAGCCCCTCATATAGGAGGGATTTGGGAAGCCGGTGTTAAGTAGGTAAAGCATCACCTCAAGCGCACCATTGGTGAGTCCAAGCTGACTTTTGAAGAGATGACTACACTTTTGTCGCAAATAGAAGCAGTATTGAACTCGCGACCGTTATGTGCCGTATATGGAAATGCCGTTGAGGATATAGATATTTTGACACCAGGCCACTTTCAAATCGGCCGAGCGATTCTTGACTCTCCAGAGGATGTAGGTGAATCTATTGGATCACTAGACCGATGGAAGCTTATTCAAAAAATGAAAAAAGATTATTGGAATCGTTGGAAAGAAGAGTATTTAACAACCCTGCAACAGAGAAATAAATGGAAGCTTCCTCAGGAGAACGTAGATGTAGGAGAAATTGTCTTAGTTAAACAAGAAAATACACCACCTTCGAAATGGCCGCTTGGAAGAATTACGGATTTACATCCTGGACAAGATGGCAAAACAAGAGTTGTTACAATAAAATTACAGGATAGTAATCTCAAACGACCAATTAGCAAAATTTGTCCACTCGAAGTTGTTGATAGAAACGAATCAGACACGAAAAACTCAACGTTTGTGAATTTAACTCGTGTGAAAACCACAAAGCCAGCTGTTAAAAATTGCATAAACCTTTGGATATTATTCATCTTCTTAATAATGATGAGAAGTATAAAAGCAGCACCATTTCTTAAAGGAGCAGCAGTATCAAAACTCCAAGATGATACCGCAATCTTTGTGGACAAAAAAGGTAAAGTGGAGATAGAGAGTTCTAAATGGAACTTAATAATATACTATGATCTTAGTCCTTATAAAGAAGAAATGTCACAGATACCAAGGTTTATAAAAGATCTAGACATACTGTGTTTAAGCTTATCCACTTACAAGGATGCGTGTAAAAGTATGTCTACAGCAATGAAAATGCTGTTTGAAATTCTTAAGCAGAACAATGACTTGCTCATACTCAAAAATCGATCAAAAAGAGCACCATTCGAATTTATGGGCTCAATATATCACATTCTTTTTGGAATAATTGATGCTGATGACAGGGAAAGTATGGAAGAAAATATGAACAACCTTTTGGAAAACCAACACAATCAACAGCAGCTCTTCGAACAACAGACATCAGTCATTGAGTCAACGATCAACATTTTAAGAAAAACAACTGACGAAGTAAATACAAACTATGGAAGAATTAAAAATCAACTACAAATATTTCATGAAGGGATCATTAGAAATCAAAATGAAGAGAGAAGTACGTTGCGCTTTTTCAGCTTTTAACATCACAAGTGAATTCAATATTGGACGAATGTGATAGAATTCAATCAACAATAATTAGTCTGCTGATCGACATAAATCATGGACACATTAATCCGTATTTATTGACTACAGGTCAGTTACACAAAGAGTTGGATGTTATTAAAGAGCAGCTACCAAAAACTCAAATGCTACCAGGTTTTAGCTCGGGAAACGATATAAAGGAGGTTTACAAAATGTTAACAGCTAAAGGAATGATAACAGACAAAAAGTTGGTCATTAAAGCTGAGATACCTATATTGAGCAGTGAGCCGTCCGAGTTATTCAGATTGATTCCAATACCAATCAGTAAGAATGATAGCGCAATGATAGCACTAGTGGCTGCAGAGTATATAATATACAATCTCGCGTCAAACTCGTATATGCTGATGACCCAGCCTGAACTTAATACATGTTCGCAAGATTCGAATAATAATTACATTTGTAAAGGAAAAAAGCCGTGGAATCCAGCAACACATAAAAACTGTGAGATGTCGGTACTTAAACAATCGCAAAGCAGCGAGTGTATATTCGAGGAAATTTATAAAAATTACTTCTGGCAGGAGCTTTCTTCCAGCAATCGTGGTGTGTTTAAGGTGTTTGACCTTAGAACGGTAAACGTAGACTGCGGCTATGGAAAAAACAATTGGGTCCAGATTCCTATGCAAGGGATCTTGGAGTTGAAGCCCGGATGCAAGGCTAATGTAGATGGAGTAATTTTGAAGTCATACATACAATATGAATCACTTACCAACACTGCTGTAAGTACGATGTCCTGGACTCCGAACATGACTCTATTCAATGAAATCCACATTAAACCATTCGGAAGGATGACTTTAAACAATAGTCTGGATATCAACAATTTGGAAAAATAAAATGGAAATACTGAAGACAGCACACTTAGAGCTCAAGTCACTGAAATTTCATACGATAAGCGGACATACTTCATTGATTTTAGTTGTTCTTTTTATACTTGTAACGGCGTTACAAAATCTACTAGTTGAACACAACGAATACCTACCAGCATAGTATATATAACAGCAACAACTACTTGGACACAACGAATACCTGCCAGCATAGTATAAATAACAACAACAACACCACAACAAATTAAACACACACAGCCAACGCATAGCAAACCAGCCAGCATAGCGTGCAGCAACAACAACATCACAACCAGTCAGACACACCGCCAACGCATGATAGAGCAACCATAACCTATAAGCAGAATTTGTATAACATGCAATATAATTCACAACACGTTTTGTAAATAAACTATTTAAGACGAAGGCGTAGTGCCTTGTCCGTCTTTTACTTGGCAACGAGTAAACTAACTTTTTTATAGCAAAACACCGAAAGGCGGGTTGCTTGATACATACGCTGTAATTAGATTCCGTATTTTGCACTCGGTTGGACTTCACCGCGGCTTCGGTCAGTCGGATATCCTCCCGAATACTTTATAGTGGTGTTTGTTGCACTCGGTCGGACTTCACCGTCGGCTTCGGTCGATCGGATATCCCTCCGAATATTTAGGTTGTCGTGTTTGGGTTGGACTTCACCGCGGCTTCGGTCAGTCGGCTATCCTCCCGAATACTCCGTAGTTGTGACTGTCGTATTTGGTCGGACTTCACCGCGGCTTCGGTCAGTCGGCTATCCTTCCGAATACACCGTAGTTGTGACTGTCGTATTTGGTCGGACTTCACCGCGGCTTCGGTCAGTCGGCTATCCCTCCGAATACTTAGCTTGTCGTGTTTGGGTTGGACTTCACCGCGGCTTCGGTCAGTCGGCTATCCTCCCGAATACTCCGTAGTTGTGACTGTCGTATTTGGTCGGACTTCACCGCGGCTTCGGTCAGTCGGCTATCCTCCCGAATACTTATCGTTAAGCTACCGATTAGGGATTATATGAAGAAAGCATATGATAAATTTATTATTTTTATTATTGAAAAAGAAATATATTTATAAGTTATTTATACTACCTGCGAAATGTAAATATATATTTATCTTATTTAATTTATACTACATACTACTACATAAGATATATAAATTACATTGTATAATTTAATGCTGCAAAAGATGTATGTATGGTACTTTTGTATATTATCATTTAACAGTAAGAGTATATTTTCCAAATCCAACGCACTCTGTCGAGCTCTGTCTAATCCAAGTCGCATAAACTCGCCACGAACGCAATCACCGATATTTACCGAAGCACCGAATACCGAGTATCACCGAACCAGAACCAGTAATCACCGAGGCAGAGTAAGAGAGGGCAATTGTTGGAAAAATAAAGCTTGATATCCATGAATGATTGTTGTTGTGTATTTGAAAAGACTTATGTACAAAATATATATGCATATATATACATAATTAATCATAGAGATTATTCAATAAAACTGATTGTACTTGAAATATTAAAACCAACAAGTCTTTTTATTTAACGGAGGTTCGAGGGTCCTTCGTTTGATCCTGGAGCGGCTGAGTCATACCTCAGCCTTTGAGAAAACCCCCTTACAAATGGCGCCCGAGCAGGGACCTGCCTCTAAAGACGACTTTGGAAATCCGAATCAAACCACCAACGACTGCGGAGCAGGTGCCATACACAACAGCAACATCATCATGGAGAACAGCAAACACTTAACGTCAGATTCACTCGGCTGGAATTATTTGCTGAAAAAGGAAAGACTCATCATCGAATGCCAAAAGATCGGCCTTCCAATCGCAGGCAATTGAGTAATTTTATTAAAACAAAACGAATGAAAGCTCAACCGAGAATATATTCCGAGCCCTGGAAGCCGAACTAGAGTCCGAAGAAAAAATAGTGGTGGACGACGACTTCAGCACTAGCCGAGCTACAATGTCAATACCTGAATATACACCAACTGACCATAAACACAGTTCCGATGCCGAAGTAATGAACATTGTATGACGATGGAATATTCATTACGACGGTGGTGAAAATCTCTTAGATTTTATGGAAAGAATAGAGGAGTTGGCTGAATGCTACCATTTACCTCAAAATCAATTTCTGCCAACGCTTTTAGAAGTGCTAGATGGGAGAGCATTGCAGTGGTATCGTGTCAAACGACCAGCGATTACCACTTGGCATGCATTTCGCACCGAGGCCGAGCGTTTCTTTTTACCGAAGAGGTTTTTAAGCCACCTAGAAGACACCATATACCATCGGAAGCAGATGCATCGCGAGAAAGCGAAAGATTATGTATTGGCTATGCAAACCCATATACGACAACACCCTCAACTGAAAACTCTGGACCACACTGACCGAATTTATGATGGTCTTCGGGTTGAATATAAGCTCTATGCTCGACGAAGCGATTTTCGTACTCTCGATGAGCTGATGGATCTTGCCGAGGAATTTGAGGTTCTCAAACGGGACGAAGCCAAAGGAAGTCGACCGGCTACCCATTATCTTCGAGAAGCAACACCTTACAATACAGGTACCCACTGTTGGAGGTGCAAAAAGCGAGGTCACGACGGTATCAATGCCGAAGCAGAGCTCGAAAGTTTTGTTCACGCTGTGGTCAAGACGGCACATTGTCACGTGACTGTCCATGTATAAGCCCAATCTCATCTCCACCCGAAGAAGTAACCGATGGCTGCTACTACATCACGGTTACAATAAAAGGGCGACCGATAAAAGCATTAATCGACACTGGATCAACCCTTTCGTTAATCGACGACACCGCAAAGAAGTATTTAATAGAACAAGGAGTGCAACCACGACGACACAACCGAAAAATTCAGCTAGCGGACAACTCTACAGTCAACTGTGAGGAAATGTATCCACTTCACGTCAACTTCCATCAGAAGAGCACGTTTATTCTTGTATCCGCGCTCTCATCTCTAGCAGAACCAATGATCTTGGGGATGGACTATCTCCGTCGCCGAGGAATGAAGATGTTAATAGATGGAGAAGAGCTAGCAGTACAAGAGAGTAATAAGATTACCGAACATTCCAGCTTACACTCTCTGGTCACCCCAGACAACTTAACAGCCGAACAAAATCGACAGCTAGTCACTTTTCTGGATGACCAGAATCAGAAATTTGCCACCGTTACTGGGCCGTGCTTTATTGCAGAACACACCAGCAGGCAACGTAAGCGTACCAAATCAATACCACCGGGTCGCATCGCATTCCGTGTGGAGCCCTACCGACCACCACCAGAGACGGGTCAGGCCAAAGATCGAAATTCAATCGGTCACGAAAGTCCCGAACCTGCAGCTCGCGCATAGATCGATCAGATTCGGCAGCCACTCGCGAGCCCCCTCTCAACACAACCTAGACACCACCCAGCCGGTACAGAGCCCAGCTGCACAGATAGACAGCAACAATAAGGCCGACCAGTCCCTCCAGCACCGACTGTCTGCTATCAGGGAGCCTCCGCCAAATCAGCCATCGCCAACCCAGCCTCCGCCAACTCAGCCATCACCAACCGAGCCGCTGCCAACCCAGCCACCGCAAGCCGATCCATTTGCGGGCATCACTGTGGGGCCGCCACAGACGGGACAAGCCAGAAAACGAGAGAGTTGGGTGATTCACCGTCGACGACAGCAACGCGTTACAGTTTTGTGACTGGTCGATGGCCGAGTTCGACTCAGTTGCCACTGGCAGACGAAAATAAGTTCAACCACCGGCAAGGCCTAATAGAAATATATATATATATATATATAGTTTTTTATATTACTACATAATGAAATTTGTTTTTTTTTTCTTTATCTTTTCTGTTTATTAATGAATTAAACATTATCTTTATATTATTGGAATGGAATGTTTTATATATATTATTATATTGAAGAAAAAAATATAACCCCTGTATCTAATCCCCGGGCTGAGCCACAACCATCTAGTATGGTTTGGTAAATATTACCGATATCGGAAGTGCGAGTCTCACGACTTAAAATCGCCCACAACTTTATTTTCTTGTATTTTTCTTATATTTTAAAATTTTCTTTTGTTGTATTCTCCTTATCATTTCATGCCGTGATGTATCACTCCGCGAAGTGGAGGGGGAATTGTAACGGCGTTACAAAATCTACTAGTTGAACACAACGAATACCTACCAGCATAGTATATATAACAGCAACAACTACTTGAACACAACGAATACCTGCCAGCATAGTATAAATAACAACAACAACACCACAACAAATTAAACACACACAGCCAACGCATAGCAAACCAGCCAGCATAGCGTGCAGCAACAACAACATCACAACCAGTCAGACACACCGCCAACGCATGATATAGCAACCATCAGCTATAAGCAGAATTTGTATAACATGCAATATAATTCACAACACGTTTTGTAAATAAACTATTTAAGACGAGCCAACTGTGTCGACAGTCGGAGGCGGCTCGAAGGCGTAGTGCCTTGTCCGTCTTTTACTTGGGGCGGCTCGAAGGCGTAGTGCCTTGTCCGTCTTTTACTTGGCAACGAGTAAACTAACTTTTTTATAGCAAAACACCGAAAGGTGGGTTGCTTGATACATACACTGTAGTTAGATTCCGTATTTTGCACTCGGTTGGACTTCACCGCGGCTTCGGTCAGTCGGATATCCTCCCGAATACTTTATAGTGGTGTTTGTTGCACTCGGTCGGACTTCACCGTCGGCTTCGGTCGATCGGATATCCCTCCGAATATTTAGCTTGTCGTGTTTGGGTTGGACTTCACCGCGGCTTCGGTCAGTCGGCTATCCTCCCGAATACACCGTAGTTGTGACTGTCGTATTTGGTCGGACTTCACCGCGGCTTCGGTCAGTCGGCTATCCCTCCGAATACTTAGCTTGTCGTGTTTAGGTTGGACTTCACCGCGGCTTCGGTCAGTCGGTTATCCCTCCGAATACTTAGCTTGTCGTGTTTGGGTTGGACTTCACCGCGGCTTCGGTCAGTCGGCTATCCCTCCCAATACTTAGCTTGTCGTGTTTGGGTTGGACTTCACCGCGGCTTCGGTCAGTCGGCTATCCTCCCGAATACTCCGTAGTTGTGACTGTCGTATTTGGTCGGACTTCACCGCGGCTTCGGTCAGTCGGCTATCCTCCCGAATACACCGTAGTTGTGACTGTCGTATTTGGTCGGACTTCACCGCGGCTTCGGTCAGTCCGCTATCCCTCCTAATACTTAGCTTGTCGTGTTTGGGTTGGACTTCACCGCGGCTTCGGTCAGTCGGCTATCCCTCCGAATACTTAGCTTGTCGTGTTTGGGTTGGACTTCACCGCGGCTTCGGTCAGTCGGCTATCCTCCCGAATACTCCGTAGTTGTGACTGTCGTATTTGGTCGGACTTCACCGCGGCTTCGGTCAGTCGGCTATCCTCCCGAATACTCCGTAGTTGTGACTGTCGTATTTGGTCGGACTTCACCGCGGCTTCGGTCAGTCGGCTATCCCTCCGAATACTTAGCTTGTCGTGTTTGTGTTGGACTTCACCGCGGCTTCGGTCAGTCGGCTATCCTCCCGAATACTCCGTAGTTGTGACTGTCGTATTTGGTCGGACTTCACCGCGGCTTCGGTCAGTCGGCTATCCTCCCGAATACTTATCGTTAAGCTACCGATTAGGGATTATATGAAGAAAGCATATGATAAATTTATTATTTTTATTATTGAAAAAGAAATATATTTATAAGTTATTTATACTACCTGCGAAATGTAAATATATATTTATCTTATTTAATTTATACTACATACTACTACATAAGATATATAAATTACATTGTATAATTTAATGCTGCAAAAGATGTATGTATGGTACTTTTGTATATTATCATTTAACAGTAAGAGTATATTTTCCAAATCCAACGCACTCTGTCGAGCTCTGTCTAATCCAAGTCGCATAAACTCGCCACGAACGCAATCACCGATATTTACCGAAGCACCGAATACCGAGTATCACCGAACCAGAACCAGTAATCACCGAGGCAGAGTAAGAGAGGGCAATTGTTGGAAAATTAAAGCTTGATATCCATGAATGATTGTTGTTGTGTATTTGAAAAGACTTATGTACAAAATGTATATGCATATATATACATAATTAATCATAGAGATTATTCAATAAAACTGATTGTACTTGAAATATTAAAACCAACAAGTCTTTTTATTTAACGGAGGTTCGAGGGTCCTTCGTTTGATCCTGGAGCGGCTGAGTCATACCTCAGCCTTTGAGAAAACCCCCTTACATACTTATATTACTAATTATTTATTTAAGACAAAAATGTTGTAGGAGTCAGGAACGCGTTAAAGTAGATTTTTCACCTCCAGTTCCTTATGTTCCCCGGGAGAATGTTCAGAATTGAACATGTTGTAGCTTAATTTGGGGTTTTTCCATAGATTAAGAATATGATAACTGCATAGTTATTAAAATCGTATGTGTATGCGCTTGCTTAGGGTCATTATCACTAACAGGTAGTCCTAAGCAAAACAACCACGTAGCATGTAGCAGATAAAGAGTGCATGCCATTAAATATGCACATTTGTTTAGGCATGATCTTTTTTATCTATTAGATATTTATATGTATTTTTAAGTAATTTTAAGATAAGAAAATTGTGTATAAAAGACATGAGTTTTCTGAAATAAAGCCAGTATCTTACAAATGCTCATCCAATGTTGTTTTCTTTTAATAGAATCTAACAAATACAAATTTTGAATTTTTTCTTTCTATAAATAAATAACTTTAAATTGTGTTTAAATATATATAAAAATTTACTTTTAAATATAGACCAATGGATTAAGGGGAAGATTGTGTTAAATATATGATAATTTCATCACTAATGTCTTAAAAATGGTAAAGGATGGCTTAAGCTATGGTCACAAAAGGGTTAAATCGCCAAATATTTACTTTAAAGGAATATAAAACGAGTTTGGAGAAAATACATTGAATATAGAATTTTGAGCATTCACTTATTGTTGTCCGTAAACACAGGACACATGTTCACATGGACCCATGGAGCTGCTCTATTGAATATTTTTGGAATCCGCCCACGGGCACGGTCGTATTTAAGCTACAGAAATAAAATTTGATATGTGTGTATTTTATATCAATATATAACAAAAAATGGGAGTGATCCACTCACGCCCACCTCCCATACAACCCCAAAATTGAAATCGCTATAAAGAGACTAATATTTAGCCTACTGAGATAAAATTTATTATGTATATATTTTATACTAAAACTAAGGAGTGCACAAAAACTGGTCGTCATCCACGAATACACCCACCTACTGTACAACCCACTATAGTAAAAACTCTATACCTCTTTATAGAGTTTTTTTTATTTGAGCTACAAAGATAAAACTTGGTTTGTGAGTATTTTTTATCAAAACTAATTTTTGTACAAAAAACGGGCGTAATCTGCTCATGAACTCGCTCACCTCCCATGCAACCCATAAAAGTTAAGTTTCTATTTGCTTTAGTATTTTAATATATTTCTACATATTAAAGGAGGTTTAGGGTATTAGGTTTAGGTTTAGTCGAGCTGGACCGACTTTAGAGTTTCCTTAATTGTTTTTACTTAAAATTGAAGATATATAGATTTGGATATGTTGTTCAACTATATCGGGCCATAAGTCACACAAATGAACCAATTAAAAACTAGTTGCAACAGAAACTTCCAGTTCGACTTATTTCAAGATTTGGCGATGTTAATTGCCTTTCGATGTTGTGCATTTTGAAGCGTTTGTACTATTTTGGGCTTCGCAAACTAACGTGTTTACGTGAATAACCCTGAAACTCTGTCTGAGGTTTTGACAGAGTTATGCACAAAAATTATCGAAAATTACCTTAAAAAGATTGAGTCCTGCAAAACTCCCGTGGATGCAGAGGCGGCGCAAGGGGTGGGCGACGTGGGCCCTCGCCTACGGCCTCGTACCCTAAGGGGCCTCGCGCCTCAAAACATTAGGTACCTAAAAGTCGTGATAATAATTTTGTTGCTAAATTCTTATATATTACAAGCTCTACTACGATCGACACACCCTGCCATCTTGTGGATTCGAAAAATGCTTGTCTGATGCTCGTCAACTTATTGAAAAAAGCAGTTTTGATCTGCCAAAAGAATTTAAAAATAAAAGGGTAGCCAGGAAGAAAAGGATGTACGGTTATGAAGGCAACGATCAAATAATGTTGGCTTTCTTCATGAAGAATTAATGAAAAACTGACAAAACTTACACACTGTCTTGCGAATGGGTGAGATCAGCAACTTCCAAGCTTATGAATTGTATGAAGAAGTAATAACAATGTTCCCAAATTTACCCAACTTTGTTAAAGATGTAAAATATCTGTTTCAATACAAAATTCCAAAGATTTCCGCAATAGGGCGCTTTAAGTAGTGCGTTTTAAAGACATAACTCTTAAACACCTGTACCGATTTTAATGAAATTTGGTATGAACGTACAACTACACCCAAGATAAAACACAAAATATAAAAAATTAAAAATTTTTCTCTAAATTACTTCTTTCAAACTGGGTGACCATTTTCCGCAGAAAACAGACGTGTATAAGTGTATTTTAGGGTGTGTAAGCATGTTATGACTTCTAGTAACATACAACGTGTACATTAGAGTGGGTCGGCCTCCATACAAAAAAAAAAAGTTTGAAAAAACCACCCCCTATTTTAAAGTTGACCTCGAGAGGATTCCGAAAACAAAAAAATTTTTTTTTTTGGACCACCGGAAAAACAGCCAAAATGGTCTTTTTTGCATAACTTAAGCATTACATGTCAGATCTTAAAAAATTATGTGTCGTTGAAAAGGGCTTTACGAGCACTACAATGTGTTCTTAGGTCAATTTTATTTTTGAGGTCATATTCAACTAGTAAGCCCCATTAGCCCGATTTATCCCCCTTAAATTTCTTTTTTTTTTCCCATATAATTAAACTCCTTCAAATTTGTTTAATTTGTGTTCAAAAAATTATTTGTTAAGTTTAAAAACAAAGAAGTTATAAAAGTTCAAATATTTGATATAATCCTTTTTTTTATAAAAAATTTACTGTTAGTTTAGTCAACGAACAAGCACATAATATAAACAAAATTGTAAAAGAAACTTAATAAATAATTTTTTGAACACAAATTACACAAATTTGAAGGAGTCTTACCTTATGAGAAAAAAAAAAAAAAATTTAAGGGGGGTAAAACGGGCTAATGGGGGCTTACTAGTTGAATATGACCTCAAAAATAAAATTGACCTAAGAACACATTGTAGTGCTCGTAAAGCCCTTTTCAACGACATATAATTTTTTAAGATCTGACATGTAATGCTTAAGTTATGCAAAAAAGACCATTTTGGCTGTTTTTCCGGTGGTCCAAAAAAAAAAATTTTTTGTTTTCGGAATCCTCTCGAGGTCAACTTAAAAATAGGGGGTGGTTTTTTCAAACTTTTTTTTTCGACCCACTCTAGTGTACATGGTTTGTTGAACACAATCATATTGTATATTAACATATATTCCATCAATATGTTAACCATAAATAGATTTCTTGTTACACCCAACAAAATTCGTTTACTTATAATATTATAAAAAATCGAATATGTAATTTTTCTGCGTGTAGTTTGCATTTTTATGAATAAAAATATATGAATAAAAAGTGGAAATTTAATACTGTTCTCTATATTATAAAATCCGACTTTTTTCCCCACAAGATGGCCTCGCAAAAATCACTTTGCCCACACTATTTTAGTCTTGCGCCGCCACTGCGTGGATGTCATTTGAAATATATTGTGTTTCACGTATAATGACAAAGTCATTTAAAAGTTTTTCCAGCAGCTTTAATGTTTCTTATGTAGCTATTGGTCTGCATTTTTGAATTGGACCAATGGACAGGACGATTCAAAGATTTTTATTTATTTATTTATTTATTATAAGCTAAGCCTTTGAGGCTTTATAGCTTTTAAAATTTAGCTATATACAAACAATTAATTATAATAACATGTAACAATTTAAAATATAATACAGTAACAGAAATAATACTAATATTTTAAAATTGACAATGATTTAACCAAGACAAACATGGTTATGTATGTAAAGCATCATGGTGTCGGCCTAGAACGGTGGGTGGTATCAAGACAAACAAGGTCTGTACGCCACACTGATAAGTATAACCATATCTATACTATTATATAAAATTGAAGTGGAAATATTAAGTGCGCAATAGACTCCAAAACTACTGGACCGATTTTTATGAAAAAAAAATTTTAAATATCATATTTGTTCTACAGAATGCCATAGGCGGGGTTTATTTAAGAAAATTTAACAATAAATATATTTAATTAAGTTGTGAAGTTTTTTAGGAAATTACCAGCGATGCTAAGCATTGCTTGGTCGTTTGCTTTTCACGCGTTTGTGTTACGAGAGTTTCAACTACATGTTGCTATCGACCCTTCTCTTTAAAGTATATTGATCTCGCTCTCCACACTCATTCGAAGAGTAACCAAAAGCAGTTGGCACTCTTTGACGTGATGGGAATACAAGTTAAATAAAGCTTGCTATGCTGTAATTGCTGTAGAATGATGAGCTGCAAACCAATGCACAGTGCGGTATTTTCAATTCTAGCGTGCCAAAAGTCCCAAAAATTGAAATCTGAATTTGATAAAAAAAAGAATTTCAAGAAACAGAAATATATCCAAGAAATAAGAAAACGATTACCAAAATCCAAAATAATGTTTGTTTTTTTTTTTTAAAATTCGTCAAAGTTGGAACTTTTAACTAACAAAAAAAAATTTTAATTAGTGCAATTTTTGTTTGCATACTTCCAACAAAGATATCTCAGGACCTAACAAAGATTTTGCATTCATTTTTTTTTATAAAAATATTTAATTTATTGTTTATTTAATACTTAGTCTATAAAGAAAAAATTTTTAAAAAAATATTATAAAAATTAAAGGAAAATAATGATTTTTTTTTTCAAAAAATTTTTAAAATGCGATTTTCAGTAAGAAAAAAAAACAGAATCCAACGATATCCAACGCGATGATTATAACTACAAGAAATATATATATGTTTACTAAACATTTATGAAAAAACCTCGTACGGAAAGGTGCGGAAACGGAAAAAATCTTCATTTAAAAATGACTCCAAAAATGCTAAAATTCATATAAAATGGTAAGAAAAATTACAACACATTTAAGATAAATTGTGTTAATGAAATAGTATCGAGTTTATTTTTTGGAGTAATATTAAATATCGTAAAGTTAACAAGTTGGATAAAATTTTTTAGTATTCATTTGCATGAACTTTATTTTTTTACCGATTTTATGGTATAAATCTACTTTTCTCTACTACAGGCAAACTACTGAGCAAAATTAAATAATTACAATAATTACACATATTACTATTACAATATAATATATCAGTGTTTTAAATTTCATAATAATATCATATATACTTTTTAAGATATAACATTATTTATCTGTGGATAATTTGATTGTTCAAAAATCTTAAACAACAACAAAACGTACATATGGTAAGGAAAAAACGAATGTAAACAAACAAGCAAACATAAATTATTACAGTCGGTCTATATGACCCTTAGAAGCTGATGTATGACTTAGTAAAAACTTTAGATCTAAAGTTAAAGTTTATTTTATATGCTTTTTATTCATTTTCATGTATGATAAAAGTTTATCATTACCATTAGAAACATATTTGATGAACAATTTAAAATTTCTTAAAAAGCGTATATATATATATAAGCTTTTTAACACTAAAAATGCACCGCAAATATGTAAAATATAAATAAAAACATATTTTAAGATTTTATAGTAACATTTTGAAATAATGAATATGAATATATTACGAACAAGACAAAAGTATAAGAAAGAGTATTTTTCTAAAATATGTCTTTCTCAAGAACTTAATTTTTATAATTTTACTGTAAGGTGCTAACAGTTGTTGATCAGGGTTTCCCAATATATTAATATAAACATAATTTTTGTTTGTGTAGGTATATTAAAAAATATTTTTTTACAAACAATAACAGCCTTACAATTCAATGTTGGACATTTTATTTACTATCCAGCTTTATGACAATTTTTGCATAGAATTTGATGTCAAAAGCCGGATACTTAAAAAAAATGTCCAACATTAATTTGGTTATTGGTAAGTTAACCAATTAAGTTAAGTTAAGAAACCCAAACTTAAAATAGTAAATCGATTGGGAATTCCTTCTTTTAAGTTAACTGTTCAATAGAGAGATCAATTATAAATAGTTACTGATTAAATCAGTGGCGTACCGAGAGGCTAAGCCGCCCGGTGCGGATTCCAAATTTGCCGCCCCTCTCATATGCAATAAAAAAAAATCTATGATATTAATATAGGGTTTTGTATGCATAGTTTTCACTTTAGAATTTGGTCTTTCATTGTTCTCAATTATATAAAAAAATTCTAATATACATATCATCAACCTATTTCTAATACGACGCAAGTTTGGAAAAAATGGAGCAAAACGCGCGCATGAGTCTATTTTTGCTCTCATTTCTTCCGTGGTTTTGTTGTTCTATCATGTTTAAAAATCTAGAGCAAAAAGTCTACGAGAAACTTCAATCCATTTTTGCCTATCTCATTTCTAAACACTAATATTAAAAAAAAAATAAAACAAGTAACTTGAAATGCCTTGATTAGATTAAAATGGGTTACAACAAAAACAAGTTACTTCAGTACTTTTCAGCACTTTACTTAAACGAAGTTAAATTTTATGCGAAAAAATTCACTTCAAAATACCGCAATCAAAAAATTATTTCCAAAATTTATTGAAAATTTTTTCTTAGTCACATCTTCTTCTTCAAACGTATCGAATATAATTAAAAACAGCGTACAATGTCGTCACTTGAAAAAAATTTCGATTTAATTGAAAATTTGAAAGAAATAATCTATCAAAAATTATATGATAAGTTCCTTGAATTTTTTTTTGGAAATTATTACAAAAATATAAGTATACTCTCCAGTGATTTTTGCGATAATAACGGAGAAAGTAAAATTGATTTTAGTCCTGCATCGTCGTACTATGACCCTGATTTTGATCCACAAATGAAAAAGGTGACGAAGAAGAGCTCATGGACAATCATTTCATCATTAAATTATTATTTTTCTTGTTTTTTTATTAGCAAAATCGGTAATTTCATTTAGGGTGCTCACAGTTCTGTATTATCTGCTCTGTTTACTTTGCCGTTTATTAACTTTAGAACATTTTAGCAAGTGTTAACTTTGATTGTTTTTGTTTTACGTACAAACTTGAGATACCACTTGTTTCAAAGTTATCTCATAATTCTTCCTTTCCGTTCATTCGAGGCATGTTTATGAACAAATTTCAAATTTTTGAAAACTATTTTTGCAATTTAGCTCCAAAACACAAAAAGAGGTGCTCACAGTTCGATCTAAATATCTTTCTAAAGTTGTCAGGTGTTAACTTTAGAAGCAAACTGTGAATTCCCTAATTGTCAAAGTCTATTTCATTACTTTACTTATATTCTATAGATAATATGGCAAGATTTTGTAGGCGAGACGTACTCATTGTAGTTCTTATGTAGGTTTTTATGAATAAAAGCTTAGAATAAAGCTTAAAAGTATAACAATGTTTGGAACTGCGTTTTCTAGACTTAATTTAAAAATAAATTTTAAAAGTTCAAGTGGACCTTTCATACAAGAATCAGTTTCTTTGTGAGCTATAGAAACAATATGCTGAAGTATTTTTCTCTCAACGAGAAACTCTTCATTGTCAATTTCTTCGTGACAGAATTCATTCAGTTTACATTCCAACTTATCATTCAGGAGAATCAAAGGAGTAAGAATTGCGAATTTTTCAGCAAGAGCATTAAGCTGCTGAAACCTTGTGGTCATTTCTCAAAATCAGTTCTTGAAAACTAATAATTAAATTATTAAATTAGAAAATGACCTAAATCAGTTTAGACCACGCCTAACTCCTCTCCAAAGTGATTTTATTAGAACAGTGAAATCCCTTAAAAAATCAAAAAACATTATAAAAGATACGACTTAAAATTATACGCATTAGTCTTATTTCTTAATATGCACTCTGAACTTACAATTCGCCATAATCAAACGAAAATTCCGCCTTTCTCCCACACTCAACACATCAAAGCACAAAACAGCTTTTTTTACCAAATATACCTAAGTTGAAAAACGTTATTCTGTTAAACCATTTTTCTACTGGGCATTTCCACTGACAAGTTAAAGCACTTAAAAACTCAAAAAACTTTGAGTTACTCGAAAACACCAGTTATTCAATGCTTGTTTCAAGTCGCAGCCGAGTTATTCGAAAATTCAACTACTCGCACATGCCTAAATATTATGTCTTTTTTTATTTCTTTGGCAACTAATTTTGAGACTCGAAAAACGATTTTACATTTTGGTTGTGCTCAATACGAAGCTCATAAATATAGTTACATTTACTAAGGTGGCCAAATTTATTCATTAAGTTTAGTTCTTTCTTTTGTTTGTACACCTTAAAATGATAATGTACACATATTTATTTTGTAAAAGGCTTTATTTAGCTTCAGTGCCGCCCCTAAACTATTGCCGCCCGGGGCGGACCGCCCCCCCCCCCCCCCACGGTACGCGGCTGGATTAAGTGAAGTGAAGTGAAGTGAAGTGATAATAAAACTTGGTATTAAAGAACATTACAATTAATTAGACAAATCTTATTTAAAAGTAAGTTTAATTAAAAACTAAAAAAACTGTTTACTAGCGTGTGTGTTAATATATTAATTTATTTACACTCTAAGAAAAATTGGCGAGATTTCACTACAATTATTGCTGGCAACACTTTAACAGCAATTATTGTAGTAAAATCCCACAACACGAAAATTCAAATATTTCACGCTATAAATGCGTGAATGCTCTCTTCCCCAGTAATGGCTCTCTCATACAAAAAAGTTTCTCGCGCTCTTTTGTACTTATAAAAAACGCTATAAATGCGTGTTATCGCTCACGATTGCCTCTCTTTTGCTCTTTTTGATGAAATATGCAGCTAAAGTAGTGTTTTCTTTCGCTTTTTAAAATTCAGCATAAAAAAAGCACCCTTAGCCAAATATTTAAAACGTAAAAAGTTATTTAAAAAAGAAAACACATTAGATTTGAGAGTAAATGAAATCCAGATTTTATTTTTATGACTAAAAAATTGAAATTGAACTAAGTAAATATAAATATTAAGAGATAAAAGAATTGAAAATAATGATATTTAAAGAACCATGAAATAATAAATAATCTTTAACATCAGAAGAAAATATAAAATATAAAAATTCAATAGCTTAAAATTAACATTGACAATTTACAAAGTTTTTATTGTTTATTTATTTTGGTGCTGGTGGCCGTGCGTGCTAAGTAAGTGACATGCGAGCCACTTGAACTCAATAGCCCGAGTTGAATCCTCATGTCTGGCAGAATCGCATTCTGACCGGTCGTCTCCAGACAATGACAAACCTCAGCCATTCGGAGTCAGAACTAAACATGTTGGCTCAGTTTTCGGTCCATCGTGCACACATATTTAATAACACACACAACAGAATCGATCATTAGAATCTCGGTCAAAGTCCTTTCAAGGGCCGAAATGACCCATTAATTTTTTTTTTATTCACTGGATATTTTCACTGTTGTTGTATTCTTTCAATTATTTCTTTGCGCACAATTTGTTTGGGAACATTAAAAAATATCGTTGTTTTCCGGCACTTTTTAATTTTTTTTTTTAGATAACGAAACCAATTTACTTTATAACTTTTGCAATAATTAAACTTTTTTACACAATTTTAAGTATCAGTTTGGATTTATTTAAGTTTATAGAATACATTTATAATTTAAATGGAAAAGTTTTTAAGTGAAAGCTTTGGTTTAACGTTGTCGCGTTCGATGCTCAAAACAAACTAAAGATATCTTTGTATCTGTTAAAAATTGCTCTCATTAACTTAAAGAAAAACCCGCTGCAAATAGCGTAAAATATCGCTTTAGAAGCGTTTAATGAATTGATGAGCGAAAAACCGCTGAAGTAGCGTGAAAAAGAGAGAAAATATAGTTTTTTTGGGAAAACACGCTTCATTATTGGATGAATTGAAATATATCGCTGCGATGCGTGTTATTTTTTTAAAATCGCAAATATATGCGTGAAATTTCACAGCAATTATTGTAGTGATATTACAATCAGTTTTTAGAGTGTAGATAAACAACTCTACTCTAACTAAAAAAGTGAAGTTAAACGTATATTTGGCAGCTTTCAATAAAACGATTTAATAACAAAATATCATTTAAAAGTAAGTTTTTGGTTTAAAAACTATATAGTGGTAGTGTGTAAAAATCCTAATTTGTATAGATAAACAACACAACTTTAAGTAAAGAAAACTGCAAAACAGTGTAAAATGTGCCTAAAAATTACACGTAAGGAAATATTTGATATTTGGATTGCAGTTGAACAAAATGAAAGGTTCAAGGCTGTTTTAACTTTTGTGTGTGAAAAAATAAAATCTAGCCATCTCGATGTTGTTACATAAAGAAGCTTAAGCTCTATTTGAGATCTCTTTTAAATTATATGTATAATAAATTTAAAAAGACTGAAAGACATTCAGAACAGTTTATTTTACAAAACGCTGAATGGCTTGCTAAAGATATTAATTTATCTCAGCATGTTTTTTAACAATTGTCAACAACATCAAGAGCTGCTGCAGCTGCTGCTACTGCAGCTACAGCTGCATCTAGTTTACTAAATAATAGTTGCATGGGAAGGCCTAATAAGGATATTGAAAACTTAGCTTTAAGATCAAAGAAAAGGAAAGCAAAAGAATTATCAGAATCAACAAGTGAACAACAGTTGCTTATGGCAACGGAAATGACATTGCGTTCATCAGGAAAAAGACACTCTGCGACACTTGTTAATGAGCTTTTTAATGCTTCACCTCAGAGAGGATCTGCCATAAAAAAAATGAGAGAATCGAACAATAGTTTAAAAAGTTTATCATCTGACCAAGCTTTAGCTTTGATTATTGACCTTGATCTTTCAACTCATCAGTATGAATCATTAAGAAATCACACAAAGCCTTTTAGTTCCAAATTATATCCTTCATATAACCAAATAAAGCAGGCAAAACTGTTATGTTACCCCCCCAATAGTAAAGTGTGTGAGAGTTTTGCTGAAATTGATCTGCAGTCATTAGTTGACCATACTGTCAGAAGGCTTTGCATTGCTCAAGAAGAAGTTTTTTGTCCAGGTCGGATATTTGTGATAATGATATAAATATCATAATAAAATGGGGATGTGATGGTGCCGAGCAAAATCAGTATAAGCAAAAATATTCGGATGGAGATGGGTTGGACGATAGTCTTTTTTCTATATCAATGGTACCAATAAAAATGTATTCTTCTGTATGAATGTATTCACTATCGTATTAATTGGCCTGCTTCAAATAAAGGTAAAGGCTACTTTTATTTTATGTATGATCGATGGAAAAGTTTGCAATGCAATATCCTCCAACATGTCATCACAAACTTGCTTTATTTGTCGAGCAACACCTAAAACCATGAACGATGAGAAGGCCCTTGCACAGAAAATAGTGGATGAAGAAATGCTCTCTTTTGGGATTTCGCCATTGCATGCCTGGATTAGGTTTATGGAATGCTTACTCCATATTGCCTATAAGCTGGATGTAAAGAAATGGCAAGCCAAAGGCGCTGATAATGAAAGCAAAGTCCGTGAAAAAAAACTTTATATTCAGCAAAGGTTTAGAAGCGAAATGGGACTTTTAATAGACATGCCATAACATAAAAGTGGTAATAGCAACGATGGAAACACTGCAAGAAAATTCTTTAGGAATGCTGAGAAATCTTCAGAAATTACTGGTGTTTGCTTGGAGTTGATACAAAGATTTCATATTATTTTAGAAAGTTTAGGCTGTGGGTTTCCAATAGACTCTCAGGCTTTTGGGAAATATGCCGCTGCCACAAGAAAGCTATATTTGGAGAACTATTCATGGTACTACATGCCGGTAACCGTTCACAAGGTAACGGTTTTTACTTTTATATTTCTCATTACCTTATATTTATTTAATATTAAAGGTTCTTTATCATGGTGAACGGATAATAAGTTCGTGTATACTGCCAATAGGCCAGCTTTCTGAAGAAGCTCAGGAAGCGAGAAACAAGGATAACAGGCGCTTCAGAGAGTTTTTCACGCGAAAATCCTCCAGATTTAACACGAACGAAGACTTGTTACACATGCTGTTAATTTCTTCTGATCCTGTAGTAAATTCTTTGCGGCAACCACCAAAACACAAAAAATCTAATTTAACACCACAAGTTGTGGATCTATTGAAAGCTCCTGAGTTTTCTAACGAAAATTCTGATTCTGATAGAGAATAAAAATACTGTAGCAATTATAATAATTTCTGATTAATTTTCCTTTTCAGATTATTTTTCCAATTGTATGGCAGGTAGGCGTGCCAGTTGACCGATTACGCCCACTTTTTGACAGATGGTTGCAAATGGTAAAACAAAGTAAGAAACAAAATTGCATTGACATAGCATGCCTACAACCCAAGTTAGGTCGGTTTATATGCTCCAGTTGTATGGGAGGTAGGCGTGCCAGTCGACCGATTACGCCCACTTTTTGACAGATGGTTGCAAATGGTAAAACAAAGTAAGAAACAATATTTCATTGCCATACCATGCCTACAACCCAAGTAAGGTCGGTTTATATGCTCCAGTTGTATGGGAGGTTGACCGATTACGCCCATTTTTTGCAAAAATTATTTTTTTGGCCTTATTAAGCTGTGTGCAAAATATCATGTCTCTAGCTATAATTTTTTTTTGAGATATGACTTTTGGCACGCTAGAATTGAAAATAACACATTGAGCAATGTGTGCATATATGTTTCGCCCAGTGTTGGGCAAAATTAAATTGTTTTTACAATTAAATGATTACAATTGATTAATTGTTAATTGTGTGCCCAACAATTGGTGCACAACTTTGCAATTAACAATTAATTAATAGTTAATTGTGACTTCTATAATGAGCAATTAATTAATTGTCAATTGCAATAATTAATTAGACTAAAAAACTAACAATTAATTTGCAGAAAAATTAAGTATATTTTTTTCATTCGCTTAAGTTTAAAACAATTGATTTTATTTAATCTTCTAATATATAAAATCAAATGTTTGTCCCTCTGCCATCGGGTGGACAAATTAATTGCAGGTGGGTCATTTGCACTCTTATGGGTTCCATGGAACATTTGGATCAAAATGGATGATTCTATGGCCAATCGGATGCAGTGGGATTATCTGAGGTCACAGGTGGGTCATTGGCACTTTTATGGGTTCCATGGAACATTTGGACCAAAATGGATGATTCTATGGCCAATCGGATACAGTGGGATTATCTGAGGTCACAGGTGGGTCATTGGCACTTTTATGGGTTCCATGGAACATTTGGACATAATTGGATGATTCTCTGGCCAATCGGATGCAGTGGGATTATCTGAGGTCACAGGTGGGTCATTGGCACTTTTATGGGTTCCATGGAACATTTGGACCAAAATGGATGATTCTCTGGCCAATCGGATGCAGTGGGATTATATGAGGTCACAGGTGGGTCATTGGCACTTTTATGGCTTCCATGGAACATTTGGACCAAAATGGATGATTCTTTGGCCAATCGGATGCAGTGGGATTATCTGCGGTCATAGACGGGTCATTGACACTTTTATGGGTTCCATTGAACATTTGGACCAAAATGGATGATTCTATGGCCAATCGGATGCAGTGGGATTATCTGAGGTCACAGGTGGGTCATTGGCATTTTTATGGGTTCCATGGAACATTTGGACCAAAATGGATGATTCTATGGCCAATCGGATGCAGTGGGATTATCTGAGGTCACAGGTGGGTCATTGGCATTTTTATGGGTTCCATGGAACATTTGGTCCAAAATGGATGATTCTATGGCCAATCGGATGCAGTGGGATTATCTGCGGTCACAGGTGGGTCATTGGCATTTTTATGGGTTCCATGGAACATTTGGACCAAAATGGATGATTCTATGGCCAATCGGATGCAGTGGGATTATCTGAGGTCACAGGTGGGTCATTGGCACTTTTATGGGTTCCATTGAACATTTGGACATAATTGGATGATTCTCTGGCCAATCGGATGCAATGCGATTATCTGAGGTCACAGGTGGGTCATTGGCACTTTTATGGGTTCCATGGAACATTTCGATCAAAATGGATGATTCTATGGCCAATCGGATGCAGAGGGATTATCTGAGGTCACAGGTGGGTCATTGGCACTTTTATGGGTTACATGGAACATTTGGACCAAAATGGATGATTCTATGGCCAATCGGATGCAGTGGGATTATCTGAGGTCACAGGTGGGTCATTGGCATTTTTATGGGTTCCATGGAACATTTGGACCAAAATGGATGATTCTATGGCCAATCGGATGCAGTGGGATTATCTGAGGTCACAGGTGGGTCATTGGCACTTTTAGGGGATCCATTGAACATTTGGACCAAAATGGATGATTCTATGGCCAATCGGATGCAGTGGGATTATCTGAGGTCACAGGTGGGTCATTGGCACTTTTATGGGTTCCATGGAACATTTGGACATAATTGGATGATTCTCTGGCCAATCGGATGCAGTGGGATTATCTGAGGTCACAGGTGGGTCATTGGCACTTTTATGGGTTCCATGGAACATTTGGACCAAAATGGATGATTCTATGGCCAATCGGATGCAGTGGGATTATCTGAGGTCACAGGTGGGTCATTGGCACTTTTATGGGTTCCATGGTATATTTGGACCAAAATGGATGATTCTATGGCCAATCGGATGCAGTGGGATTATCTGAGGTCACAGGTGGGTCATTCGCACTTTTATGGGTTCCATGGAACATTTGGACATAATTGGATGATTCTCTGGCCAATCGGATACAGTGGGATTATCTGAGGTCACAGGTGGGTCATTGGCACTTTTATGGGTTCCATGGAACATTTGGACCAAAATGGATGATTCTCTGGCCAATCGGATGCAGTGGGATTATCTGAGGTCACAGGTGGGTCATTGGCACTTTTATGGGTTCCATGGAACATTTGGACATAATCGGATGATTCTCTGGCCAATCGGATGCAGTGGGATTATCTGAGGTCATAGGTGGGTCATTGGCATTTTTATGGGTTCCATGGAACATTTGGATCAAAATGGATGATTCTATGGCCAATCGGATGCAGTGGGATTATCTGAGGTCACAGCTGGGTAATTGGCACTTTTATGGGTTCCATGGAACATTTGGACCAAAATGGATGATTCTATGGCCAATCGGATGCAGTGGGATTATCTGAGGTCACAGGTGGGTCATTGGCACTTTTATGGGTTCCATGGAACATTTGGACCAAAATGGATGATTCTCTGGCCAATCGGATGCAGTGGGATTATCTGAGGTCACAGGTGGGTCATTGGCACTTTTATGGGTTCCATGGAACATTTGGACATAATTGGATGATTCTCTGGCCAATCGGATGCAGTGGGATTATCTGAGGTCACAGGTGGGTCATTGGCACTTTTATGGGTTCCATGGAACATTTGGACATAATTTGATGATTCTCTGGCCAATCGGATGCAGTGGGATTATCTGAGGTCACAGGTGGGTCATTGGCACTTTTATGGGTTCCATGGAACATTTGGACCAAAATGGATGATTCTATGGCCAATCGGATGCAGTGGGATTATCTGAGGTCACAGGTGGGTCATTGGCACTTTTATGGGTTCCATGGAACATTTGGACCAAAATGGATGATTCTCTGGCCAATCGGATGCAGTGGGATTATCTGAGGTCACAGGTGGGTCATTGGCACTTTTATGGGTTCCATGGAACATTTGGACATAATTGGATGATTCTCTGGCCAATCGGATGCAGAGGGATTATCTGAGGTCACAGGTGGGTCATTGGCACTTTTATGGGTTCCATGGAACATTTCGATCAAAATGGATGATTCTATGGCCAATCGGATGCAGAGGGATTATCTGAGGTCACAGGTGGGTCATTGGCACTTTTATGGGTTACATGGAACATTTGGTCCAAAATGGATGATTCTATGGCCAATCGGATGCAGTGGGATTATCTGAGGTCACAGGTGGGTCATTGGCATTTTTATGGGTTCCATGGAACATTTGGACCAAAATGGATGATTCTATGGCCAATCGGATGCAGTGGGATTATCTAAGGTCACAGGTGGGTCATTGGCACTTTAAGGGGATCCATGGAACATTTGGACATAATCGGATGATTCTCTGGCCAATCGGATGCAGTGGGATTATCTGAGGTCATAAGTGGGTCATTGGCATTTTTATGGGTTCCATGGAACATTTGGACCAAAATGGATGATTCTATGGCCAATCGGATGCAGTGGGATTATCTGAGGTCACAGGTTGGTCATTGGCACTTTAATGGGTTCCATGGAACATTTGGACATAATTGGCTGATTCTTTGGCCAATCGGATGCAGTGGGTTTATGTGAGGTCATAGGTGGGTCATTGGCACTTTTATGGGTTCCTTGGATTATTTGGACACAAATTATTAAATCTTTTAATTTCAGAGAGTTTTTCTCTATCTTGGCGTTTCGTAAAATACACTTTGAATAATTTATGACAATATTAAGAAAATGAATTCAAAATACTTCTGGAAAGAGACTTATCCTGATTGCTAACACATTTCAGAGAAAATTAAACAAAAGTTTAGTTAAAAAAAAAATTTTAAACCCTCTTAATTCGACTGAGTTTTGCTCGGAAAGTGGAATCTGTTAAATTATAGCTCTATTTTTCAAACAATTGCTATTGGAGGAATACATAAGAGATAATTTTGGTTAAAAATTTTTAGTTATAGGAAAAATTCAAATTCTATAAATTCATAAGCTCTTCTCAAACCAAATTTCATATGGATTAAATGGCGGCTTTTAAGAAAAAATTTAATTTCTCTTATATACAGTTGGTGCTTTTCCCTTCAAGCGAAACCACAGCTTTTAAAAGGGGTTTGCATATCTTTAGCCTAAATCTAATTTAGTAACATATGAACCATTAAAATTGGTGTATTGGTCTTGGAGGAGTTGAAGTCACAAAAAAGCTTAGCCTTTAAATTATATAGATAATGTTCCTTTAGTAAGCCATAGCATACAGTTGTGATAGTTCTTCGGAAGTTGGTTTTTCCATTTATATTTCGACACTTAGCACTACAATAGAAACTGTTTCTATTTTTTTTCCACCACTGTATGTATATGTATGTATCAAAAACATACAATCGAAAGAACTCCAAAGTGATAAGTTTTCGAACTTCCCGAGATAAATTGATCGAGAAGTCATCGAAGCATGTTTCACTTCTCTTTGACTCATTGCCTTATCAAGCGAAATTCTGCTAAACTAACATTTTGGAGGTCTTTTCTGCTTATGCTTTTATTTTGTAAACACAATTTTAGCAGTGGCTTATATTGCTTCCGATTGGCCATAGAATCATCCAATTTTGTCCAAATGTTTTTAGGAACCCATAAAAGTGCCAATGACCCACCTGTGACCTCAGATAATCCCACTGCATCCGATTGGCCAGAGAATCATCCAATTATGTCCAAATGTTCCATGGAACCCATAAAAGTGCCAATGACCCACCTGTGACCTCAGATAATCCCACTGCATCCGATTGGCCATAGAATCATCCATTTTGGTTCAAATGTTCCATGGAACCCATAAAAGTGCCGATGACCCACCTGTGACCTCAGATAATCCCACTGCATCCGATTGGCCATAGAATCATCCATTTTGGTCCAAATGTTCCATGGAACCCATAAAAATGCCAATGACCCACCTGTGACCTCAGATAATCCCACTGCATCCGATTGGCCAGAGAATCATCCAATTATGTCCAAATGTTCCATGGAACCCATAAAAGTGGCAATGACCCACCTGTGACCTCAGATAATCCCACTGCATCCGATTGGCCAGAGAATCATCCAATTATGTCCAAATGTTCCATGGAACCCATAAAAGTGCCAATGACCCACCTGTGACCTCAGATAATCCCACTGCATCCGATTGGCCAGAGAATCATCCATTTTGGTCCAAATGTTCCATGGACCCCATAAAAGTGCCAATGACCCACTTGTGACCTCAGATAATCCCACTGCATCCGATTGGCCAGAGAATCATCCATTTTGGTCCAAATGTTACATGGAACCCATAAAAGTGCCAATGACCCACCTGTGACCTCAGATAATCCCGCTGCATCCGATTGGCCATAGAATCATCCATTTTGGTCCAAATGTTCCATGGAACCCATAAAAGTGCCAATGACCCACCTGTGACCTCAGATAATCCCACTGCATCCGATTGGCCAGAGAATCATCCATTTTGGTCTATATGAACCTTTAATTGTACCTTTAATTTAAAAAAGTTAATTGCCAACGATTTAATTGTATTTTGCAATTACTTCAGAATAGTTGAAATAAATAAATTGCAGAGTTCAATTAATGATTAATTGCAAATGATATTAATGGTATTCTCTTAACGATCAAAATTTCCCATTTCGTAAACTCGTAAAATTCCGAGCCTCTGTTAAAGGAACGCACCTTTAGACATCTGATAAATTTGTCATGCATGTCAAAACAGCTGATCAATAAAAAAATTCAAAATAACATAACTTCAATATTCATCATGCCGTAACAAATCGACCGGAAATTTTTTCGTAGAATCTGTTTGCTGTATGTTTCTGAAATGGTAATAATTGAGTGAGCTGCCAAACTTAAGTGCTCAGTATTTATATACCTCAAACTTTTTGGGGCAATATTTAACCTCATCCAATACCATTTGCAGCAGTTCTACTGTCTGACAAAGCACCCAACGATGTGTCAAAGTGTTTCTCTTCCGTTTTGAAGCACTGCCACTATCCACTTCCATGCTTGCCAATTAGGATCAAATTAGCGCCAAAAGAAATAAAAAACCACCACACACGTTTTGACAGTTTGACAGCTGAAAGTTTAACCAAACTTGTTTACATTGTTTAAGCGCTGAAATTGTAGCTTAAAAATCGTAAAAAAATCGCCATACAAAATATTTCCATCATTCCCCATTTGCTTAAAATTAAGCAGTTTACGAGGCTTAAGCTGTTTCCGAGGCGTTAAGGGAATACCATTATTAATTGCAAATAAATCAATTGCAATTAATTGCAATTAATATTAATTGCAAATAAATCAATTGCAATTAATTGCAATTGATATTAATTGCAATTAAATCAATTGCAAATAATTGCAATTGATATTAATTGCAATTAACTCAATTGCAATTAATTTTTAATCAATTAATTAATTGATTGAAATTTTAATTGATTGTTGCCCAACTCTGGTTTCGCCGCATGCAATTTCTTTACACATATTTTTATTGTAGTTTTCCAATTTTTTAATTTACACTTGAGAAAGAAAGATATTTTAATATTTTAAAATGTGGCATTCACAAGTGTGATAGCATATTTTGTATAGATTAAAGATAAATTAAAAGTTTGAAAAATGAAGTGTTCGTTTTTCCCTTAAACTACAAATAAATGCCTCGACGTAAAACAAGTTTGACAAGGTCAACAGAAAATGCAAGAGCGATGCTCTGCGCTAGGAGAGCAAGAGCAGGGACTCAAAGAGAAAATTATTGGTAAATTATGCATGCAAATATTTGCTTACAAGACTGCGATTGGAGAGAGGTAGTGGCGTAGGTAGGGTTGCTGGCACCCGGGCCGGAAACTAAATTGTGCACCCTTTAAGAAGGTTATACTAAACCTCATAAAAGCAATGCTTAAAAAGTACTACGAAATTAATATAATTTTTTTAAATAATAGCTTACTGTTATGATTATTTTGTTAAAGTGCAAATGAGTAAACATATATATTTTAATTTATTGTATTATTTATAAAAGTCGGTAACAATATTCAAAATTAATCTCATCGATATTAATATATTTGATATCATTTGAAAGATAATTTGGTAACTTATACAAAACTGAAAAATTTTGCGCAATCAAGGAATTTTTCAAAAATGTTTTGTTTACGCCAAATTTTGACTTGCAATAGTGAGTAAATCCCCAAAGATCTATTTTGAATAATTTTGATAATTGAAGAAAAAATAGGACCGGGAAGTAAAACTGAACGGGAAGTGAGGCTGAATAACTATCAATTTAAATATTTGTATTTAAAATTAGAACAAAATATTAAAATTAATTAATAAACTTTTTTCCTAATTTTTATAAATTTCTTTATAGTACTCTTTATACATTTCAGCTTCGACTTTAATAGACAAGACTGAGGTTTGTAACATTTGACTGCCTTATTCTCGACCATAAATATCACAGTATCACAATATCACAGTGATACCAAATTGATATCAGAAATTTGTTTCATAGTCATTATCTACATAATTCCCAAAGCAAACTTGCCCTGGGAGAACAAGGTCAAGAGTCATGAAAATAAGAATAATTTTTAGAATAGTTTTTTCTTAAAAACTGTATTTTTGACAGTCTTTGTTGGTTGATTTGAACAGAATAATAATAATGTATTTTAGTAAAGTAAAGGAGTTATGAAACCATCTTAGAGTTTTAAATAGACATCTTCAAAATAATATAAAAAAACATCAGAACGCCATAAAATTGTTATAAACGCCATTTATTTAATTGTAATAAAAAATTTAATGAATTTTAATCAATTTAATTTTTTTTTTAGAAATTTTAAAGCAAGTAATGAATTGAGCAATGATTTTTAAATTGTTTTATGTAACAGGATACCCAAAAACATATTACTATTAAAAATTATGTTCTAGCAGGTTAAGAGCTGCAAATAAGGTTTGTTTGTCGATGAGTAGTCTCAGACTTAGTAATCACAAAATTATAAAGTATATTTTTATTCCTGACATTTATGCCATGAGCACGTTTTTCTAGAAGAACATCCCAGCAAAATCTTCGCTTACATATAATCGAAAAAGTAATCCAGAAAATTTCATTCATCGCTTACCCTCTCGCTTACAGAACCCATTATTTTTATATAGCCATGTCATTAGAGGTAATCGAAAGCGCTGTCACTTGAAAAGATTAAGCGCTTAAAACGGTTAGTTTCTAACTGATTTCACGAAATTAATACTTGAATAACAACTTTCAAGTTGATGTGAATGCATTGCCGTGAATTTATTACGGATTAAGTTTAAGTTCTTGCATTAGCATTTATGTAATGCATTTAAGAATCGATTAAAAAACAAGACCTAACGAAAAATTTTGCTGGGATATTGGATGAAGTGTCTACTGTACTAGCATGTTTGAGCACTTCTTAAGATGAATATCTGAAGTACAAAAGCTTTTTTAAAAAACTTTATGGAATATAAAGTGAGGAATATATATATGGGAATATACTTTAATTCATCACTTAAATGATGAATACAAGACAAATGAAAAATAAAACCATTTAAAACTGATCTTCGACTTGCCCGAAGTGAAAATACTTAGGTTGAAGTTTATTCGAATTTATTTAGGGGCGTATTTTTTTCCAATTTTTCATATTTCAAACTCAGAGTACGTTTTATTAATCAAGAAAACAAGACTAATGTATGAACTTTCAATGCAACATATTAATTTTTGTATAAATTATGAAGGTTTTGATATTTTGGTGACGTCACTTTCTATCACAAAATTTTGTTGAAATTTCAACTTCAGGGTATATGTTTCAAATTTAAGCATTACAGTGGAGCTCCAATATAGCGAACACCGATTTAACGTACTTCCAATATAACGAACCCTCATTTAATGTTGATTGTTGACTCTTTATTCCGAATATTTGAAATTATAGGTATTCTATTTAACAAACATTTGCTTCTCTGAGCGTGCTTCGTTTGTTTTTGAATTTGTAATAACATTAATATGTATTTACTTATCTAATTCTCAAATAGAATTAGATAATTTACTACAATTTACTTGTGTCTGGTCGTGTTTTTCGCAGGCTCCTAGAATTATCGCCATAAATATAATAATTAATGTAATTAAAGTTTGAACTGTTTTGATTGTGCGTTTGGATGTATAGCGCTGTATTAGCTATTTTTCTTCACACACTCTTCTACTTAAGTGATGTTGCCGTCTCCTATGTTGACGCGCCATCAACGTAGCAACAACAAAAACGTAGGGACGCCGAATTTAGGAAACAGCAAACAAACTGATTCTTCGCTCTTTACGCAACTAAGAGCTTTAGAGGAACGCTTAAGTGCAAACTCGAAAGAGGAGCTAAGAAAATTGGAGGAGCTTCTTCGGCTGCATACTGAGAACCTGTTTGAACGCTTCTCTGCCGATATTGTGACTAAATTAGAAAGGTTAGATAAAGAAGTGGAGGTAACTCAAGAGAGATTGAGCGCTGAAACAGCTGCTTTGAACAGTAAAATATTTGTGCTTGAAGATCAGATCAACGCACTCACCTCTCGCTGTGCTGAACTTGCTGACCAAATTACCAACAAAGTCTTCTCAACTTCTAACAACAACATCAGCACTGATTATTCCTTGGATGCTGTTCTTTTTGGCCTACCTCTTTCGTCAGATGAGAACTTAAAGAGTTCGTTCAATTTAATTTGCCGCTTAATTGATTTTTTGTCTCCTCAAATAAGAGATATTTTTCGAATAAAGAGAAATCCGAATAGCACTAACCCATTGGTAATAATAAACTTCTACACACCCTACGACCGCAACCGTGTATTAAAGGCTTTTGGTGACTATCGCAGGAGAACTAAGAAGCCGATTAATCTACGAGAAGCCGGTTTTGACTCGGACAATAATGTAATAAGTTTTAGCTAGTGTTCCTAAAAATGCCAAAGATAAGGCTTAAAAGTTTAGATGGCCAATTTTGCCGTACTGTTTGACAATAAAAAGAACTAGATGTTTTAAGTCAAGTTTTCATTCTCCTCTTTATTTCAAAGATCTTAAATATTTATAATAAAAATACCAGTATTAATTCTATTTAGATATTCTTAAACTCCTCCCCATTATTCTATTCTCATATTGTTTTTTAGTTCAATTATGTTCTTAATAATTGTTCTTCTCTCACTTGCTCTTTGATTCCTCAGCTTGGAATTTTTGCTGCGCTTGCACTTGTGCAGCTTATAGGGTTAGCGAACACCAGTGAGCGCATTTCCTTACAATTGGCTGTGACGCAAAAACACAGTGACCTAATGACACTCGATAAGCTTTGGCACACGATCGAAAGAATGAATGAAAGAAAAACAAAGAAAATATATTTTGTTACCAAATATGTAACGTACCGTAAGCTGGCTGTGCTATGACACTACAGTAATATATATCTTCATGAAAGTCTTTCACCTGAGAGCCGTAAGATTCTTCAAACTGCAATTGCGTTTAAGCGTAGAAAAATGATATTTAATGCATTCACATTGCGCGGTTCGATTTATGTCAGGATGTGCAAAGATGGTGAAAGGATCAAAATCTGTAGTAACGAGGACCTTGAAAGGATTGCTGTTGGAGGAGAGGGTAGAAACTAATGAGTTATTTAATTTATTTAATATTTGTATTTTCTTATTTTTATATTATCATTTCCCATCTTTTTCTTCTTCTCAATCTTTTTTATTCTACATTCTTTATGTTAAAATATGTTATTTTCTGTTAACTAAAGCAGCAATTTGTTCGTATGGGTATTATTTAAATGAATCCTAGCTTTTCTAGTGGTGTTGATGAAAACTGTTAACTTTTAATTGATATTCTTTGTAAACAATGTGAAGGTCTATCAATTGTCCATTTTAATGCAAGAAGCTTGAACCTGTCTAAACTGGACTTTGCTAAAAATGTTTTTACTAACTCAAATGTAGATGTTATCTGTGTTTCGGAGACGTGGTTTAATCCTGATGTCCCTAATAATTACTTTAATATTGCAAATTATAATCTTTTTCGCAATGATAGAATCAGTAGCAGAGGTGGTGGAGTTGCGATTTATTGTAAAACTTTTCTCAATGCAAAAATCGTTAGTAAATCCTGTCGACCTGGGATTGAATTCTTAAATATTGAAATAAGGGATTGCCGTGGCGTTAAAATGCTGATTTCCTGTGTTTATAACCCGCATAGATCTCTTAGCCTTGATTCGTTTTTTGGTGACTTGCATCTACGTTTAACTGATTTCGATTGTTTTGCAATATGTGGGGATTTTAATGTTAACTTGTTAAACAAAGATAGCGTTGCAGATAATCTCTATGACAAAGTCTGTTCAGCTGGAATGACCATAATAAACTCTTCGATTCCTACTCGTTTTGCGCCTAATGTGACACCTAGTCTGATTGATCTTTTTCTTTTGTCTGATGTCTCCTCACTTTTACTTTTTGACCAAATCTCATTTATCTCTGATCATGATTTATTATTTTGTTCAATAAATTTCAAGCCACTTTGTAGTCCCTCTTCAATGTTTATAACATATCGTGATTATAAGTCCGTTGATTATGCTTGTTTGTATGACTATATGTCTTGTATTTGTTGGAATGATTGTTGGTATGGTCAATCTGTTGATGAAAAGTTAAATGTTCTTGTCTCACATGTTCTCTATGCTTTTAATACGTTTGTTCCTATTCGTGAGTCGGTTGTTGTCAACAAGTCCTGTCCTTGGTTCACATTAAGTGTTAAATTAGCTTTAAATAAAAGGAACAAACTTTATGCGAAGTGGAAGAAGCATCCATCAGATGCTAACTGGAATCTATACAAACTCGCTCGCAATAATGCCGTCTCAATTGTCAGACTGTCTAAAAAGAAATATTTTTCCAGGAAACTGAATAATAATCTACCTTCACGAACTCTTTGGAGAAATATTCGTAGTTTAGGTGTTGGCACTATAAATGACCAAAAATGTTCACTCGAACCAAATCTACTTAATGATTTCTTTTTATACAAGCCCTGTTATAACATTAATAATCAAAATTTCCTTTATACCTCTAGTGCCACTTCCATCTTTGATCAATTCTCTTTCTCAAATATTGATGAAAAAGATGTAATATTGTCACTAATGAAAATAAAATCTAATGCAGTGGGTAGTGATGGCATTCCTCTTAAATTTATCAAAATGATTGTACCGTTTATTTTCAAGCCACTCACTCACATCATCAACCATTGTTTTACTACCTCCTGCTTTCCAAGTTCTTGGAAGCTTGCTACAGTTATCCCCATTGCCAAAGTTAGTAATGCATCTACTGTGAAAGATTTTAGGCCTATAAGTATTCTTTGCACGTTTTCCAAAATATGTGAATCGTTAATATGTAATCAAATCAGTCAACATTTGCATTCTAATAGGCTTTTATCACCCAATCACCCAATAAACTATGACTCTAGTAACATTACTCTTCTCTGCCTTCTTGACTTTTCGAAAGCATTCGATAGAGTTAATCATTCCCTCTTAATTCAAAAACTAAAACTTTTTTATGGTTTTAGCAATAGTGCCGCTTCTTTAATTGCCAACTACCTAGATGGAAGAATGCAAAGAGTAAAAGTTGAAAATAAAATATCTGACTATGAGAATATTAGAGCTGGGGTACCGCAAGGTTCAATTCTTGGACCTTTACTTTTTAGTTTATCCATAAATGACATTTTTACTGTATGCAATAATATGGCCATGCACGCATATGCTGATGATATTCAGTTATATTCATCTAACAGAATTGGACTATTAGAAGACTTATGTTATAGACTAAATGAAGATTTAATTGCTATTTCTAGGTGGGTAGCCAATAATGATCTTTGTCTCAATGCTGATAAATCCTACATCCTTCCTGTATTTAGGGAAAATTTGACTTCACTCAAATTCCAAATATTAACCTTGATGGCAAAAGCTTAGATATAGTTGATAGAGTGAAAAATTTAGGATTTTATGTTAATACCAGACTAACTTGTGCTGATCATATTAATTACACCAAACAAAGAATCTATTATACGCTGAGATGCTTGCGTTTATCTAGTAAGTTCACCCCAACGTTAACCAAAAAGAGACTGGTTGTACAATTAATTCTTCCGTTGATAACATATTCCGAGCTTGTGTATAGCAATCTGGATTACCATTCTGAACACAAAATTCTGGTCGCTTTTAATGATGCAACGAGGTACATTTTCAATTTAAGAAGAAATGATCATACATCTTTGCTGAGTAGAACAATTTTGGGATGCAGCTTGATAGGTTATCTCAACGCTAGGAATTGTATTTTTTTACATAAGCTAATTAACTGTAAGTCTCCACCATACTTATATGAAAAACTGCGTTTCAGCGTCTCTAGCAGAACTAATAACTTAATTATTCCTAGATACTCTTGCTTACATTCTAAACGGTTATTTTTCATCAACGCCATTAAGCTTTGGAACTCTCTTCCTTTAAATATAAAATCAATTGCCAGCACGAACAAATTTAAGCTTTTAGTTATGTCTTCTTTCTCGAATTCTTAATCTTCTTCTATCGCTCATACATCTCTCTCTGTCTATATATGTTTTTATAATTAACTTTAATTTCTGTTCTTGCAAAATCTTATTGTTATAATATTTATTTTTTAATTTGCTCAAACCTGTAAACATTATTTTAGTTTCAAGTTTTTTTTTTATTTTTGTAACTTATTAATTTTTGTTATTTAATTTTATTGTATTTCTATTTTGTTATAGTTTATTATTATTGCATTCTTATGCCTTTTATTTTTCTGTTGTTTATTTATCTTATTTCTTTAATACTTTTATATTTTTTTGTTAAGTGTTGATTATATATGTATAAAAACATGTTGTACGCTTAAAGATATTTATGAATCTTACTGTACTAATTTCGAATATTAATAATAAACATAAATAGTCCCTTCGGGTTAATAAACATATTGTAGGGTTTCCTTTTTAACCTTCATTTGCTCCTAAAAAAAAATAACATTCACGCCCCTTGTGTGTCAATTTTGACACATATGAGAATTCAATTCTTTATTGTGAAAATTTTCCAAATTTTTGTGAGTGAAAGTAATTTTTATTGTTAAATAATTTAAGAACCCAAATTAATGATGGAAAAATGTATTTAAAGTAAATTTTTTCAAATATATGTATGCAAAAAAAATTGGAAAAAATACAAATTACTGAAATATTATCGAATTCACAGCAGCTTTTCTTCAACACACTTTACACAGACATTTTGATTGTGGTCCTTCTTGCAAGCAGATTTTGCACAGAAGCAACAAATATTTCCACATAAATTGTTTTTGGAGTCAGATTTACTCCCGTAGCAAAGATGACATCTTTGTATACCTTTATTGCTGGTGGGACACTTTTGTTTTTTTTTTGTGGATGTGGAGATGAAGATGTCAAAGGCACATCAGTAGAAATATTTGAAAAAAAATTTACTGATGATACTCATTTTTGATTGACAATAAACCAGCCCACTTTTCGAATAAGTCGCGAATGGGAGAAAATTTATCTGATGACCGCTGTTGTCTTCTTCCAATTGCATCGTTAAATCGAATAACTTGATTCACATATGCAAACGTTTTCTTTGACATGGTTGCTCTGAATACTGGACGACCATATTCGCCATCGAACAATTCAGTAATGGTTTCATTTTTTGATCTGGAACCCGAAACATAATAAGTTTATTTGAAAAACAATAGCACTATTAATCTGCATGTAAACGTCCGCCAATATCAAAACACCAACATATGCCTGCAACAGATTTGAATCGATTTTTAAATAGTTTTCACCATACTTAGCTCTAGCAAAGGCATTAGAATGATTTAGAATAATATTTTTGATATGTTGCGGAAAAAACAGTAGAAATGCACCTTTGATATCATCAACACGAACTTTTGCATATCTTGTAGTGCCAGGAGGAAGAACAGTAACATTTTCATTATGAACTTTCCAGTTTCATTTTGAAATCGTTCTGATTTCCATACCATCTTTGGAAATAAACAGGGGATCAATATTTTCACTGACACAATCGTAATCGTTTATTTGGCTGGGTGTATCATTTTCTTCAATATCCGAATCAGTATCGGGAGAAAACAAGTCATCGTCAAGTTCAGTAGTGGAATTCCCAAAAAGTTAACGATAATCGTTGCCGATATCGGTCATCGTGAGTGCCACTTTAATAGAAAATGACAATTTTTTCATTTCGTTTCGTTTGAGAATTCCACTACAGGAAGCTCTTCATCAGGTTCATACTCTTCATCGCGCCTCCAGAAAAATTATTATTAATTAAAAATTATTAAAAATTATTATTTTTTTACTGAAAACAAGCACTTTTCACAATCAAGTTTTTCATTATATTGTCTGTTTAGCACTAAAAGCGAAGTAAATGTTAATTTTCCCACCAAAAACATGTGAAGCTGCCATATGTGTCAAAAACGACACACGAGGGTAACCAACGTAACTTTTTGAATAAAATCCCTAAAATTACAATGTTTTAGAATATAAAAAAGTTTTTGGATGTAAAATAACGAAAGAAATAAAGTCAAAAAAGTTTGTAGGTTGTTCATTGATGGTTTTCGAAAAAAGTTACAAGAAAGTTCTTCTTGTGTCGTTTTTGACACAAGGAGCAGATGGAGGTTAAAAAACATTATAGGAATAAAAAAAAAACACAAAAACAAATTGGCCATTTCAGCCCTTGAAAGGACTTTGACCGAGCTTCTTATGATCAATTGTGTTGTGTGTGTTATTAAATGTTTGCACACAAGTAACCGAGAACTGGACCTACATGTTTTGTGCCGACTGCGAACGGCTAGCATGTTCTCAGGAAGCTTTAGATGGCATTATTTACTCTCTGAGGTTTGTAATTGTCTGCAGAGAGGTGGTGACCGATCAGAAAAATTTTTTATTGTAAAAATTTTTCGCCGCGGCTGGGAATCGAACCCGGGCTCCGAGCATGCTAAGCCACACACTTAACCTGCATACCACGGTCACCACATTATAGGAATGCATTGCCATAATCTTGGATTTTTCATTTGGAGTGTGAACAGATTTTAACCAGCAGCTTTCTAAACATTTAATAATAATAATTAATAATACCTAAAACAAGTTGAAAAATTCAACTTTATTGGAGTGCATAAATAAGACAAAAAATGTAAGGATATTTGTTTCAAGTTGACAAATTTATTAGCTTTGTTATATGATAAAAAACTCGAAAATAGTATTACTGATTTAATGAACTTTTCGATTTACCGAACGACCCTGGACATTATATCTTTCGTTTAACTGGAGCACCACTGTATGACAAATCTCAAATCATGAAAATTATTTCATTATGGACTTTAAAGAGATTTGCAATAAAGAGACGGCTGTAATCGTGTGGACAAACGATGAACAGACAGACAGACGGACATGTCTTAATCGACTCATGGTCGTGAACAAAATTTCGAGACAAAATTATTGTGCCCGCTATGCTTTGCGGGTGGAGTATAATAAATATTTAATAAAAAACTTTGAAAAGCGTATAAGTAGATTATGGTAAACTAATCGGTACAACAGAAAATCAGATTTTTCTTATTCCTGGTAATGCCAATGCATCAAAAAACGTTGTTTATTCTGAAGTATTAAATAACTAAAATGAAAATATCTTCACTTTATTATCATTTTACTATTTATTATAATTTGCTTCCAAATACAAATAATATTTTGAAATTTTTCAAATATACAAAGGTATTATTGATAAAGAGAAAATGTCCAAAGCCTCGGACGACTGTGGCCTGCTAGTACATAATACATATCGTTCACAGCAAGATGGTATTTTGACAAACAAGGTCATATTTACCACACTAATTTCCTTAGAAACAAAGAAATGGTTGCGAACGCTGGCACTGAGACAACGAGGTCTCTTTGGCCTGTCGTATAATTATATGTCATACAAATCGTTCTCACTGATTGTAGGACAAAATCCAAAAGATACAACCAGCACAGCACAACCGAAAAAATGCGTTTACATTCACCAAGCATGATCAATTATATTAATTTAGGAAGTCCAAAACAGGTTCAGGTAAGGTCCATTCAGATGTATGTGTTGTATTATGTATATCCATAACCAGGTGAGAATTATGTATTGGAAGATGATCAGAATCACTGTCGGTACTGCAGATAATCTATAATTTTAAGTTTAATTGAGAACATGGATTCATTTCAAGATATAACATCTGAAACAGAATTAAAGTCTCCGCATGCGCTTCCTAATGGTTCATTTTGCAAGTAATTTGTTCTACAAAAGTTCATAAAAAGTAGCTCAAAAGATCTTCTAGGACGAAGTGGAATATTAAAGTAAATTTTACTCAATAAACATGGACTGTCTACATATCCATGTATAAGTTTAACAATCCGACTAACATTAAGCATAACTCTCCTATTTTTTAAAGTAGGAAGATTTAATAGCTGTAGCCGATATTCATAAGGTGGTAGATTAAAGTTAGTATTGCAATAAAGATAGTTCAGGCAGAATAACAGAAATTTTTTCTGAACACATTCAATGTCATCGATGTAACAACCGTATCGTGGGCACCATACAATTGAAGCATATTCTAAGATAGGCCGAACTAGAGAAGTGAATAAAGTTTTCGTAATAAAAGGATCATTAAACTCTTTTGCCCAACGTTTAATAAATCCTAGGGTACTATTTGCTCTATTTATTATTTTATTTATATGAATATGAAATCTTAGTTTAGGATCCATGGTAATTCCAAGATCAAGGAAACTATCTAAGGATTCTAATGTGTAGTCACATATTTTGAAATTGAACTTTAAGAATGGTTTTCGTGAGAAGGTCATGTGCTTACATTTTTTCATATTTAGATTCATTAGATTTATTCTGCACCAGCTTTGAAGATTGTTGATGTCAATTTGCAAGAATAAACCATAATATTCATTCTTAAAAGAAAGGAATAGTTTAACATCGTCAGCATACATCAAGATGTTAGAATGCTTTATGGCCGATGGCAAATCATTTATATGATGATAGGCGTGAAATTAGGTGAAAATCATCGAAAGACATCGCATGCGATTAATGTGATAGTGCGGAGCCTTAATTCACTAAAAACACCTGGTGGAGGCATAAATACTATCAGCTTCCAATTATCGCACCTAATAATATTTTATAATATTACTTGTATAAGACATTATTAGGGAGATAAGGGGGCGATCTTCACATGGCAACGTGTCTGACTGCCTCAACTTGGCGAGGCCAGCATTATCCATGTCGAAATCGTCTCAAGTCGACTCAAACCTCCGCGTGTCGTCTCCTGGAAACGTCAAAAAACTATCATACCGATATACTTTGGCGGCGAATCTGAGCGGCGGGCTTCCTTTGGCCATCAAGCAAAGGTTGTGCGTTGGGTTTGAAGCCCACCATGTAATAAAAATATTTCAATGAAAAGATTAAGAATTAATAAAAGAATGATCCCCAAATCTGATGACGACTACTGCAAACGAAAAACTGATAATGATTTACGGATATGCACCTGGAATGTCCGAAAGCTAAATTGGGATGGTGCCTCTATCCAACTGATTGATATCTTGGAAAGATATAATTCTGATATCACTGCAATCCAAGAAATGCGATGGAAGGGACAGGGTTGCTTACGGCAAACATCCTGTGATATCTACTACAGCGGCCATGCGGAGAAGCACGAGTTTGGATGCGGATTTGTAGTTGGCAAGAGAATACGGCATCATGTCCTGCGATTCACTCCTGTGAATGAACGACTTGCCATAATCCGCTTCAAGGCAAAGTTTTTTAACATAAGACTAATATGTGCGCACGCTCCGACAGAAGAAAAAGATGACGAGACCAAAGAAAATTTTTACGAGTGCCTTGAAGACACATACGAGCGCTGCCCCCGTCATGACTTAAAAATCGTGCTTGGTGACTTCAACGCCAAGGTGGGCAAGGAAAACATATTTGGTCCTACAGTCGGAAAGTTCAACATCCACGACAACACATCCGATAACGGAATGAGGTTGATTGACTTCGCCGCAGCACGAAACATGGTCGCTAGTAGCACTAGATTCAAGCATCTCAATATTCATAAGGCCACCTGGTTGTCCCCTGATCAAAAAACATGCAACCAAATTGATCACGTTTTGATTGACGGAAGGCACTCTTCCAGTGTACTAGACGTACGCACGGAAACCCCAATTATGGATGACAGCACTGAAGTTTCGCTGCCCGACTATAACTAGGTCTTAACAGCTATAGCTCGGCTTAAAAACAACAAAGCCGCGGGAGCTGATGGCCTACCGACTGAGCTGTTTAAGACCGGAGGCAAAGCTCTGTTTAAATGCATTCACAGACTTCTATGCAGAATATGGTCGGAAGAATGCATTCCAGATGATTGGAACCTCAGTGTGCTCTGCCCAATCCACAAGAAAGGCGATCCCACCATTTGCGCCAACTACCGTGGGATTAGCCTTCTTAATGCCTTAATAACCTTCTTAATATCCCATCCATCTTAAAGCCCATCGTCAACCAACTGATTGGACATTATCAGTGTGGCTTCAGACCTGGAAAGTCCACCATCGACCAGATCTTCACGCTCCGACAAATCTTGGAAAAGACCCTCGAAAAACAAATCGACACACACCATCTTTTTGTCGATTTCAAAGCCGCCTTCGACAGTCCAATAAGGAGTAACCTATACTCCATCATGTCTGAATTTGGTATTCCTGCGAAGCTAAAACGTCTTTGCAGGATGACACTGAAGGACACCAGCAGCGCAGTGAAAATCGGGAAAGACCTCTCCGTTCCATTCGATGCCAAGCGAGGTTTCAGACAAGGTGGTTCCTAATCGTGCGACTTCTTTAATATAGTCATGGAGAAGATCATCCGAGCTGCTGACCTGAGACGCAGCGGCACAATTTTCTATAAGAGTCTTATGCTGCTGGCGTATGCTGATGATATTGACATCATTGGCCAAAATACGCGCGAAGTCAGTGCAGCATTCTCCAGGCTAGAAAAAGAATCGAGTCGAATGGGTCTTGCAGTGAATGCAGATAAAACGAAGTATCTTATGAGGTAGTGAAGGACTTTGTTTACCTGGGATCGAGCATTAACTCTTCCAACGATATCAGTATTGAGATTAAACGAAGGATAACTCTTGCCAACAGGTGTTACTTTGGGCTCAGTAGGCAATTGACAAGCAGAGCTCTCTCTCGACGAACAAACCTGACGCTCTATAAGTCAATAAGCATGCCCGTCCTACAATACGCCCCACAAACCTGGACGTTAAGCAGCACTGATGAAAAGACTTTGGGAGCGTTCGAGAGAAAAATCCTTCGCAAGATCTATGGTTCAATCTGCGTCAATGGTGAGTACCGGATACGATGGAACCGCGGATGTATGAGCTATATGCCGATATCGATATAGTCAAGCGTAATAAAATAGAGCGGCTTCGCTGGCTAGGTCATGTCGAGAGAATGAACGACGAAGCTCCAGCGAAAAAGATTTTGGATTCGGTACCCAGCGGTGGCCAACGCAGATGAGGAAGACCGCATCTCCGTTGGAAAGACCAGGCATTGGATAACCTGACAACGTTTGGAGTTTCCAACTGGCGCCAGCAAGCGCACGACAAAAGAGGCTGGCGCAAATTCTTAGACCAGGCCAAAACCGACCAACGGTTGTAAGCGCCATCTAAGTTAGTAGTAGTAGTATATGACAAAATTAAATATCAAACATTGGAGCATATAAAAAATATAATTATTTTGCGCAGAAACGAAGTATGAAAGGTAAATGAACTAATTCGCCCACTTTTGAAATGTTAATAACAAATCTAAAAGGACCTTTTGGTATGAAAAGAAGAGAATAATAAAAGGACTTAGTTAAAACATCACTTTTAGTTGCTAAAAACTTCTGAATAAACTACGTTTTAGGTAAGACATTCATCGTTTGGAATAAATATAAATTGGTTTGAAGAATTTCCAATACGTGAAAGTCCAACGTACAATTGCCCATGCGAGAACACATCATTACGCAAGTCAATACCAACAACATTGAATGACTGTCTCTGCGCTTTGTTTATGTCTCATTGACTGTCTCATGGCAAAACATACTCTTACAGGAAAATTAACCCTTTAAAATTGAAATGGTAAATCCTAAGGTATCATTGGAATCCTGGGAATAAAAGCTATTTCACCCACTGCAGGCCCAGTTATAATAACCGCATCTATTAAGTTCGGCATTAGACGTTGGACTTGCAACCGGGTTCCAATACAGAGCTTTGGCGGTTTTAAATTCCGAACTAACATGATTGGTTGTTTTAGTTTAAGTGTAAGTGAGTGTGGTGGAAGACCAGGAGGGTTTAAAGAATTACGAAATTCACTCGGATATTGCACGTAAAGGAGCAAGTTTATAAAGTTTATTTTCATTTTAAAACGGACATTTTAAAATGAGCTTCTAAAACGTACTCGTGATTTTCTATAATAAACATTTTAAAATGAGCTTTTATGAGCTTTTTCGTTTGATAGTTAAAAATTAAAATTTTAAGAGATAGCTTCTAATTATTCTTCAATTCTCAAATGTTCATTTTAAAATCTCAAACGAACGTTTTAAAAGCTCAAATTAAAATGTTTATTATAGAAAATCAAACGATTGTTCAGAAGCTCATTTTAAAATTTCCGTTTTTAAAATGAAAATAAACGTTAGAGGAACAAAATTCTCTGTGTAGAATTCTGGTTTTATGTCTGTCCGATGAAACTTTAAAGAGCTACAAAGAAACAAACGTTCATAATTGTGTAAATTTTGATAAATTTAAAAAATGTTAAAATTTTATATGATATGGAAATGGATACAGTTGTGCAGGTTGAAAGAGTACTTTCACATTGGTGAACATATCATATCGGAGCAACGAATAATTAACCATAAAAAGCCCCGATTTAAATCAAAAAGATATGTAAAAAAAGTAAAGTTAAACAGAGTTTCCTCACTAAGCTAAAAAAATGTTTAAATTTTTATTATATTAAAAAATAGTTATATCAAAAGGTACACTGCGCAACAGATGCAGTGGGTGAGGTTGTAAGAGGATCAAACTAGAAAATATCGTTAAAAAATATATTTTAAGGCCTCGGAGTACCACATATACCGAGATTTTATACAGCAAAATTTTGAAAAAAGCAACACAAAAAAATTAAATTATTTAAAAAATGTATCCATAAAAAAATTTTTTCTTTGCTATTTTCGTGTTAAGGGAGCCCAAATTTATAAGGAAAAATATAGTGGGATGCCGTGTACAAAAACAGTGGCGCATAGTATAATCGTTTGCAAATAGAGTTCTCCACACCCTGTTCTTAACAACACTTTTTTAGATATTTGCTTACCTTGTAAGAGCGAAGCCTTTGATATTTATAGACTTAACATATAATTTTGGCACATCAAGATATCATTACTCAAATCATCATTACTCAAATAAAAGCACTTAAAATACCAAAAAAAGCACCCATAGCCAATTGGGGTAGTTGAGGTTTAAAAGCGAATACAACACTTAATTTTTTTTACCTGTTTGCAAGTTGGTTTTTTATATTTCTTTTGTAAATTGTTTATTTTGTTTTTTAATAATACTTGTAATTTTTGTTGGCAGAGTCTTTACTATTCAGATAGGATCACAAAATGAAGTGATTTTTTGTGTGCAGCCCAAACAAAAGACGTTATTGGCCAAAAAATCCCCGTTTCGTCTGCTCAAAAAAGCTTTTATCGTTCAGTTTTGCAGTGATGTCAACGTTCAAGAAAACACCACTGTAAATTTTGATATAAATTGATCCTGTAAATAAGTTTCCAATGCATGGGAATATACAAACTGATATTACTTCAAACGTCTCCGCAATTTTCAGCAACGTTTTGAAATGTTAAACAAATCTAGCTAGACGCTTTGCTTGCGGCTCATATTTTTAGAATTCTTACATTTTTAATCCTCTGCCGCATATTTTCAATATCGTTTTGCCAGAACAATGCAGATAATCTGATGACATCGATGCCTTTTCATGTTAAATCGGGGTTTTTTTTTTGTTAATATAAAATATACCGGCCATTTTGTATTGAAGTGTTAAGTTGAACTTACTATCTCCGATTTGGCTCAAATTTTTTCCTGAATTGGTTTAATGATTAGAAACCATATCCGAAGTTATTAATTTTTGCAATAATTTTTCGCTGCCAAAAAAGGGTCTACTAAGGAGACAACGTAGCTCAGTAAATTTAAATACGATTTTCGTAAATAGGGTATCATTGGAAAGGTTTTTTAGTCAACTATAAAGGAAAAATATAAAACTTTTTTGGAAATATTGCAGTAATTCAACCCATTTTTTATTTCAAAGTATAATGCCAGCACCAGACGCTCTAATTTTTTTAACTTTCATAATATAAGCTTTTTTAACGTTCCATTACCTTTTTAGCGATATAAAATAAAGGTGTGCTCTTAAAGAGTTCGAAAGTTTTAGCGATATAATGTGAAGTGTTAATGAATTTTCAATACAAATTCAACAAATTTTTAATACAAAAACATATGAAAAAAAATTTTATGAAAATTTAATGTAAGAAATGTAACGATAGCTAGTTGAATTTTTATTGAAAATAGATTGATATTTCTCGTTTTTCAATCTTCTGAATCCATCAAGAGCACAATTTCATTTTATATCGTTGACAAGATAATAGAACGTGAAAAATATAAAAATTATAGAAATGAAAACTATGGCATGGCATTAAACTTTTAAATTAAAAATTGGTTGAATAACTGCAGTTTTTTCAAAAGTTTTCCTTAAAAAAACAAAATAACCTTTCCAATGATACCCCATTTACAAAAATCGAATTTAAATTGACAGAGCTATATTGTCTCAAAATATACCCTATTTAGGCATACGCATGACTGTGAGTCCGCGAAAAACTCTTTATACAATAAACCAATCCAAGAAAAAAATTTGAGCCAAATCGGAGATGGTGAGTGCAACTTATATTGCACTTCAATATGAAATGGGCGATACATATTTTTATGAAAATATTTGAAGGCTTCTGGGTGAGTTGCATTAACTTTTTACTTTTTTTTACTTTTTACATAAGACCGTCCTTTATTTGTTTATGAGATTTTCAAGTACACTTAATTTTTCTCCAAAAACGACACTATATTCGGTAAGGCCTAAGAACGTATAATTTTTCATTTTCAATAAAATTGTTTTGAGTAACTAATTTTTTTTTACTTTTTTAAAATTTTAAAAAATATTTTTTTTAATAAACAGTTCATTGGTATACACAGTCCCTTAGGATTTCAAGCAGACGCTGTATCCACTTACCGTGATCGAATAAGGACCAAATTTTGTTCGATCAAAAAACTGATCGACCAATGATTTTTATATATTTTCATAATGTATGAATTGTATGTAATTGCTTGAGAAGTCTTAATAAATAGCTTTTAACCTTTTTTTCAGCTCAGGAATCTATTTTCGTTTCCCAAAAACGACATTTTAATTCTTTAACACAAACTAAAACTTAATGAAGACCTGTAACATTTAACATCTTGTTTTAAAGTAAGCAGCATCGGGATGAAAATTGTTCCATTCAAATTAATTTAAGGATTTTGTAAATGAATTTTACCACACCTTTCAGTATTGTATCAATACACTTACATCTGTTAACTAATGCGAACACAACTTTTACCACATTCATACCACTATGCCCCAATATTTTTACATTTTTTTCTTGCTCTTTTCAAGTCTGTCTTGGATACTACTTATCCGTTTTTTATAATCAAGGCTATAATCAAAATATAATTTAACAATCAAAAATAACGTCAGGACACGCATTTGAATGAAGGTACTTAAATTGGACATTGTAATGGTTTTTAAATTTTTGATTCACATTTTGGGTCGACTGTTTTAAGTTTTAATGACCAAAAATGTTAAAAAACTGTACAATGTTCAATTTAAGAATCTACATTCTCCTGATTTTATTATTTGCACGGATTTTTTTGGCAAGATCTTAATTTAAGGCTATAAAACGCATGAATTGTAAGCTCTGGCAACGTCTGCTGTTCTACTGCTTACAAAAGCTGGTAACATCAGAAAGAGCTTTTAAAGCAATATGGAATTACAATGCGGCAGTGATTTTACTGCTTCTAATGCTGACGCTGCTACTGCTAGATTGTTATTTGCAGGCAGTAAAATTCGAAACAGCTGATCACTGTCACTGCTACTACCACTTCTGCATTGTAATTCCGCTATAACACGATTTTATACTTATGCTTGTAGCGCTCTTTGTCTCAGCAAAGATAAACATTTACGAAGCATAAATATATCGTAGCTAAAAATTAAGCAGCAAAGACTAAATCGCTTTAAGTCTCAGCGCCAACTGAATGAGACAACTTCTTGCGTGTGCTCTTGTTCGTAAACATCCCTTATTTAAAGCACTTTAAGTAAAAGAAACTATAACAAACACAATCGGACAGGAAAAGAGCTAGAGAGCTTTACGCTGCAGCAGTGGTGTAGCGAGGAGGGCAGGGGTCTAACATTCCCCGGGCGCCACTCCCAGAGGGGCACCAAATCACTCTCAAGACAAACAGAATTTTACAAAAAAATTTGTTTTTAACTTAATTAATTCAGTAGTGATGACCGTGGTATGCAGGTTAAGTGTGTGGCTTAGCATGCTCGGAGCCCGGGTTCGATTCCCAGCCGCGGCGAGAAGTTTTTTTCAATAAAAAATTTTTCTGATCGGTCACCACCTCTCTGCAGACAATGGCAAACCTCAGAGAGTAAATAATGCCATGTAAAGCTTCTTGAGAACATGAACTTTTGCCGTTCGGAGTCGGCATAAAACATGTAGGTCCAGTTCTCGGTCAATTGTGTGCAAACATTTAATAACACACACAACATAATTGATCATAAGAAGCTCGGTCAAAGTCCTTTCAAGGGCTGAAATGGCCAATTTGTTTTTTTTTTTTTTTTTTGTTTTTAATTCAGTAATTAAGTTATGCAACTGTAGAGTACAATGCTATGATAATGCTGCCTTTGTCATGTCACATACTGGCGTTCAACAAAGAATTATTAAAAAAAAGAACATATTCAACATTATCACGATGGATATTGTTAAAAAATGCTTTAAAAAAATGTTAAACGTGAATCAGTAATTAGAATTAGTGTAATCTGCATTAGAAGAATTAGCAGATGAAAATACTGCCACGAGTGGTACCAGAAATGAAGCTGCATCTTATTGCAAGATATACCGAATTTAATTATCATAACTTTAGTCCATTTCTGGCATGAACTATTTAAGAGAATTGATAGTTTGCAGCTCAGATTACAAGGTTCAAAAATGAAATTTAGAGAAGCGTTCCATGATCTCCAATAATTGGCGGCTGAACTTGCAGAAATTCGAAACAAGATTTTTTAATAGGTTATCGAAAAGGCTAAGAATCTTTGTAAAAAATGGGAACAATCCGTTTAAAATGTCGCCGACAAATGCCCGGAGAATTGACTCGAAATGTTGGCCTTCACGCAGAAAGCGAAAAATCTCGTGTTATGAAAAGCGATCTTGATCAGCAGCAGGAAATAAGTTCACAATTTACATGACTAAGGGATCTAAATTTGGGTATTTACTTTACCTTACTATTTTAAGTAAGAATAATCCGGATAACGATCTTGAAAAGAATTGTAAAAGTTTGGGTGAGTTTTATAGTACAGATTTAAACGGAACAGAACTTCATGGTGAAATATGTGACTGCAATGTGCTTCTTCGTCGTAGAAAAGAAATATAATTTGAAATTCAATAAGAGCTTCTTACCTTTATAATCTCGTATGGAGAAGATGTTTTTCCAAACCTGAGAGTAACACTTCAAATACTTATTACTATTTCAGTATCAATCAGTTTAAAATTGAATCAAATATGTAAAATACAGTACACTGAGAAAACAAAAATAAGTAACACGCACATTTTAAAATCGAATCGAATTATATGCCATGCAACAATGAAAACGCATACTTTTAAATACAAAAGTAAAATAAAACGTTTTAAAAACAAAAGTGAACATTTTACTATGATATAGTTAGGTAAAATGAATATTTTCAAAACCATTCTGCACCATACAGAAAAGAAAACGCTTATTTTTAAATACAAAAGTAAAACGAAACGTTTTAGAAACAACAACGAATGTTTTACAATAATAAAGTTGGCTAAAATTAATATTTTCAAAAACATTCTACACCACACAAAAACGAAAAACGTACATTTTAAAATTCAAAAGTAATACGAAATGTTTTAGAAACAGCAATGAACGTTTTAACATATGAACTTGTTCTTGTCAAAATGCATGTTCTTGTCAAAAGTTTCTGACATTTTTGAAGATGAGCAGTTTAAAATATGTTTTGCTATAGTTAGCTTATAGTTAGCTATAGTTAGCTGAGGACGTAGATTCGCATCCTGACTGTGCAAGTATCAAAAGCATTAATTCAATGATTTAAGTTCTAATTCTAATTGTTTCATTAACTCATTGTTCAGAAAAAAACCATCGAAATAAGTAATATTTAAATGTATTTTAAATAAAAAAAATGTTCTTGCAGGTGTCGTCAGGTATTGAACCCTGAACGGTTGAGTATTAAACTCGACCGCTAGTACGATCGGCTAAACTTGACCTTGGTAAAATCTAATCAAACTTCATAAACTACGTGTAGTCAACCGAGGCAATTAAAACCTCATTTTAAAATGTTTAATTTAGAAAATCAAACACACGTTTTAGCAGCTCATTTTAAAATGTTTATTGCAGAAAATCAAACAAACGTCTTAGAAGCTTTTTTAAAATGTCCGTTTTTAAAATAAAAATAAACGTTAGAGGCGCAATATATGGGTTAAACGTTTTCAAAAGTAGCACGTTTCTACTAGTTTTGAATATGTAGTTTTCTCAGTGATACAATGTCAAATCTTAGTGTCTTCACTCAAATGCATCTCCTTACCGAGTTTTGCACGAATTTCTTTTGCCGATATTCTCTATTAAAAATTAAATTTTAAGATCAAATGGCAAAATTAACCACTTCTCGATTTTGTATGAATTTTTAAATTACGAAAGCGCAAAAACTACTTACCCAAATGTAAAAATTTGTTGAACGTAGGGATGAGTAGTTTGAATGTAGAAAATTAGAAAGTTTATTAGGCTTAAAGCCGCTTCAGACTATCTGATAAATCATACAACTTCTCATATGATCTGTCAAACAATGAAGCTCAGATAATGTGAACACATTTTTATCTGTTGTTAGAGTTCTCAAACAACAAAGCAAACGATTTTTTTGACATTAGGATTGTTTCTATTTTCATCATAGAAATGAAATCAAAATTGTGCATTTTTTATTGCGAACTATTTAAAATTATGGAAAATAACAAGAAAAAGGTAAGCAAATTGGTTAAATGAATAACTTGCACGAATTATGAATTATAAATTACTCAGCCTATTGATTGAAGCAGAGAATCAACATCACAAGTCATCGATTTTTGGGAGCAGCATCCATGCCTTTATGATACAAAAAATAGTTTGTATCATAACAAACATGCACGTTATGATGCTGTGACCAAAATTGCGGAAGGATTAAAGCCTTTTATAAGCAGCATAAGCCAGGAAGATGTAAAACTCAAACTCAATAATTTGAGGTTCTTTTATAAGGTTCGTTGTGAATAACATATCTTAAAACTACATTTATTCCTTAGGAGTCAATATAATCATGAACTCAACAAGAAGAAAAAAGTGTTAAGAGTGGAATTGCTACTGATGAGTTATATGAGCCATCAGCTTATTGGTTCTCGAAATTATGTTTCTTAGAATCGTTTATGAAGTCTAGGAAAGGCAAAACAAATTTTGAAGTTAATAATATGCCAATATTATTTTAAAGTATTTTCTATAGTTATTTTGGTTTTATATGCAAATTTATTGGTAGATAAATTAAAGTTCGACAAGTTCTACGAGTTTTGAAGAATTTTCTGTGGACAATTTGGATGACACCTTTATATCTGAGTCACAGTTTACTAGCACACAGGAGTTGTTTTCTCAACCATAATTTTCGAGAACCCAGAAAAGGAAGCAATCTCATGTCACAGAAGTACTTACCGAGGCATCTGAAGCTATTCGAAACCTTACGTCGTCTATGATAGCAACTAACACTACTCCGAAGTATGACATAGAACATGACATACTAGCATTCGGGGAGCATGTTAAGGCAGAAATGAGTAAGATTTTTGAAGAGGATCTTCGCGATTTTGTTTGCAATTAAAAAGAAGCAAAGAACATTAAATTCGCAGTAATTGTAATTCACTTTTTATTTTTGCAATAAAGAAAGATAATATATTCTAAAAATTGAATTTTTTTATAGCTTCCCACTGCCATGGCACGGATCCAGTTGTATTAACCCATTAATGCTCACCACCAGAACCCGTTGAGTTTGGTTATTGAAATTTTCAGAATAAACTGACATTAAGATTAAAATGAAAACTGAAGTTTAAAAAATAAAAAATTTCAAAGGATGTGGGCGTGGCGAAGCGTGTGATTAATCGTATAAAGGGTCTGTTAGTAGAGAAATAAAATAAGAAAATAAATAAAATAAATTACAAATTATTGCATGGTATATATTTAATTTAAAGCACTTTAGTTGCAGTTCAAATTTTTAGTTATAATTCCTTTATTCTCGATATTTTTAAAACGCAATAACTTACCTTCTTCACATTTTTCACTTTATTTTGGCACAGTGTTGAAACGGGAGCGAAATATATAAAAAAAAGAGTTTTTAACGTCAACCTCAGAGGTGTATTTGAAAAAGCGTACATTAAGCTTCCTCAAACTGTCGAAGCAAAAGCTATTCAGTGGCGGCGGGTTTTTTGGGGAATTTTTGAAAAATGCTTTTATCTCGTATGATATATCATACGTTGTCATTAATGGGTTAAAGTAATTTAAAAATTTGTCACGAATTTTTATTCCAGCATCTGTAGAACGATTTCCAATATGTCGGCGTAAAGAAGTCATAAACACATTTTGTCTCCAAGATCCGAGAGATAGAATAATATCTTGTGTGTTTTCTTTATCAATATTTTCTACGTATTTCATTCCATCTTCCATTCGTATGTAGTTGTGTAGGACACATGATGTATACGTTATTAGATGCAATAACAATAGAGTTCAGCTACTACAGCTTTATTGCACATTCTCAGCATTAATCTATTTGAAGCCACAATCCAAATCTCATTGAAATATTTCAATGTCATGAATTCCAGCAGCTCAAAACAGGTTAATGTGGGAAAAATTTACCCACCATAAAATGGATTGGGCTCAGGGACAACACAGAACATAACAACTAACCATGCATACACAAATACAGATCTAATTACACAATAGCTTTCAATCTACTTTTGAGTTGACCTTTTGACAAACTAACATCAAAAAATGTACAGTTGTTAACAAAGGCACTCATGCGGTTCAAGGGAGCAGTAGCCATGTAATTTGATCTACTAAATGGTAGATAAATTAAGTTGTTAGCATTTCTACTACTTCTACGGTTAGAGTTAAAGTTTATAAGAGAAAGTAATTCCGGACAATCGAACACACCGGTTATGAGTTGGTGTAAATAGACGATATCCGCAGACTTCCTTCGTTCACTTAAAGATTGCATTTTTAAAAGTTTTAAACGATCCTCCTAAGGAGGAAGGTTCAAAAAATCAATCCCACCTAAGCCCCTAAGAGCAAACCGAACAAAACGTCTTTGGATTCTCTCTATACGTTCAACGTGCACACTATAACTTGGGGACCAAACTTGACTTGCGTACTCCAAGTGAGGGCGCACTATTGCATAATACAACGTAGTAGTTGTAATCATGCTATTGAATTCTTTGGCCCAGCGTTTTATAAATCCAAGCATTGAAGATGCTTTTTTACAAATGTAATCAATATGATTGTTGAACGACAGCTTAGAATCCATGCATATACCAAGGTCTTTGACGGCGTCAACACGACTTAAAGCAGTATCTTTAATATTGTAGTCAAAAATTAAATTATTCCTTCTGCGCGAAAAGGTCATAGTTTGGCATTTAACAGGATTTAGAAACATATTATTTTTAAAGCACCAAACTTCAAAAGATTTCAGGTCAGCTTGGAGTAGGTTGGAGTCGTCTTTAGCATTTATTGTTCTGTATATTTTCATATCATCTGCATAAATTAACAGGTGAGAGTGCTTAATAATGTGGGTAACATCATTAATAGCTAAAATAAACAGAAGTGGACCTTAGTGACTGCCTTGAGGAACACCTGATTCCGCAACAAATGCAGGAGACAGAACCCCTCGGAATCGTATTTGATAAGATCGTTCTGTCAAATACGATTTAATCCAGCTAACAAAATATTGTGGAAATCCCAATAACTTGAGTTTAAATAAAATTAAATTATATCAAAATTTATCAAACGCTTTACTAAAGTCAGTGTAAATGCAGTCGACCTGGTTCAATTGTATTAAGGCAGAAAGATGTAAAATCGAGAAGGTTGGATACAGTGGATCTGCCATTAACAAAACCATGCTGACGAGTTGTTATGACTTCTCCACAGTACCTCTTAACCCGATCATACACCACTCTCTCAAAAAGTTTTGGAATCGATGATAGTTTAGCAATGGGCCTGTAATTAGTAACATCATTCCTGCAACCCTTTTTATAAATGGGGCTTATAAATGATTTTTTCCAAAATTGAGGAAAAATGCTTTCATTTATAGATTTATTAAACAACAAAGACAGTGGTTGACACAAAAAAGAACCACATTGTTTTAACACAACGGCAGGAATTCCATCAGGTCCAGCGCTAAAATCTTCATCTATCGATCCAATATAATTAAAAATATCCTCAGCGGTAAAGGATATAGATTCCATAGAAACCTTGGGCGAAGAAATCATATAATCAAAATACCCAACATCAGGGTTAAAAGAATCGTAACAGAATGATTCTTTAAAAAGAGTAGCAAATAGGGCACAGATTATGACGGGATCATCAGTAAATCCGTCAAGAGTTTTAAATGATGAAGGGAATCCATCGGATTTCTTTTTTGTATTTATGAATCCCCAAAATTACCTTGGATCAGACAATATCCTCAGCTTAATATTGTCTAAATATTCATTATATAGCGTAGCTGAACGATTTTCAAATTCCAGAAACAAACATTTGTAAGTTTCTAGGTCATTTGAGTCTAAACTACAGACATATTCCATACGCCCACGATTCCATACGGATACGTTTCATTTGTTGAATAAATTGTCGCCTCTTTAGGAAAATCTGTTAGATTGAATTATGAACTGCAGTACATAAAGAAGTGTTGGCATATACTCCAGCGTCATTGGATCTGGAGTTCCGCACATTTGTAAAATTAATAGGATATAACCTTGTCACAGCCGGAATTCCTTCGCGTAAAATTGTATTTTGTTTTGCAATAATTGGTTCAACTCTAGTGAGCAGTTTTTGAAAAGTTTGCTTTTTCATCCTCGTGAAATTTTGGAGGGAATTTGCATCTTCCCACTGAAGCTCATTGATCACAAGATGCATTTGTGGAGCATTTCCTGCTCCACAAAGCTCTTTTTTGTTTTTTTTGCTGTTTTTTCTTTTTAATCTTTCAATCATAATTGCTGAAACCTTAAGTAGATTTAAAACTAATAATTTTCTTTCTTGAGTATACATGTTCTGTTGTTTTTTTTTTTTTGTTTTTGTTCAAAGCTTATTTTTCTCTTATAGAAAGTCTCTGATAGTGTGAACATAATAATCAGAAAATGCTATGACCTGTCAGTTGCTTTGCGAACTCTGACAAAAAAAGCATACAAAAAGTTGTTTGATTTATCAGATAGTCTGAAGCGGCTTTTAGTTTGATAGGCCTGATTATTAATATCGAACAAGTAGTGTGTAAGATATATGTAAATATATGCGACTTTATTTGAAAAAGTGAGAAAAAGTTAAAAAACACGTAACCATAAAAACATTTTTTTTTTATTTTCATGTTTAGATACCCCAAATATATAAAAAATATAATGAGCTGTCGTGTACACACATTTTTTCTGATTTTGGTGCATAGTGTTGATTGTATTAATGTAATTTAAAAGGTGTACTGTAATTATTTGTACTTAATAATTAAAATTAAATAAAATATATAACAATTTTTTCGTTATTTCATTGGGGGAGCCAAAAAATAGTTTCGCACCGGGCGCCAGTTATGCTCGCTATGCCACTGCACTGCAGCGCGCTGGTTGCACGTTGAACGATTCAATGCAGCAATGTTTTTTGGGTTTGATTTTTTGGCTACTTTTTAAACTCAAATTTTAATAACTTATAAGAGAAGTTTAAAAGAAAAAAAGGATGCCATGAAGTTAGTTAAACATGTTTTTTTATGTTAGTGAGAGAATTATAAAAATCGTTTGAGCAGTTCTTGAGTTATACGGCAACGTAGATACGTGAGAAGCCTTTTATATAATCCCAGCAGTTATTTTGGAGACAATTGGAAAAACCAACTAGTTTATTTCTAGTGAAATTGGAATTAGTTTCGAACTAGTACAAAAGACGCTCAGAAAAGAACAGTTTAAATTTATTTTTATATTCTTTGTTTTTCTTGTTAGCAGGCACAAAAAAAAAAAAAACATACACATTCAAAACGTGTTGTGGCTCATTTTTTCATTAAGTGGTAAATAAACAGGTTAAACTATATACCATAATTTAATTAGTTCTATTGTACGAACCCGTATTCGAAATAAGGCTAATAAAAGGGCTTACAAGTGACCACTTCATGAGTGTATCAAAACGGACCAGTTTAGAACTTTTCATAATGGAACTAACACAGATATAGGGAAAAGGGATGTTTATGGGGACAATTGTCTTTTCCTATGACATCAACCCGTAAAAAGCGTCAGTTTGTTCAATGTAAAAGGGTATAGAAGTGGGACCAGTACTGGCCCTTTTTGGAACTAGTTTAGAATTATTCTAAATCTGGTCCATTTATCTGCAGGGATAGTATAGATAGATATAGACATAGATGAATGTGTGTATGTTACAAGTAGACTCCGAAACCAATCGTTATGAAATTTTCAGGGAACTGTAGCAAATTCTTGGAAGTGTTCCTGTCATGTTTGAAACGGATCGTGGCGCCTCCCACACAATCCTTTTTTTAGATATAGAATTACATGCTGTACAGTAGGGCGTATCGAATTACTTTTTTTTCGAATTTCACATTTTAAGAGGTCTCAAAAGTTTCATGTGGTGTGAGGATTTAATATTTCCTTAACTTCCCTAATAGTAAAAAAAAAAAAAACATAATTTATATAAAAAAATTTTAAAAATATAAATAATTACAAACCGTCACTGAATGAATATTAGAATGTAAAACAACAAAACAAAAAAAAATAAAAACAAGAGAATTTAATCTTTTACTTTTAATGCAGTCAAATTGTTAGAAAATACAGTAAACTTGACGAAAAACTAAGTTGCTTTAGAAATAGTGGTAGGCTTGCAGATTTGCTATTTCTTCCGTCTTTTCATTTTGAGCTGTCCTGAAGCGCACATCATTTTAGAAAACTAATTGTAAAGTTGTCTAAAAGTTTAAAGTTTCATACGATCAATCGCAGGAACAAATATAAAATATAAGTGCGGTTAATACATTTTTTTACATTAACAAACGCTCTTGCGTTATGTTAATTATACGGCAAGATTGATTTTTTTTTCAATTAAAATCATTATTCACGTCGTTTGGCTAAAGTCCTTCTGGTAAGTTTTAATACCTCTAGAATTTAAAAAAAAAAAAAAAAAAAATAAGCAATATAGTGAAATTTATTAACTTAACAGGGACTTAACAACATTAAATATATTGCGGCGAAGTTTCTTATAATAACATATGCAAGAGCGACGTCTTTCTTCCCTTAGAAAGAGCCTCGCAATTTGGGTTTAAAGGCCATATATCTTTCTACTGCTGAGCATTGAGAAGAAAAGCAAAAACAATTTGGACACAATCAGTCTATATCGGGCGCTTGACGACCAATTTGTCCGAGCCAGGCAGAGAACAAACTCCACCATCAATTCTCACAGCTCAGTACAAAAAACCGGTTTTGTGCAGGTGGCCGATTGTGAGACCTCTGTTCATTGCATTTCGTCAGCGTGAATTTAGATCAGTCTAGCTTTCAACAGCATAGGTTTCATTAAAAGTTTAAATGTAAATTCGATTTAAAATATTTATTTTATAAACCGCGTTTCGTTAAAAATGAAAAAAAAGAAAAAACAAAACATGTAAAGTGCATAGATATTGTCTTTAGTCTAAAAAGAAGGTCTAAGCCTCAAAATTAAAAAAAAAAAATACATTAATTATAGAGTGAGAAAAGAAAGACAAATTAAGAAAAAATGATTAAAATTTGTTAATTTGCAAAGATAATGGAAAAAATTTAGAAAAGAAATAGGAATTCTTTATAGAATCATATAATCATGTTATGTATATAAGCTAAATCATGCAACAAAAACAACGAGTCACCAAAACGTTAGCGCTAGCGTCGTGGGAGCACCTTGTCACATAATGTAAGTGGAACATTTTATTTTATTATTATTATAAACACAAAATTGAATTAAAACTATATAACTAAAAAAAAATTTAATAATTTAAATAATAGATGAAAATTAATTAATTGAAATACTTTAACGCTTTTTAATCAAACCAAAATTAATTTCAAATAATGCACTAAATTATAAACTACCTAGTTCTACGCTAAAAATTATATATTGTTTCCTTAAAATTATGAATATTACCATGTATTAACATATAACATAAATTAAATGTTTTAAATCAATCATGAAGATCAATTAGATGCATGAAAAAATGCATAACACTTGTATGTACATATTTTGTGTATGTGTGCGGCATTAGGTTTTAATCTTTGCTATGTATTCAATAATTTTGTTCCATATTTATTTTGTTCACATCCATGGCTAAGTTCATTGACCACATATCAGAAGTCAGCCATAGTCTCTCAATTTTTGCTGTTTAAATTCTAGCTCGTTCCGCTGCAATTATGTTAGCGACAATTTACTATGTATTAGTGTTTAAGTTTTGATTATAGTTTTTTTTGTGTTGTAGTAAACAATGAATAAAAATTGAATTAAACACATAATGTTGTGAGTTTGTTAAAGCCATTAGGATGGATTTGGTTGGGATTGGTGATCAAGATTGATCCATGATTTTATGGTTGGGAGGGGAGGATAGAAAAGCAAATACCATCTTCAGCTTTTCAACTCTTGTACTTGGTTTTTGCTACAATTTTTTTTGGTGTTTCAATATTTTTTTTTCTCAATTTTATATGCAACTCAAGCATTGTTGTTTTTTTATTCCTAGTAGTCAGTGGTTTGATTTTTAAATACATACGTGCATGATTTTTTTTATGTTCAATGGTTTTTCTAAAGTTGTGGAGAGCAAGAACCACGCCTTTTCCGACGAGCTTAGTCCAGGTTAAACAAGCATGCACCCCGCTCCACCACCCACAACTAGACCGCTTCATGACAGTGGTTGTCAAGATCTGCCAAAAAAATTTTATGAAAATAAAAGGAAATCTTCCTGCCCCGAAAGGACTAAGTTGTTTTTTGAGAAAAACAGTTAAAAATAACGATCTTAAAATGCTTTGATTTTTGTAAAAAAAAAACTACATATCGCACACTAAATACAAAACAGTCACAACTCAAAAAACATGACTTTTCAGGAGAAGCGAAAAATAAAACCCTTTGATTGAAATTTCAGAAGAAAAGCAATTTTCATTTAAATACAAACAATGCATTCTTCCACTTAATGAAAAAGATAATGAGATATGTGTTTTGTGAATGGATTCATAACAAAAAGTCGATATAAAAAAATTTTGGATTGTGAATGTTTTGTATTTAGTGTGCGATATGTCTAAAGGAAAAAATTTAAATACAGTTTAACTAGCAATATCTTACCGAACACGATGATACTCACGATTTTTACCCACAGTATCCTGTTTAAAGGATATTCGAAGCGAAAGTTATACTCAAGATGGCACATAACTTTTGATTGTAACCATTGAGTCTAAATTTTGATGGCATTGATTATAGTGTTGGCGTATTTCTTTAATATGATGAATTAATAATTTGCATAGTTTTTGCATATCAATTCTCTTGTTTTAGAGAAATGTTTACTAGAACGCAATTTTTTAACTTTTTCAAAAAAATTTAGTGTCTTCTTTAGTGTCGAAGATAATTTTCTCAATTTGGATTTTTCAAATATTTCTGTACATGACCCTACCTTAAAATAAGTTTTTAATATGCCAGGCTAAGACCACGATTCTTTTTTATATTTTAATACTTAAAACAATTTTACTTCGTACCATCAAATTTCTCAATTTGAGTTTTATATCTTTATGGTTACAATATCGTTAAAATACATTTTATGCCATTCAGTCGGTCTCAAAAGACTTAACAATTGTTTTTAAAATGTGTTTTAATGAAATTATAACCATAAAGGACATAACTAGGAAATAACTTTTTTTAAAATATCGAAAAAGAAAAAAAATTGTTGTCTTAAGCTGATATATTAAATAAATATTTTTAGGCAGTCAGAAATTTTCAAAAAACTCAAATTAAGAAGATTTTCTTCGACACCACTTCAGAATCACTTGACATAAAATCTTATATCAATTTTTTTGAAAAAGGTTATAAGTAATAGTTTAAATAGTTTAATAGTTTAAAAATATTTAAATACGTAGATGACATTTTAGCTGTTGTAAAGAAAAACGACATTAATACCATACTAAACGAATTAAACTCATATCACCATAAAATCAAATTTACAGTAGAGGAAGAATCCAACAAAGCTCTAGCTTATCTCGATATGAAGAAATGCGGACAGACAAAAAACAAGCCTAAGCAAAAAAACAGAATCACGATACATGTGAATTAGTGTCCGACCGAATATTCGGTTTCGGTTTCGGCCAATTTCGGCCCTTTTAATCAGTTTCGGCTATTCGGCATCAATATGGCCGAAACCGAAACCGAATATTTGATCGGACACTACTAATTCGGTTCTTACATATATTTCAATGGTAGATGTGAGTTCGCTTTCATCAAAATTTTTAATGGTGTTAAGTAGAACAAAAACGTGAAATTCAGTCATTTGATTGACCGTGTGAGTTGGGTCCAGCACAAAACGATATATGTTTTTTTTTTTAGATTATAATATTAAGTTATTTAACTTTAAATACTAAAAAGTTCCTTAAAGTGGTATTAAAATGATCTCCATATTTATTACTTTAAAGTTGAACATTAATATTCAAACGGTCATATCCATAAAAATATCTTGAAATAGATTTAAAGTGCTCAATAGTCAGAAAGCTTTTTAGTGATAAAATGTTTTTTATAATTTTGTTATTCATAAAAATATTGCCTCAGCTTATTTGTTAAAATAGGAACACTCTCAATTTGAAATGGGAACAGTGTCAAGAATGGTTCGTGAATTTGATAAATTTAATAATTTTTTGTTTATTTGTCACAATTTTATCAATACTTTGACATGCAAACAGTCAAAAAATTGTTTAATCTATGTTCTTCTCTGAAAAAATTGTCACTTATAATTTTTATTTTCAATATTTTGAAATGTTTTGTCATGTTTTCATATTTTTTGAAACAGTTTGAAGTATTTTTGACAATATTTGTGCTCACATTAGAGTAAAAATTTTAAAAAGACTTTATCAAGGGTTTATTGAAGGTTACTCATTTAAGAAGCCTTTATAAGAGATTTTTGTCGTTATTGGACGTTTATGGATACTGTTTTTGAAATTTTTTTTTTGTAAAGGCTTTATAAGAGGCTCGTAAATTTTTATTAATAAAGGCAAAAGAATATTTATCGTATATATACGTTATTATAATCGGTTTCAATTGTTATGTTTATAAAAAAATAAATTGTTTTTAAAACAATTTTCATGTAGACATTCAGTTTCGGTTTCGGCCAAAATTTTGGTTTCGGTCGGACACTAATGAGAATACAATATATAAACAAGTTAACTGAAAACAAGCAAATGAAAGAAATAATTGACAGTGACAATATATCATTTGCTCACAAATCGGTCTCCACACTAAACACAATTTTTATCAAAACAAAAACACCAATAGACAAACTACAACAATCAAACATAATATATCAAATAAACTGCAATGGAAACCAAAACCCGTGTAACAAAATCTATATTGGAACAACAAAAAGATCTTTAGTGACCCGAACCAAGGAACACGAATCAGACATTAAAAACGAAAAAGAAACAACAGCGCTAGCACAGCACATACATAACACGGGACACACGGCTGATTTCAAAAATGTGAAAATAATAGATAAAGAAAATAACCCAAACATAAGAATAACATTGGAAAGCCTGCACATACAGAAAAATATTTAACAAACTATGAACAAAAAAGAAGACGTAGAAAACATAAGCTCAATATACAACATTCTCTTAACATAAATTTCTAAAACTTAATTAATTCTAATTATCATGTTTTAAATGTTCTCTTCTTGTTTCTGCAATGTTAAATGTTTTTGTTACTCTTTTATGTTCATTGGTGTTAGTTACAGAAAAATAATTGTTTTTTGTATGATAATGTCATTATGTTGTTTAAGAAAATCACGTGTTAGTTAGTAGAGTAACGTGCCCTGAAGAAGGAGTCAAAAAACTCCGAAACGTCGGCGAAAAATAAATAAAAGATTTTTATATGTAGTTTTTAATGTAAATTTATTTTTTTATAAAAATCTCGGTCGCTAGATATCATAATAAAAAAATGTTCATAACATAAATGAAAAGTGACCTTTGTAAATCAAATTATATAAGACAGTTAAATTTGTATTTTATATGTTAGTGTTTTTAGATATGATTATTGTTATAAGTATTTTATTTTCTTCTTATCTCTTTCTATCAATTTCGTTACTCTTATTTTCTTTTTCTTTTTTGCCTAAAATGTACTAACTTTTTTGTATCCATATGTCTGGCTCTAGTAATCCACCTATTGGTGTTGATGAAACTCTGAAAACTTTAATTAATGTACTTTGCAAACAGCATAGTGGCCTCAATGTGGTTCATTTTTATGCCCGTAGCCTAAACATGGCTAAGTTAGATTAAATATATCTTTGAATGCTCTTTAGTTGATATTATATGCGTTTCGAAGACATTGCTTTGTAATGAAATTAGTGATACGATCTGTGATATAAAATGTTATAAGCTTTTTAGAAATGACCGCTCTAGGAAAAAAGGTGGAGGTGTAGCACTTTATTGTAAAAATTATCTTTGTGCTCGTATTGTTAGTCGTTTTAGTGGGTCTGGAATTGAATTCTTAAATATGTGTATATCTAAAAATTCTATTAAAATACTTGTGTCGTACGTGTATAATCCAAATAAATGTCATCCTATTGAGCCTTTGTTCTCTGTATTGTCTAACTGTATTCTTGAATATGATTTAATGCTTCTTTGTGGTGATTTTAATATTAATCTTCTTGCGTCTGATTTAACCAAACAAATATTGTATGAGAAGATATCGTTGTTAGGTTTTTCAGTGGTCAATGACACTATTCCGACTCGCTTTTCTAACAACAGCACCCCCAGTCTTCTAGACTACGTTATTGTATCAGATCCCTTAGTAATTAATTTATTTCACCATTTATACTTTATATCTGACCATGATTTAATTTTTTGTACGTTAAATGTTGAATTGTCTCGTTTAGTTACGTCTAATACATTTTCATATCGTGATTTTAAACGCATTAATTATCCGTCCCTATTTTTTGATATTTCTTTAACGTCCTTTAATGATTGTTGGCTTCACCATAATATCAATGACAAGCTAAGGTCACTCATAGATCCTGTGAAATTTCTTTTCGAAAAGCATGTCCCTCTCTGTACCTGTAGTGTTAAAAACATGTCTTGTCTTTGGTTCTCTCAGCAAGTACTAAATGCATTAAAAAAAAGAAATAGACTCCGTAATAAATGGCGGAGAAACCCTTCATCATTTAACTGGGAGGTCTATAGACTGGCCAGAAATGAAGCCATTCTTTTGACAAGGCAAGCTAAAACTCAATATTTCTTGACTAAACTAAAACTTTCTCTTCCCACCAAAACGCTTTGGAACAACATCAAAAAAACTTGGTATTTGTAATAAAACGAATGAATGCCAAATAGATCCAGATGTTCTCAATAATTTCTTTGTTGATAATGCTGTTTCTCTCTCTAACAATAACATTGCTCCTTTTTGCAGTCAGACCATGCAACAAGTCTTTGAATTCTCTCAGGTATTTGAACTTGATGTTGGTAATTGTGTTATGCAAATAAAATCAAATGCAATCGGTGAAGATGGCATTCCAATAAAATTTATTAAATTAATATTGCCACACATAATTAGTCCTCTAACGCATATAATTAATACCTGCTTTATATCTTCATCATTCCCTTACTTATGGAAAGTTGCTATTGTTCTCCCAGTAGCAAAAAACAAAATCCTTCCTGTGCCAATGATTTTAGACCAGGCATGCGCAAAAGGCCGCCCATGGGCGGATAGCTTTCACATGCATACGACAGCTTTCAGTCAAAAAAGCTTTGCAGTCGAGACTCGCACTGTTACACTGAATATGTTTTCACATTCGTGCTATCACAGCACACGATCAGTCGCTGTGCGAACTTCATGCTGTAAGGTTGCGGTCGCTTTCTCCTGCGTTGCCTTATTAAATACGACAATCTACCATTCATACGCATGAATATGCGTTTGTTTGTTGTATTTGTTTGTCTGTAGCAATTTGTTTGTTTTTAAATAAAAGAGATTTAATTAATTCTTAGAATTTTACTTAATTTTTGAACGAAGCTTGTAGTATTGAATATGTCAAGGAAGTAACAAGCGACCGCAACCTTTCAGCATGAAGTTCAAACAGCGACTTAACGTATGTTGTGATTGTAACAATGAACTAACTCGTGCTTTTCGTTCAGTGTTAACTTGAAAAACAAAAGCTTTGCAATACAAACACAAAACTTTGTATGTATAAGTTTGCGCACCCCTGTTTTAGACCCATTAGCATTTTATAGCCACTAGCTAAAGTTTGTGAGAAACTCATGGCTCAACAAATAAATAAATATCTTCTTGAAAAGAAATTGCTATCTCCATTCCAATCAGGCTTTCGGGCTGGGCATGGGTGTTCTTCAGCAGTGGTTAAGGTTCTTGATGACATTCGACCACACTATGATGTTGGTTCTATGACTTTACTTTGCTTGCTTGATTTTTCTAAGGCGTTCGACAAAGTTAATCACCAGTATTTGTGTCATTAACTTAAGAGTCTATTTGGTTTTCGTGATAGTGCTGTCAATCTTATGCTTAGTTATTTGTGTAATAGGTCCCAAAAAGTAAAAGTTGGCCAATTGTGCTCAGAGATTAGACCGGTTTTAAGTGGTTTTCCACAAGGATCTATACTTGGTCCTCTTCTATTCTCATTATTCATTAATGACATTTGCAATCATGCATCCGTTCATGCATATGCGGATGACGTTCAGTTGTAATTATCTCGTCGAATTGGGCCCATTGATGATCTATGCTGCAGAATGCATGAAGACCTCAGTAGTATCAATGAGTGGGCCAGCAGAAATGGTCTTCAACTAAACTCGTCAAAATCTTATGTCCTTGCAATTTGTAGAAATAAAAACTGTTTGAATGATGTCCCTGATCTGTATATTGGTAACAATAAGTTAACCGTTGTGTCGAGGATTGTAAATCTTGGTTTTGTTATTGATTCGTCTTTAACCTGTGTAGATCATGTAAACAGTGTAGTGAAAAAAGTATATTATGTCCTGCGAAATTTGAGATAGTCTGCCAGTGTCACTCCTGTTAATATAAGACGTCAGCTAGTGGTACAGCTAATTTTACCTGTGATAACATACTCTGAAATAGTATATAGTAAACTTGACTCATCCTCTCAGTTAAAACTACAAATCGCTTATAACTACGCAACACGTTACGTATATGGCTTTGGTAAAAATCATGAGTAGCACCGTGTGTGGCAAGAAATTGTTAGTTAAACTGCATTATTACTTTTGCTTTAAGACATATGTGGTTTTTTTAAAAAAAATCAAAGCATTTTAAGATCGTTATTTTTTTGAATACGATCTAAATTTTTCGATACGCCCTATTGTACAGTCTCAGAATTCGGTATTCGAGCTCAATTTACAATTTATTTTTATTTATATGCAGCAACGTGCGCCGGGTATCGCTTGTATAATATATTCAATGAAATGGTCACAGAGAAGTTCTCTCAGAAATAAACGAGGCGTTTTTATATAAAAATGTTTTTCAGCGACATCGTTTGGGGTCATCTCAACTTTCCTCTTCTCTGCGACAATGGATTTTGTGTTTGCAATTGGTACAAGGCATGATGTATTGATGATGAGATTTAGAAAAATACATAAACTCTATATGCTAGCGATCAGACGAATCATATACTGACTTGAAAATTTCCTTTGGAAAGAATTTGACGTTATATTTTATCGAATAAAAATACATATTCTTATTTTGGTAAACTTGGCCACACTGGAAATATGATACAGTGACTATTAAAAATTTTAAATTTTTAATAATACTTTACTGAAGAACGTCTTCATTGCTGTACAAAAAATATTTAAAATAAAAAGTTAAAGCCTAGTACTATGTTCGATTGCGTGAAATTTCACTGGCAACAGCCATTTATTTGTTGCGTGAAAATTTTGACAGATATTTTGTTGCGAACGAACAGCTGATGATCAGCTAACAAATTTCGACAAGAAGTAAATAAACAGCCACAATTTATTAGAGGTAAAGCTGAAAATCATTTAAGTTCTTTAATTTTTATTATTTGTGATTATATAAATACAAAATAAATATTTATACAAGTATGCATGTCCTTTGTTGTGAAGCTGAACAAGTCATTAGTTTATGGCAGTCTGCAAGCTGCGAAGTTTTGAGACCGCCAACACCACGTAAAGGTGAATCCGTATTAACGATTTCCAACAACTGCAATTATTAATTGCAAAACTTTAGAAATAGTACAAAAACAAATAATTTAATTAGAAACATTGTTCTTTTGCTTTCACTTTTTTCTTAAATGAAATGGCAATTGTCACTTTTCACGGCAAAATAAATGGTCGGTTCAATTAAATTGCTGTGAAAACAATGTTGCTAGATGCATGTTGCGGAATATAGTACTAGATTTTCCGCAGCGAAGCATAGAACAACTTTAACAAAAAAGTCGTGAAAAGTTCACGGTTGTTCCACAGCTGTCATTTTTTGTATGGAGATTTGAGTGGAATTTCACGTGAAGCCGAACAGAGTACTATGCTTAAGGGTACACAACAAGAAAGTTTTTGTTCCAAATTTGTTTAATTCTGTGCGTATTTGCTCTCAAGAAATATTCAACTTCGTCATTAACGAACGGTGATGACCGTGGCATGCAGGTTTAGAGTGTGAATTTGCATGCCCGGAGCCCGGGATCGAATCCCACTTGTGGCGAAGTTTTTTTCAATGAAAAAATTTTCTGATCGGTCAATCTGCAGACAAGAGAAATCCTCAGAGAGAACATAATGCCATTTAAGGCTTCTTGAGAACATGAACTTTAGCCGTTGGTAGTCGGCATAAAACATGTAGGTTCAGTTCTCGGTAATTGTGTACAAACATTTAATAACACACACAACAACAATTTGATCATAAGAAGCTCGGTCAAAGTCCTTTCAAGGGCTGAAATGGCCAATTTGTTTATGTTTTTTTTCTTCATAATATAACTTTTATTATCAATTTAATTGAAAAGACAGATCAATATGTTTGGTTTACTGTTTACGTATGCATTGATTTATATTGATTTAAATTTTATTTAGATAATTATAATTAAAAATAACTAAATATACAGATTTACTTCAATTGGCATCTATTGTTTCAAATATGCATCGCAGGATGCTAAAGAAAGCAAATATTTGTGTGAATATATCTATATAATTGGCAGCCAACTAGTAGACAATTTCCTTTTAGGAAAAATCAAACTTATTTTTCTTTCTTTATTAAGTCTTTCGATTGTTATTATTTTAAACAACGGTTTCAAAACTTTACATGTTAGCAGATGAATTCTTGGAAAAGCGTTTTTAAAAATAAATAATTGCCATTAGCTTGATCTGTTTTTGAAAACTAATTTGATGTTTTATTTATTTAAGGCACTACAACTATGATTTCCGATTTCACTCGTATTTTAACAAAATATTTGATTTTTAAAATATTAATTAACAAGCCTTTACAATGTTTTATCTGTTTTCTTTAACGTACTTACCATACATATTACGGACAACAAAGTCCACACGGTTATCCCATGAATAAGACATACTCCCTTTAATAAGTTTTATCTAGCTTATCTAAAATACACAAACAAAAAATGTCCACATTATTTAATATATGTTTTGGTATTATTAATAATAAATATTTTAAGCTTTTAAACAAGAGAATGAGACATTTTGAGCGCAAAAATTGAGCGAAAATTAAAATTCAGAGTTTAACAAATCCGTTTACGATATATAAAAAAACACAGTGGACCACCTGTTGATTCAAATGCTTTTGAGCAACTAGATATTCGACTGCGCACGAGTGCTTTGTAAAAACAACCAAATACCACTGCTTATCAAGCAATTGATCAATTGAAAAAGATGTAAAAAATAGTTTTAAAAGCATTGTTTTGTATATACAAATATAGAGAATGTATCCTTTAAAAAGCTTTGAATAGCAATTTAGCATGAACATACAGGGGCGAATTAAGCACTAAGGGTAAAAGGGCTATATAGAAATGGTATTATTTGTCATTAAAGGGACAACTTCATATTAGAATCTAGATCCCAAATATAAGCACTACAACTTTTTAACCCTACTTCCTTATGGTATCATGTTTGATACTATTTTTTTGGTTTTTCTGTTTTTCCTTTGCACGGGTCAACGAATTTCAAAAATAAAATTACTTTTACTGAATTACTGAAATTATAACGAATTTCAAAATAAATAACTTTGTGGTGAAATTGACTCCCAATATATCCTCTCATCTCTAAACTTTAACATCCCAAGGAGAGGATCTAGACATTTTCTGCTCTTTAACTCATTTACTACCACTGTACTCGCTTGGGTACAGAAAATTTAACAACTTTATGGTTTTACCGTTGTTCTTCTTCAAATTTGTTTTGGTGAAATTTGTTTTTTTTTTTGTTCGTTGATATGTTTTCAACAAAACAGTGGTCTTTTTTATTACTCCGCATCAGGTGCGATTGCGATTTTCTGGATTATATTTTGAAATAAAATAAATATTCGTTTTATCAATTTTCTTTTTATTTTTTTGGATATAGTTAAAAAAATTTTAATAAAATTAGATAAAAGTTAAAAATAAAGTGTTCATTTCTTTTTATGCTAGGTAAGTTCGCGAAAAGTAAGGTGTGCCCGCTTGGGTACAATGGGAAAAACTAACCATTTGTTTTTAGAATGGATTTCAAAGCACTCTCAACATCATCATTTCATGAAAGAAGATTCGATAATCTTCCTAATGCAATAAATGCTATAGAAGAAAATGATCAAAACGCTGTATTTGACAATTTATTTATACCACCAGATGAAGATTACAATACAGACGAAGATGAAATAGACACAGAAAATTTGGATAACGATCACATACCCAATGATGTACCAGGTAACATTGAACTTTTCATTAGGGATGCGGATTTCGATACCGAGGACGAAGTTCCTTTCTCAATGATAAGCAGAGAGATAAGAGCCTCAGTACCTGGGCAGTCTCACACCCAACCATGCTGGTCTAAAAGAGGTATTGATATGGTGATGAATCGTTCTAATAACTTTGAGATGAACAAGAAGAATATGACTCGTGCTTTATATAAAAAGTCTACAGTCGAAATATTTGAAACACTTTTTGATAATGAGGTAATGGAATTGATCTTGAATCAAAATAATATTTATGCTTCTCAACATAATCACCATAACCTAAATTTCCAAAAAGAAGACTTGAAAATTTTCATAGGTATTATGTTCTACAGTGGTTACCACTCTATGAACAGGGAATCCATGTATTGAAAATTAGATGAGGATACAAGAACCGCATTAGTAGCAAACAATGTGTCGCGAAATTGTTTTTATAAGATAACAAATACTTCATTTCGCAGATAATAACCAATTAGATGCTCGAGATAAAATGACAAAGCTCAGACCGCTTATGAATCTTTTGTGATCAAAATTATCCATTGATGAAGCCATGATCAAGTATATTGGCCACCATTCTTCCAAACAGTTCATAAGAGGAAAACCTTTTCGTTTTGGTTTCAAGAATTGGATGCTGACGAGTTGTTGTGGCTTCCTATATAACTTTGATACTTCTTGTGGTGCAAAAAATGTGAACGCTGATGTGCTACAAATGCCACTGGGATCTCGAGTTGTACTTGAGCTTCTAGAAAAAGTCCCATTTCCTATTGACCATATAATATATTTTGACAACTACTTTACTTCTCATGAGCTTTTGCGATTGTTGAGAGAGAAGGGCTTCAGAGCTACAGGGACAGCAAGAGAAAATCGAACAAAAAAATGTCCATTGAAGAAGAAAAAATAATTCAAGAAGGAGAAAATGTGCATTTTAAGCACATTTACGACGTAAACAATTATATTCTTTTTGTCAAATGGAGTGATAATAGTGTTATCACTATGGGCACAAACTTCGATACTATCCAGCCCATTCATTATGTCAAACGGTTTTCATCAGTCGAAAAAATAAAAGTTTCATTCAGCAGCCGAATCTTATTGCGACTTATAATAATGGTATAGGCGGCGTTGACTAACAAGACCAGTGTATCAATGCCTATAAAATCAAAATTCAAGGTAAAAAGTGGTGGTGGCCGCATTTTACGTCAATGCAAAGCTCTACATTGGTGAACGCTTGGAAAATATATAAACTCGTAGGTAATTCCGAAGATGACTTGCTATCGTTTCAAAGAGATATCGCTGGATATTATCTTAGAAGATACACAATTCTCATGCATTCGTCATCAAAATGCTCCATATATGCAACCGTCGCCTTATCTGAACTTGCTATCGTTTCAAAGAGATATCACTCGGTATTATCTTAGAAGATACACAATTCTCATGCATTCGTCATCAAAATGCTCCATAAATGCAACCGTCGCCTTATCTGAACTTGCTATCGTTTCAAAGAGATATCACTCGGTATTATCTTAGAAGATACACAATTCTCATGCATTCGACATCAAAATGCTCCATATAAGCAAGCGTCGCTTTATCTGAAGGTCACTATTTTCCAAAGAGAATTGAAAAGCCTCAGAAAGATGCAGAGTATGCCACATGCGAGTTAGATGGGTTTGTGAGTTCTGTGACATAGTTCTGTGTATCGAAAAAGAATGCTTTAAGAAATTTCATGTACAAAATTAGCAATCATATTTTCCCATTGTACCCTTGGGTACAGCTTAAAAACCACACTTCCTACTGATTTTACATTTAAATAATTAATCTTTTTAAAATTTCGTTGCGAACATTAAACGCTGTTAATATTGTGATTTTCTGTAAAAATGTTGGTTGAAGTAACTACATATATTTGTGATCGTTTCAGTTCTTTTTTTTCGTTATAACATTGAGTTTTTCATATCACCATTGAATATGATATGTATGCTTAAACTTGTTTGTATTTAATCAAAAAATTTAAATTTCTCATTTTTTCACTTGGCTTATTACTTGGTTTGGTGTGCCATAGTTATCTTTTCCATGCAAGTTTTATGCCTGCGTAGGCCCAAATATATATATTCAATTAGTAATATTAGCACGGTGTTCCAAAATTACATAATGACCCGTATATATATATACACGCAAAGAAATTTTTCGTTTACCGCAACTGAAAAATTCACCAACTATACTTCGTTTGGGAACTGTATTTGCCGCAAACGAATATTCAGTTGTCATCAACTTAAAAATATTACCGTTTGAAACAAAAAAACATCGAACTTAATGAAATTTTATCATTGTTTTGGAAGTTCACGTTTAGCCGAGTGTGCTGGCGTTCGAGTCTAGAACTCGATTGACCTGGGTTCGATCCCCGACAAGAACACCAATATTTTTTTTTTAAAATAATGTTTTGTATGTTTTTTATGATGAAGCAGTTAATGAAACAGAGTGAGAATTTCAATAATTATATTAAAATTTTTATAACTTACACAGCCACGATTCGAACCCACGTCTTCCGCGTGACAGTCTAGCAAGTTTCCATTGAGCTATTGTGAGATATTGTGTAGAATAAATTTTTTAGATTACAAATTTGTGCGTCATAAGAAATGAAGTTTTCAGTTGAACAAAACAAATTTTTCGGTTTCTGCAACTTAAAAATATCTGAAGTCAATGGCAAGCGAAATTAATTTCTTGCAACTAAATAGCGCGTTTCCCGTAACTGACTATTATTATGACTGTTCAAACGTTTCCAAAAATTACTTTAAGCACGACACACGAAGTTCGTTTGCAGCAAACTGGCGATAAACTTTTTTTTTCTTTGCGTGTACTCATATTTAGTATATACTTACCTACTTCCTTAGATGGCGCTTACAACCGTTGGTCGGTTTTGGCCTGGTCTATGGATTTGCGCTTGCCTCTTTTGTGGTGCGCTTGCTGGCGCCAGTTGGAAACTCCAAGCGTTGTCAGGTTATCCAATGCCTGGTCTTTCCAACGGAGATGCGGTCTTCCTCGTCTGCGTTGGCCGCCGCTGGGTACCGAATCCAATATTTTTTTCGTTGAAGCTTCGTCGTTCATTCACTCGACATGACCTAGCCAGCGAAACGGTCCTCGCCATTGACGCAGATTGGACCATAGATCTTGCGAAGGAATTTTCTCTCGAACGCTCCCAAAGTCCTTTCATCAGTGCTGCTCAACGTCCACGTTTGTGATGCGTATAGTAGGACGGGCATGATTATTGACTTATAGAGCGTCCGTTTTGTTCGTCGAGAGAGAGCTCTGCTTCTCAATTGCCTACTGAGCCCAAAGTAACACCTGTTGGCAAGAGTTATCCTTCGTTTAATCTCAATACTGATATCGTTGGAGGAGTTAATGCTGTAACCCAGGCAAACATGTTCACTGCAAGACCCATTCGACTCAACTCTTTTTCTAGCCTGGAGAATGCTGCACTGACTTCGCGCGTATTGTGGCCAATGATGTCAATATCATCAGCATACGCCAGCAGCATAACATTTTATAGAAAATTGTGCCACTGCGTCTCAGGTCAGCAGCTCGGATGATCTTTTCCATGACTATATTAAAGAAGTCGCACGATTAGGAATCACCTTGTTTGAAACCTCATTTGGTATCGAATGGAAGGGAGAGGTCTTTCCCGATTGTCACTGCACTGCTGGTGTTGTTCAGTGCCATCCTGCAAAGACGTTTTAGCTTCGCAGGAATACCAAATTCAGACATGATGGCATATAGGTGACTCCTTATTGGACTGTCGAAGGCGGCTTTGAAATCGTCAAAAAGATGGTGTGTGTCGATTTGTTTTTCGAGGGTCTTTTCCAAGATTTGTCGGAGCGTGAAGATCTGGTCGATGGTGGACTTTCCAGGTCTAAAGCCACACTGATAAGGTCCAATCAGTTGGTTAACGATGGGCTTCAGTCTTTCACACAATACGCTCGACAGGACCTTATATGCGCTATTAAGAAGGCTAATCCCACGGTAGTTGGCGCAAATGGTGGGATCGCCTTTCTTGTGGATTGGGCAGAGCACATTGAGGTTCCGATCATCTGGAATGCATTCTTCCGACTATATTCTGCATATAAGTCTGTGAATGCATTTAATCAGAGCTTCGCCACCGGTCTTAAACAGCTCAGCCGGTAGGCCATCGGCTCCTGCGGCTTTGTTGTTTTTAAGCCGAGCTATAGCTGTTAAGACCTCGTTATAGTCGGGCAGCGGAACTTCAACGCTGTCATCCACAATTGGGTTTCCGGGATATCATCTCCACTGGCGGGATTGTTGTCAGCGTCGCCATTTAAAAGACTAGAGAAGTGCTCCCTCCATAACATCAGTGTACTCTGGATATCTGTCACTAGATTCCCATTCTCATCCTTGCAGGAAGAGGCTCCGGTCTTAAAACCATCGACCAGCCGTCTTATTTTTCGAAAAATTTTCGAGTCTCATTCCTGTCGCCTTGCATTTCAATTTCCTCGCACTCACGCATTTCCACCTCTCGTTTTTTTCCCCTGAAAATGCGTCTCTCTTCCCTCCTCTTCTCACGGTATCGCTCCATAACAGTACGCGTTACAAACGAATGCAGGGTGGCTTTGTAGGCGGCGTCTTTCTCTGCAGTGGCGTCGCGACACTCCTGGTCGTGCCACTGGTTTTGGTGAGGGCGGCGGTAGCCTTTCACTTCTTCGGCAGCCGTGCGCATAGAGTGTGATATGTGCGTCCACTGTCCGCATATATCGTCGATCAGAGGTGTGCTTACTTGAAGCAGGAGTGAGAGTCGAGTAGCGAAGGCTTCGGCCGTCCGTTTTGACAGCAGCTTGTCGACGTCTAGCTTTCTTTGTGTAGGATTGCTAGCATTCTGAGCTGGGCACAGACGCGTGTGGATCTTGGCTGCGACAAGATAAGGATCCGATTCTATGTTAGCACCACGGATCGTGTGTACGTCTAGTACACTGAAAGAGTGCCTTCCGTCATTGAGATGCTTGAATCTAATGCGGCGAAGTCAATCAACCTCATTCCGTTATCGAATGTGTTGTCGTGTAGGCTGCACTTTCCGACTGTTGAACCAGATATGTTTTCCTTTCCCACCTTGGTGTTGAAGTCACCAAGCACGATTTTTAAGTCATGACGGGGGAAGCGCTCGTATGCGTCTTCAAGGCGCTCGTAAAAACTTTATTTGGTCTCGTCATCTTTTTCTTCTGTCGGAGCGTGCGCACATATTAGGCTAATGTTAAAAAATTTTGCCTTGAAGCGGATTATGGCAAGTCGTTCGTTCACAGGAGTGAATCGCAGGACATGATGCCGTATTCTCTTGCCAACTACAAATCCGCATTCAAACTCGTGCTTCTTCGCATGACCGCTGTAGTTGATATCACAGGATGCTTGCCGTAAGCAACCCTGTCCCTTCCATCGCATTTCTTAGATTGCAGTGATATCAGAACTATATCTTTCCAAGATATCAATCAGTTGGATAGAGGCACCATCCCAATTTAGGGTTCGGACATTCCAGGTGCATATCCGTAAATCATTATCAGTTTTTCATTTGCGGTAGTCGTCATCAGATTTGGGGATCATTCTTTCATTTATTCTTTTTCATTAAAATATTTTTATTACGTGGTGGGCTTCAAACCCAACGCTCAACCTTTGCTTGATGACCAAAGAAAGCCCGCCGCTCAGATTCGCCGCCAAAGTCTATCGGGTGATAGTTTTTGACATTTCCAGGAGACACCACGCAGAGGTTTGAGTCGACTTAAGACCACTTCGACATGAATAATACTGGCCTCGCCAAGTTGAGGCAGTTAGACACGCTGCCCTGTAAAGATCGCCCCCCTTATCTCCCTATATATTTAGTATATATCTGCGTTATATTTGGAATTGGTTTGGTGTTTAAGAGTTTAAACTCTTTTCCACGTAGGTTTTTGGGTTGGATAGTGGCCGCAAACTCACTAATATTCATATTTTTATGGTTATTTTGGTCTTTTTGTTTTGGAGTTTTATGTAAAGTTTACTATTTATTTGATGTTGTTTACTTTCTTAAATTCAAAAAAAATTAATAAACTCGTGTTTTTGTTATACAATTTTTAAGTTCCGCTGAAAAGCCTATTAAGTGATAATTCATACTTCGCCAACTAGGAGTGTGTTTAAGTACGTAGGTGCATTCTGTCTGTTCCGGTTGATCCGGACAGTTTTTAGAATGTGAGTCGTGCATGCGTTGTAATTACCAAAAATTATATATAAATTTTGCCCTACATGCTTATTTCTTTCTCGACACAGTCCAACCCAGCTTGACACTATCTATCGACTATGCTATCGGTGCTGAGCACCCTAACGCACAGAAATTTAGATTGAAACATTAATTTTAAGAAGAAAGTGTTAAAAAAATAAACTTTCTTAACAGAGAAAATTACATAAAACAAGTTTATTTAATTTTATTTTTTTAATGCCCGTTAACTGATCTTAATTTTAAACATAGTTTAGCTTAAACAAAGTTTAAAATTCCTTAACCTCAGTTTAAATTTTAACGCCGATACCTCATCTCAAAAAATCTAAGTTTAACTTGGTGAGGCAAGTTTAACTTTAAATACAGAAATTCTAGGTTTAAAAAATTTAAACTTAAATTTTGTCAAAAATTCTCTGAGAACATTGGAAATAATCTCAATAATAAACAAAAAATAAAAAATAAAAAAATCAAACTTCTAAAAATTCAAAACAATGAGCAAAATAACATATTTTATGTTTTGAAAAAAAAAATATTCTAATGAAACTGACAATTTGCATTGTTCTATCAAAAATTATTGAAATATTTTGGTGTTCTACGTCAAAGTTTTAGAATTTTTACTACAGTGCCGCTCAAATTCGTTTTTTAATCTCAGTTTAAATTTTTAAACAGAGTTTAAGTAAACTGCCGGTTAAAATGAGATAAGTTACGAAAATAATTTTAACTGAGTTTAAAATTTAAACTCTATTTACGAAATCTGATATTAAGGAATTTAAACTTCGGAGATCAGTTAACGGGCCTAAGTGTTTGTTTTGATAAAAGCCCCCCTTAGGACATGGTTATGGCGACAATGTGTGCCTCTCTTGTAGAATAAAGTCACTCAAGTTGGTAGTATACTCACCCTTTTCTTTCTTTTCATGTCACTCAAGAGCATCGAAAGGGCAGCAGAGCCAGCATGCTAGTCAAGTTATTTCACAACAGCAACAACAGGCAAACCTGAGACAGACAACAACGGGAGAATCAGGTGATGTCCACATGTGATGCCATCACGCCATTTAACGGGACCACCATACGATGGTCAGACAACACAACCACGTCAGATTGAGGGAAAGCACGTCAGAATCGGTTTACAGTGGAAGTTGAGACGGAAAATCACTTCACTCATTCCAGTTAGACGCCACTCAACAGCAGGCTTTATAAGGGCTCACCTCACTCAAAACGAGGTTTTTGTGTCTACTCCAACCGAAGCGAAAGGTTCTTATTTCTATTCACATTTACCAGAAGTCGTGAAAGTCATAAAACGTCAAGATAATAGTCGTTAATAGTACAGACGTCAGCATCGTGAAGTCTGCGTCGCGAATAAGTCTAATAAGTCTCGCAGCCAACAGTACAACCAACGTCAGCTAGGATATTCAGGCCATACAGAGTCAGCGTTACAGCAGCCAGGGGAAGTTCGTGTTCGTACCACAGGGTAGACACGATCGCTGTGAGTAGAGCAGCCACTAGTTTCTTGGATAGCAACCGGCGAAGGTGACTAGCGCCAACACGAAATCCTACGACAGCACATCAACGTCTCAGCCGACAGATAATACCGAGCATATCAACAGCAGCGACGGAAGCATCAAGGAACCACCACGATTATTACGCAAGTAGATAGTGTTTGGTACCCGCCTATGACCTCAGATAATCCCATTGCATCCGATTGGCCATAGAATCACCCATTTTGGTCCAAATGTTCCATGGAACCATTAAAAGTTCCAATGACCTTCCTCTGACCTCAGATAATCCCATTGCATCCGATTGGCCATAGAATTACCCATTTTGGTCCAAATGTTCCATGGAACTCATAAAAGTTCCAATGACCCGCCTATGACCTCAGATAATCCCATTGCATCCGATTGGCCATAGAATCATCCATTTTGGTAGAAATGTTCCATGGAACCCATAAAAATTCCAATGACCCATTTATGACCTCAGATAATCCCATTGCATCCGTTTGGCCATAGAATCACCCAGTTTGGTCCAAATGTTCCATGGAACCCATAAAAGTTCCAATGACCCGTCTACGACCTAAGATAATCCCATTGCATCCGATTGGCCATAGAATCACCCATTTTGGTCCAAATTTTCCATGGAACCCATAAAAGTTCCAATGACCCGCCTATGACCTCAGATAATCCCATTGCATCCGATTGGCCATAGAATCACCCATTTTGGTCCAAATGTTCCATGGAACCATTAAAAGTTCCAATGACCCCCTTATGACCTCAGATAATCCCATTGCATCCGATTGGCCATAGAATCATAAATTTTGGTAGAAATGTTCCATGGAACTCATAAAAGTTCCAATGACCCGCCTATGACCTCAGATAATCCCATTGCATCCGATTGGCCATAGAATCATCCATTTTGGTAGAAATGTTCCATGGAACCCATAAAAATTCCAATGACCCATTTATGACCTCATATAATCCCACTGCATCCGTTTGGCCATAGAATCACCTAGTTTGGTCCAAATGTTCCATGGAACCCATAAAAATTCCAATGACCCGCCTACGACCTAAGATAATCCCATTGCATCCGATTGGCCATAGAATCACCCATTTTGGTCCAAATTTTCCATGGAACCCATAAAAGTTCCAATGACCCGCCTATGACCTCAGATAATCCCATTGCATCCGATTGGCCATAGAATCACCCATTTTGGTCCAAATGTTCCATGGAACCATTAAAAGTTCCAATGACCCCCTTATGACCTCAGATAATCCCATTGCATCCGATTGGCCATAGAATCATAAATTTTGGTAGAAATGTTCCATGGAACCCATAAAAGTTCCAATGACCCGTCTATGACCTCAGATAATTCCATTGCATCCGATTGGCCATAGAATCACCCATTTTGGTCCAAATGTTCCATGGAACTCATAAAAGTTCCAATGACCCGTCTATGACCTCAGATAATCCCATTGCATCCGATTGGCCATAGAATCACCCATTTTGGTCCAAATGTTCCATGGAACTCATAAAAGTTCCAATGACCCGCCTATGACCTCAGATAATCCCATTGCATCCGATTGGCCATAGAATCACCCATTTTGGTCCAAATGTTCCATGGAACCATTAAAAGTTCCAATGACCTTCCTGTGACCTCAGATAATCCCATTGCATCCGATTGGCCATAGAATCATCCATTTTGGTCCAAATGTTCCATGGAACCCACAAAAGACACAATGACCCGCCTGTGACCTCAGATAATCCCATTGCATCCGATTGGCCATAGAATCATCCATTTTGGTCCAAATGTTGCTTCAACCAATAAAAGTTCCAATGACTCCCCTGTCACCTCCATGGAATCCATGGAATCCATTAAAGTGCCAATGACCCGCCTGTGCCCTCAGATAATCCCATTGCATCCGAATTGCCATAGAATCATCCACTTTGGTCAAAATTCTCCTTGGAATCCATTAAAGTGCCAATGATCTGCCTGTGACCTTAGATAATTCCATTGCATTCGATAGGCCAAGCATAACGCAAAAATAGTTGAAAATTCAAGCGTAACGCAAAAATAGTTGAAAATTCAACCGTAACGAAAAATAGTTGAAAATTTGACTTTACCCCCTAATATAATTTCTTTTCATGCAAATCGATTCTAAAGGAGTAAACTCCAATAAACTCCAAAAAGAACTTTCGGGAAAAAAAAAAAAAAAACTTGAGTGAAAAAAAAACATTATTGAAAGGACTATAGAAAAAAAAGAGATAAGCGTGGAAAAAAAAAATAAAATGGTTAAAACAAGGTGGATTTATCATCTCTCCAAGGAGGAACTGCAGGAATATATGAGCGAGGTAAGCTTAGAAGTTCAAGGTACGGTCGATGAATAGCGAAAGCGATTTTCTAGCTGGATAAGCAGCGAAAACAGGACGCTGCAGCAGGAACATCGACTACAGGAGTTACAATTAAAGCATGGGCGTAGTACGTCACCCGGACCACAAACGCAGGCTAAGCTGCCAGAATTCCGAGTAATACCGCCGTTAGGAGCTGCGCAAGAGGACATGACAGTGGTAAGTCGTGGAACCACAGGTGGAACCACCTCTTATGCAACTTTAATCGCTCAAGTCAGGAAGTGGTCTGCTCGATACGATGGAGGTAGAGATCCCATCGCATTTATTGAAAGAGTGGAGGAGCTTACGGAAGTTTACGGACTGGAGCCAAACATGATCCCAAAACCGATGCCAGAACTGTTGAAGAATAATGCCTTGGCCTGGTACAGGAACACAACGCGGCAGTGGGCGTCATGGGAAAATTCAAGGAGGAATTTTTGAAATTTTTCCTTCCACATCGGTACTTGGAACGGTTAGAGGATGAGATCCGGAGCTGCAAGCAAAAAAGACACGAATTGTTCAAGGAATTCGCAACCAGGATGCAAACACTTACACGCAATGCTCGGTACACGGAAGAACAGACGTTGGATAGAATCTTTAGAAATAGTTTGGTGGAATACCAGTTCTACATCTGGCTTAGGGATTTTTCCAATCTCAGCGAACTAACCGAGATGGCAGAAGATTTTGAAGCGCTACGAGACGCGAAAGAGCCAACCACAGAAGTTCAAGCATGCCAGCGAACAGAGCAGTACCGTATGTTAAACCAGGCACCGGGTAATGGCTCTGTGGATGTCCGGACAGCTTGTTTCCGGTGTGGTCAGGATGGTCATCGTAGAAGGCAATGCAGGAATGAGAGGATGGTTTTCTGTTGGAAGTGCGGGAAACGTAACAAGCTGACATTTGAATGTTGCGATCGGGATTCGGAAAACACTCAGGGATTCCGGCAGAGACGAGGATTATCGGGATCCCTTCAACAAAGCGCTCCTCGTATCCAGCGCAACCATTAGGGTTTGAGCGAAGCCGCATCTTCGCTAAAGTGGCTCTGGGAGAGGAACTAGCAACAGCCACTATAGACACTGGAGCTACAAGAAGCTTTGTGAGCGAGCTATTTGCAAGAACAATTCGAAGACAGGGTGTAAGCATACCTATCAGGACGCAGGTGAGATTGGCAGATGGTACAATAAAAGAAGTTAGGGAGGTGTTAGAAATTGAGGTCAGGCTTTGAACGTCACAATGTTTTTTGGAACTATTGGTCATGCAGGATGTGACAGAAAACTTAATTCTGGGAATGGATTTTTTGATTCGCACAGGAGCAACTTTTGCATGTGGTGGTAGCAGCGTCACGCTTAGTGAAACAGTCGGGATGGAACACGAAAAGGATCTGGATATGTGTTCTTTGGTGCAGACTAAAGTGGAAGATGAACAAGGCAAAAGTAACAGGAAAATTATTACAGGTGAGCAAAACGTGGAGCTCAAAAGCGAGACAGGGGAACAGGAGCAAATAAAAAAATATCTGGAAGATGAATTACGGGAGTTTGAGAAGCTGCGGAATGTGTCGAATATTACCAGTCACAAAATTATTATGAAGCATGATCAGCCAATTAAGCAGCGGTATTTTCCAAAGAACCCAGCAATGCAGGCTTTAATAAATAAAGAAGTCGAAGAGCTAATCGAGAAGGGATGCGTTGAACCGTCGCATAGCCCGTATAGTGCACCAATAGTTCTGGTAAAGAAAAAGACATGTCAATGGAGGCTGTGTGTAGACTACAGACAGCTTAATGCGCATTTGGTACCCGATGCATACCCACTACCCAGAATACAGCATATTCTCGAGAGGTTACGGAACGCGAAGTACATAAGCAGCTTAGATTTGAAGAATGGCTACTGGCAAATACCCATGGATCCAGCAAGTAAACAGTTTACAGCATTTTCTCTACCAGGGAAAGGACTCTTTCAATGGCGCGTCATGCCATTTGGGTTACATTCAGCGCCGGCTACTTTTCAGAGGGCAATCGATCAGGTAATTGGTCCAGAAATGGAACCACATGCTTTCGCATATCTGAATGACATAATTGTGATAGGAGAATCAGTTGAGGAACATAGAAAAAATTTAAAGGAAGTCTTCCGGAGGCTAAAGGCCGCAAATCTCAGGCTAAATCCCGAAAAGTGTGAATTTTTCAAGCAGAATCTAAAATATCTAGGACACATTGTGAGAAAGGATGGAATTCATACGGACCCAGATAAGGTTGCGGCGATTCGAGAACTGAAACCGCCAACAAATGTTCGGGAGGTGAGACGGTTTCTAGGCGTTGCATCATGGTATCGACGTTTTGTACCAGACTTTGCAAACATCGTTATACCTCTAACGGGTCTGCGTAAAAAGGGAAAACATTGGAAGTGGAGCGAGGACCAGCAACGAGCATTCGAGACTCTAAAGGAAAAACTGACTGAGGCTCCCGTACTGGTATGTCCGGATTTCACACAGAAGTTTACGTTGCAGACGGATGCGAGCGATTATGGGCTGGGAGTAGTTTTTACACAAGAGTTCGAAGGAAATGAAAAGGTAATTGCATACGCCAGTCGACATTTAAATCAGGCCGAGCGAAATTATTCTCCAACAGAGAAAGAATGTCTAGCTATCGTTTGGGGCGTGAAGAAAATGTGACCGTATTTAGAAGGGTACCAGTTTACTGTAGTGACTGATCATCTATCGCTTAAATGGCTTAATTCGATAGAAAGTCCGTCAGGAAGGATTGCAAGATGGGCGCTGGAGCTGCAACAATACACATTTGATGTTAAGTACAGGAAAGGAAAATTCAACGTGATTGCAGATGCACTCTCACGACAGCCGCAGGAAAATCTACTAAGATTGGAAACAGAATCGCAGGAATGTAGTTGGTACAAGGCCAGGGTGAAAGACACACAAACAAACCCAGAGAAGAACCCAGACTACACCATAGTGGATGGAAAACTATATCGTCATATACCAGGAAAGACAGGTGACGAAGATTGCGCATCATGGAAATTTTGCGTACCCAAGAATCAACGAACCAGAGTCCTTGAAGAGAATCACGACAGTCCGTGCGCCGGACATATGGGAATAAGGAAAACAATTTTCCGCATTAGCAACCGCTACTACTGGCCAGGGATGTGGCGGGATATCAGGAATTATGTTCGAAGATGCGAATCATGTCAAAGGTTCAAACCGATGCAAGAGAAAGCAGCTGGAAAGATGTTTACGCAGATCGCAGATGAACCGTGGTCAATTTTGTGTGCAGACTTTGTGGGACCACTCCCGCGCTCTAGCCACGGAAATACAATGCTGGTCGTGTTCTTCGATAAGTTCTCAAAATGGACAGAAATAGTGCCCCTACGGAGAGCAACAGGTGACACGCTGAAAAAGGCGTTTCGCGAACGCATCCTAGCACGATACGGAGTACAAAAGGTATTAGTCACAGATAATGGAACACAGCTCTGCAGCAAGCCGTTTCAAAAATATCTACAGGACCTAGGAGTTTGACAACAGTTTACAGAACCCTATACACCGCAAGAGAACCCCACAGAACGAACAAATAGAAACGTGAAAAGAATCATCGCACAACTCACTGGAACGGATCAGAAGAAATGGGACAGTCTTCTTCCCGAGATATCCTTGGCGCTGAACACAGGAGTCTCAGATACGACAGGATTTAGTCCAGCTTTCTTGACGCAAGGCAGAGAACCCAGGTTACCTAAGGCCTTTTATGACGAGCAAGCACTTGGCACAGGTAGCAGAGCGCAAACACCAGATGAAAGACACAGAAGATTACAGGAAGTGTTTCAAATTGTCCGTCGGAACCTCGAACGAGCAGCTCAGGATCAAGCAAGACACTACAATCTGCGACGAAGATCTTGGAAACAGGAAATAGGACAAGAGGTACTGGTCAAGCAACCTCATCTGTCTAAAGCTGTGGACCAATTTAATGCTAAGCTAGCACCAAAATTCGATGGACCGTATCGCGTAATGGGATTTACATCACCAGTAATAGTCCAGCTCAAGAAGGATGGAGAAGATCGAGTAAGGACAGCACACGTGGGCGAAGTCAAAGAATTCCATACAAATAATAGCGAAGAAGCAGCAGCACAAGATGGAAACCAGTCAGGATCTCGGCGAGAGAATTCCCGACCATAAATGCTATAGTCATATTCTTGATCGTGTTTGTTCAGTAGAGGTAGAAGTAATTGTCGTTAAAACCTATTAATTAAAGTCCTTATTTAAAAAACACACAAGGGAACTGGCAACGAAACTGGAAACGGCACCGCATATGAAACAAATCTGGAAACGACACTGGCGACAAAAAAGGCAATGCGAAGGAACCTGGTAACAAAACAAACAAGGAAACTGGAAACGACACGGCAAATGAAACAAATCTGGAAACGACACTGGCAACGAAAACGGCAAAACAAAGGAACGTGGTAACGAAACAAACAAGGGAACTGGCAACGACACGGCAAAAGAAACCTTCAACAAATCTGGAAACGACACTGGCAACAACAATGGAGACGAGAAGGAAACTGGAAACAAAATAGACTACGAAGCAGTCACAGGAACCACCACCAGGACATTGTTTTCGATTCGTGGACGTGGTGGAGTTGAACGGGCCGAAAGAGGTTTGGCTGCCAGACCATATCCGCCGCGGAATATCGGAGCGAGTGGCCGATATGTATTGTACTAAGAGGACGCAGAGGCTGAATTTCCTGATGGGACCTTTTCGGGTGAAAGTGTCCAAGTCGGGCATAACAATGCTTCCTCGCCCCGGAAGTACAGGGGGGATGTGAGGAACTGAAATTTGGGACAAATTTCAGCCCACATGGAAGTTCAACAACAACAGCAACAGCCGCTACAACAACAACCACAACAACTACAATAGTTTACTTTTAACAACAACAACTTTAAAAACAAATCCAACAACAACAACAATATTTTGCTTCCAACAAGATCAACAACAACAACAACAAAGACAACAACAACAACAACAGCGGGCGTTTAAAGAAGAAATAGTAGCAGTCTTGAAAAATAGCAAGCCAAGTTGCAACAACAACAACAACAGTGGTGCAATAAAATATAAACAAACACAAAACCAAGCGCAATAACAACAACAACTGCTTAGAAGACAAACAAAAACACATAACTACAAGAATTGCACACGCCACCAAACAACGGTATGTAATGCAGGCACACACAATTATAACAACAATGTTGAACACGCGCCGAAATATGAACAATAACAAAGCCACAGCACAATAACAACAACGCAGGCGAGCCAAGGCTTGAGACTAAGCTAAGAAGTAAACACGCGGCTTAAGGACAATAACAAGAAACTGGTGCACAGTTAGATGTGCAGAAACATTTGATGAAAAATTGCACAAACAAGATCCCGTTAGCAAATGCAGCGATTTTGTGCTATAAAAAGGGAGACTGAAGACAGAATCGATCTCTTTGATCGCGGATCGTGAAAGGTAAGACATCCCTTCCTATCCCTTTATTTCGGGTTTCGAGCTTTTCTAAGCGGTTACCCTAGTAGAACTAGAGAAAACTGTATGTTTCGGGTTTCGAGCTTTTCTAAGCGGTTACCCTAGTATAGCGGCTACCCTTGTAGAACTAGAGAACACTGTATGTTTCGGGTTTCGAGCTTTTCTAAGCGGTTACCCTAGTAGAACTAGAGAACACTGTATGTTTCGGGTTTCGAGCTTTTCTAAGCGGTTACCATAGTAGCACTAGATACATCCTGGAACCTCAAAATCCCACATAAACTCCTAAAATCCCACTTTCACGACTCAGCAAACGTAGTGGAAGACCGGAGGACCGAGAAAACGCAGGACATCTCAGGACATCGCAGGACATCAGGAAGATTAGTAACTATAGTCAAATAAAAATAGTTGAATGATAAGCTTAATTATATAAATGAAAAATTATTCAAAATTGTAATCATAGCATTAATAATAGTGAACTTAAATAATAAATCAGAACTTTATTACTTTTAAAAAACGCTTTTGGTCTCAAATATATAAATATTTTTGTACAGAACTCTGGGTATCCGGCGAGATATACCCAGGCTTAAAAACTTCGTTACACAGTGTTGAGTAACGGACCGAGCTAAAGTTTTCAATTTGAGAGGCCAAAATCTTTGTCTCGTAATAGACATCAGTGTTTGAGGACCAGCATGTAGGTGTTCCTTCTGCAAATCGTTTAATAATCGTTTTGTTACTATGTTGTTGTATGGTAGAAGCATCGGATGTCTGGCATCATAACTTAAATTGGATGACTCCATACGTCCCCCCACTCTTAACAAGCCCTTATCATCTAGGAAAGGTGTTAGAGAGTTGATTGAGCTGTTGTTGCTTACACTGGAATAGCGAGTTAATTGTTGAATATCGTTAGCAAACTCTTCCCGTTGCATGTTCTTAACAATATATGTCAGTGCTTCTTCCATTTCATCAGCAGATAATATTGTTGTTGTTGCTTTAGCCGACTGATGTCGAGTAGGGCTGATGAAGCGTAGCACATAGGCCATTATCCTTTGTAAATGACGGAAAGAAATTTTGTGATTGATGTCTCCTAGCCAATTTACTGCGGTGGTTGTGTTTGTTGCTGATGTGGCAACAACTAGTTTTAGCCTGAGCTCTAGCGGACATTCTTCTCGTGGTGGTTGAAGAGGCCAACTTGTTACCGCTCCATGTAGAAATTAAGGACCATACAACCAGAAATTATTGTTTATAATTTTGCTTGGTGTCAGCCCTCTTGATATAAGATCAGCAGGATTATCTTAAGATCGCACGTGTCGCCATTGTTGTGGAGATGTTAGCTGCTGAATGGCTGAAATCCTGTTGGCGACAAAAGTATGGTAGTGAGATGAGTCTGCGTTTATCCATTCCAACACTGCAGTGGAGTCGGACCAAAAGTGTACAACAGATTTTTTAATGATTTGGCTCTCTTGAAGTTTCTACATAAGTTCTACGACTAACTTAGCATCACATACTTCCAGTCGTGGTAGTGTTATTTGTTTGGTTGGCGCTACTCTTGATTTTGCACATATAAAACGTACGATTTTTGTGTGATGAGCATCTGTTGTCTGCATATATGCGACTGCTCCATACACCCGCTCTGAGGCGTCAGCAAATATGTGCACTTGAGGATTGTTTGCTTCCTTATGACCAAAGATATGACGAGGGATGCTGATGTCTTGCAATAGTTCGAAATCATTTTTGAATCTTAACCAAGTAGTATGAAGATCTTGTGTAAGTGGGGCATCCCATTCAACTTTGGGTTTCTACAGCTGCTGTAGAAATGTCTTTGCGGTGGTTGTTACTGGAGCAATGAAGCCAAGAGGATCAAAGATGCAAAATATATCTGCCAAAGCGGTGCGTTTTGTTATCCTCTACTCAATGGTTCCCAGGATTTTTAATTTGAAATTATCATTTTTCGAAGTAACTTCTTGGTCCTTGGATGGAATGTCCTGTAGTAATTTTGGGTGGTTTGCGCACCACTTTCGTAGATTGAATCCTGCGGAGCCCAACATTTTCCGTAATTGCCGTTGCATTTCAAGTGCTATAGTAATTTGGTCGGAGCCGCTCAAAACATCATCGACATAGAAATTTGATTTCAATACTTCAGCAGCCAACGAATACCTTTTAGCTTGTTTATCAGCTAGTGCTTGCAAAGTGCGCCTAGCCAAGTATGGTGCAGAGGTTGTGCCATAAGTTATTGTTTTGAGCTTATAACACTTCATTGGGTGTGATGGATCTTCTCTCCACCAAATAAGTTGGTATTGCTGGTGATCATAGTGCACCCATACCTGTCGGTACATTTTTTCGATGTCAGCTGTAACGGAAAATCAAGGGAGACGGAAGGGTAGTAGCGTTGTGGCGACGTCTTCTTGTATGGCTGGCCCTGTAGCTAGTACTTCGTTTAATGATAAGTTGGTTGATGTTTTTGCTGAAGCATCGAATACAATCCTTAATTTAGTTGTTGAGCTATCTGGCTTGAGTACTGCATGGTGTGGATGTAAGTAGTGTGGGCCATTGATACTATGTACTGCTATTTCCTTCATATGACCCAGTTTCTCATATTCTCGCAAAATTTACATTTACATAAAGTTACATAAAGCTAAAGATACAAAAAGATACACATTCTTCCAGTCGCCAGAATTTTTCCATTGTCTCGTTGAGTGAGTCATCTGTGGTGCAGATGCCAAGAATGCTAGTAGTGGTGGATGAAACTTGATTGGTGTACTCACCCCCCACTATCCAGCCGAAAAGAGTATTTTTCAGCACCGGTTGTCCTTCTCCTAGTGGTATTTGTCCAAAGTATAATGTCGAATAGAAAACTCCTGCTCCAATTAGTAAATCGATGCCTGTAGACTTATCGATTATAGTTACCGAAATCGTACTCAGCAGTACAGTGGTTGATTTAATTGGTTGATCTTAAACAGCCGCAAGTGATACTGGAGCCCTTTGCGTTGTTTCCGGAGACAGCAACTGGTTAGCCTTGCTTGGTGTCTGCGTGCCTTGCGAGCCTCCCAAGTGAAGCAATGTGTTGTGTTTTTTATTGCACTTTGTGCAAGTGCGTGACACGCAAGATTTTGCATTGTCCACACCTTTCAAACAGTTTACGCAGTGCTTTGCCTTTTGGACTGCGTTTAAGCGCTGACTTGGTGTCAACTTGAGAAATTCTTGACACTGGAACAGTGCATGATGTTGGTTGCTTGAAATGCATGTTGAATTTGATGCCACTGAGATACTTAGCGCTTGATAAGTCTTACGTCGCCCTTGTTTTGCCACATCTTTGTTGGGTCTTCCTCCTAGAGCTTCCAATAACTGGAACCTATGTTCAAGGAATTTCAAGAATTCGTCTAGGGATGGTATCTCCTTCGGTTGTTTTAAAGATTGCTCCCACAATGCGTGAGTGGTTTTGTGCAAGTTTTGGGTTAGAATGTACATGAGTATGGGGTCACAGCTGACGGTGTCGTCTACTCCGAGGCCTTGTAGAGTCATGATACATTCCTTGGTGGTGCCGTGGAGGAGTTTGATTGCAGTTGCTTGATTATTGGTTGGGAGAGCAGTCTGCTTAATGTTGCGTTTATAAGCAGCCTTGGGTTCTCGTATCGATCTTTGACCACCGCCCAAGCGGGCCTGTAATCGCTTGCCGATGCTGTGAAGTGCCGAATAAGTACTTCCGTCTGACCGGATAGACTGGATTTCAAGAACCACATCTGTTGACAAGCCGGAATTGGTTGCTTGTCGACTAATTCAATAAATAGATTTTGGAACTGTCTCCACTTGTGGTAGCTGACATCGAATTTTTGTTTGTTAATTAATGAGCATAGCTGACTTGACATACTTCCGGTGACCGTTACCATGGGTCGCTCGAGTGCCTCCGTTCCAGTTTTTAATGTTGATGTGGCCTTGACATGTTTGATGGCTTCTTCTGCTTTGTCCATCTCGTCTCGTGCTTCTCGGTATTTTAAGTGAATTGCGCTGTGTATTTCCTTCACAAAATACGGGTGGTTAACTTCCTTGCCATGTTGGTTGCGGATGATGTAGTCAAGTTTTTCGAATTGCACCCACAAGCTATCCAGCTCCATGGACTTTGAGGCGATAGACTCTGCTGACCGGCGATCATGTGACGCATTCTTGTAGTTTGCTATTGTTTTTTGTATACCCACTGCCAGTTCATCTTGTTTTGATGATAAATCATCAATGCCCATGATGATGATGTAAATTGATGTATGTATATATTTTTATTGAAACAGGATGCGTCTGATGACGTCTGTTTGATGTCGTCTGCTGCTTACAGGACACTTATGTTGTCGTCTGCTGGTAACAGGACACTTATGTTGTCCTGTCCTTCACCACACCCGAACAACAATGTTTATTCGGTTTTAAGGAAAATGTAACTTACAATAATTTATATAGCTTAAAACAAAATTATATATAATTTTATATAATTACTAGCGGATGTAACCCGGTGTTACTTGGGGTAGTGCCTCGAGCACAAAAAGAGGACGATTTTCAAAACTGCTCTGATTTGAACGTTCTTTAAATTATCGTTTTTTAAATTATCGTTTTTTTGGGGTTTTGGCCCCTCCTTCCGTCGAAAGTGTTTAGTCAAATTTCCATAAAAGTGTACCTGCCAGACGCGGTTAAAACAAAAAATGACATTTTCAACGTCTCGATCTGACGTCTGGTTTATGAGGAAAATGGGCGCCCACACTCAGAAAAAAAAACACATACAATCTTTCTCCGGTGAAAAATTTCTCTATTTTCGAAAACAGCAATTTTCTCTTTTCAAATAAAATTTTCTTCAATTAGAATAAATTTTCACATTTTCAAAGGAATATTTCTTCACTTCTAGGAAATGGAAATATTTTAATGTCTCTTATAATGACAAATATATTTCTCGCACAAAAAAATTCTCATTTAAAGAGAAAACTATATAGAAAATGAAAATTTTTTCCTGTGTTTTGATAAAAAATTCACTATGAGAAGTATTTTCTTCAATAAAACAAAGTTTTTCTTAAAAATAAAGAGTCTTTTTCTCTAAAATCGAATTATTTTTATATATTTCTCTTTTTCATAGGAGGTTTTTATCATTTCTAGGATCGCATTTAGAGAAAAGCATTCTCTGGAGCATGCTCAATACCATTTTTCAGTAAATATGATGCCATTTTTATCATATTCCGAGAAATTTTTTTCTGAGTGCAGTTTAAAAAGTCATTTCGAGAAAAATTCGCTTAAAGTTTTTCATGATGCACCGAAAGATGTCTTATCTTTCGGTGCATCATGTTCACCGTTCATTGCACATAACATTCGTGATAAAAATGCCTTGCGCTATGAAAAAGAAAATCTTATGGCAGTAGAAGCCATTACGTAGCCTCACTACGTGGACGATTTTATATACTCGGGACAGACCATTCAAGACATAATAAGGCTGGCAAAGTCAGTACGCGAAATTCACGCTCGTGGAGGTTTTTTCATGCCAAATTGGGTTTGAAATTCTAAGGAAGTTCTTGAAGCACTTAACAAAAAAAGGTCAATTAGAAAATAAATCATTTGAGTGCAACGAAAATGTTATCCAATGCGAAAAAATTTTGGGCATAAATTGGGACTCCGAGCAAGACATCTTTAAATATGTTTTGAAATTTGTCCGACTGCGGCGCAATGTTTTTCATAAAGATGTGGTTCCCACTTAAAGAGAAGTATTGAAAGTTTTGATGGGCGTATTCGATCCATTAGGATTCGTGTCATGCATTACGTCATATTTAAAAATAATTCTTCAAGAAGTTTGGCGAAGCGGCATCGACTGGGATCAGCAACTTACAGGAGATTTGAATGAAAAATGGCAACTATGGCTCTCGTATTTACCAATGGTTACCGCAGTTTGTATACCCCTATGTTATTCAAAAACAATATATCAAAATGATTGCGAAAAACAGCTCCATACTTTTGTAGATGCGAGCGAAAAAGCATATGCTGCGGCTATCATATTTTCGCATAAAAATTTCCAGTGGTGTTGAAATAAAGATTGTAGCTGCGAAATCAAAAGTAGCTCCCCTTCGGCCAATATCAATTCCTCGCCTGGAACTCCAAGCGGCTTTAATAGGCGCCCGGCTTGTGAACACCATATGCAGTGGACACAAAATTAATATTGACCAGAGATTTATTTGGACCGACTCTAAAACCGTTTTGAAGTGACTGCAAAATGACCCTCGACAGTTTCAACAGTTTGTTATGTTTTGAGTAGCAGAAATTCATGAAGGAACTCAGCTTTATGAATGGAGATGGATTCCAAGTAAACTCAACGTAGCCGATATTGCCACTAAGACGCAGCCATGTTTAGTGAAGTTTGATCAGTGGTTTCATGGTCCTGAATTTTTAAAAAATAGTGAATATGAGTGGCCAGCAGCACCAAAGTTAGAAAAAACTAAAATGTCTGAATTGCGCCCAAAATTTCTTCACATTCGTAAAATAAATATAATAAACTTTAATTTTGAATATTTTTCAAGTTGGCCCAGGCTTTGCCGTGCAGTTGCAAATTGGTTTCTTTTTATTGAAAAACTTTACAAAAAATGTAAACAACAACCAACCGTTATTAACCTCTCTGCTCAACATTTTAGATGTGCCAAATCAGCAATTTACAGAGTCGTTCAATTAGTTAGTTTCGGTGATGAGTGGAGAGCACTTAAGTTCGAGAAACCGATTCCGAGGAGGTCCATTGGGTAAACTGAATTTGTACTTGGACGCCGACGATGTTATTCGCATTAGGAATAGAGCTCAATATTTTCCGCTCAGATATAAACCTCAGCGAGACTTCATCATGCTGCCCCCAGACCATCTGATTACTAAACTTATCGTTGCGCATTATCATCAGGCATTGCACCATATTAATCATGAGACGGCGATTAACGAGATATGGCAGATATATTTTATCCAAAAACTGCGATCCTTGTTTAAAACCGTACGCGCTCAATGTCAAATGTGTAAGATACAAAACGCCCTGTGCACCACTAATGGCACCATTACCAAGAGCACGACTAGGTGCCTTTTTGAGACCTTTTACTTACATAGGGATTGATTATTTTGGTCCTATCTTAGTAACTGAGAACAGAAAGTCTTACAAGAGGTGGGGAGTATTATTAACCTGTCTCACGGTAAGAGCTGTTCATGTAGAGGTAGCACACAATCTTAACACCGATTCTTGCCTGATGTGCTTGAGAAACTTTATTGCAAGAAGAGGAACCCCTCTCGAAATATATAGTGATAATGGCACAAATTTTCGTGGCGCAGACAACTTTTTAAAAGCTGAGTTAAAAAAAAAAGAGTGCGTGTCAGCTCCGACGCGCGATTGGAGTTTACTTCTCATCGCTTGCCTTGGAATTAAATAGAACCATGTACAATAGGCAAAGTGGGTAAATATATAAACTCATCATGTATAAACAGTTAAAATTATTAATTTCATTACCAATATGAAATGTCGTTACCAAAAACTGAGGAAATAAAATTGAAATAACTTAAACTCGAAACGTGAAAGTCTGAAGTAAAATTTTTTACAAATCGTGAGGATTGAACCAAATCTAGAAGTCCCAGTGTTCTTCCAAAACTAAATCTATATTATGCTTATGACTCAAAAATTTTAAGACCTCACGTAGTTAAGTTACATCCGCTTGACCACAGAATCATCCATTTATGTCTAAATACTTCGTAGAATTCATAAAAGTGACAATGACCTCAGAAAATCCCATTGCATACGATTGGCTATAGAATCATCAATTTTGTTCGAAATGTTCCATGGAACCCATAAAAGTTCCAATGACCCGCCTGTGACCTCAGATAATCCCATTCCATCCGATTGGCCATAGAATCATCTTTTTTGGTCCAAATGTTCCATGGAACGCATAAAAGTTGCAATGACCCGCCTGTGACCTCAGATAATCCCATTGCAACCGATTGGCCATAGAATCATCTTTTTTGGTCCAAATGTTCCATGGAACCCATAAAAGTTCAAATGACCCGCCTGTGACCTCACATAATCCCATTGCATCCGATTGGCCATAGAATCATCCATTTTGGTCCAAATATTCCATGGAACCCATAAAAGTTCCAATGAACCGCCTGTGACCTCACATAATCCCATTGCATCCGATTGGCCATAGAATCATCCATTTTGGTCCAAATGTTCCATGGAACCCATAAAAGTTCCAATGACCCACCTGTGACCTCAGATAATCCCACTGCATCCGATTGGCCATAGAATCATCCATTTTGGTCCAAATGTTCCATGGAACCCATTAAAGTGCCAATGACCCATCTGTGACCTCAGATAATCCCATTGCATCCGATTGGCCATAGAATCATCTTTTTGGTCCAAATGTTCCATGGAACCCATAAAAGTTCCAATGACCCACCTGTGACCTCACATAATCCCATTGCATCCGATTGGCCATAGAATCATCCATTTTGGTCCAAATATTCCATGGAACCCATAAAAGTTCCAATGACCCGCCTGTGACCTCACATAATCCCATTGCATCCGATTGGCCATAAAATCATCCATTTGGGTCCAAATATTCCATGGAACCCATAAAAATTCCAATGACCCGCCTGTGACCTCAGATAATCCCATTGCATCCGATTGGCCATAGAATCATCCATTATGGTCCAAATATTCCATGGAACCCATAAAAGTTCCAATGACCCGCCTGTGACCTCAGATAATCCCATTGCATCCGATTGGCCATAGAATCATTCATTATGGTCCAAATATTCCATGGAACCCATAAAAGTTGCAATGACCCGCCTGTGACCTCAGATAATCCCATTGCATCCGATTGGCCATAGAATCATTCATTATGGTCCAAATGTTCCATGGAACCCATAAAAGTTCCAATGACCCGCCTGTGACCTCAGATAATCCCATTGCATCCGATTGGCCATAGAATCATCCATTATGGTCCAAATATTCCATGGAACCCATAAAAGTTCCAATGACCCGCCTGTGACCTCAGATAATCCCATTGCATCCGATTGGCCATAGAATCATTCATTATGGTCCAAATGTTCCATGGAACCCATAAAAGTTCCAATGACCCGCCTGTGACCTCACATAATCCCATTGCATCCGATTGGCCATAGAATCATCCATTTTGGTCCAAATATTCCATGGAACCCATAAAAGTTCCAATGACCCGCCTGTGACCTCACATAATCCCATTGCATCCGATTGGCCATAGAATCATCGATTTTGGTCCAAATGTTCCATGGAACCCATAAAAGTTCCAATGACCCGCCTGTGACCTCACATAATCCCATTGCATCCGATTGGCCATAGAATCATCCATTTTGGTCCAAATATTCCATGGAACCCATAAAAGTTCCAATGACCCGCCTGTGACCTCACATAATCCCATTGCATCCGATTGGCCATAGAATCATCCATTTTGGTCCAAATATTCCATGGAACCCATAAAAGTTCCAATGACCCGCCTGTGACCTCACATAATCCCATTGCATCCGATTGGCCATAGAATCATCCATTTTGGTCCAAATGTTCCATGGAACCCATAAAAGTTCCAATGACCCACCTGTGACCTCAGATAATCCCACTGCATCCGATTGGCCATAGAATCATCCATTTTGGTCCAAATGTTCCATGGAACCCATTAAAGTGCCAATGACCCACCTGTGACCTCAGATAATCCCATTGCATCCGATTGGCCATAGAATCATCTTTTTGGTCCAAATGTTCCATGGAACCCATAAAAGTTCCAATGACCCACCTCTGACCTCACATAATCCCATTGCATCCGATTGGCCATAGAATCATCCATTATGATCCAAATATTCCATGGAACCCATAAAAGTTCCAATGACCCGCCTGTGACCTCAGATAATCCCATTGCATCCGATTGGCCATAGAATCATTCATTATGGTCCAAATATTCCATGGAACCCATAAAAGTTCCAATGACCCGCCTGTGACCTCACATAATCCCATTGCATCCGATTGGCCATAGAATCATCCATTTTGGTCCAAATGTTCCATGGAACGCATAAAAGTTGCAATGACCCGCCTGTGACCTCAGATAATCCCATTGCATCCGATTGGCCATAGAATCATCTTTTTTGGTCCAAATGTTCCATGGAACCCATAAAAGTTCCAATGACCCACCTGTGACCTCACATAATCCCATTGCATCCGATTGGCCATAGAATCATCCATTTTGGTCCAAATATTCCATGGAACCCATAAAAGTTCCAATGACCCGCCTGTGACCTCACATAATCCCATTGCATCCGATTGGCCATAGAATCATCCATTTTGGTCCAAATATTCCATGGAACCCATAAAAGTTCCAATGACCCGCCTGTGACCTCAGATAATCCCATTGCATCCGATTGGCCATAGAATCATCCATTATGGTCCAAATATTCCATGGAACCCATAAAAGTTGCAATGACCCGCCTGTGACCTCAGATAATCCCATTGCATCCGATTGGCCATAGAATCATTCATTATGGTCCAAATATTCCATGGAACCCATAAAAGTTCCGATGACCCGCCTGTGACCTCACATAATCCCATTGCATCCGATTGGCCATAGAATCATCCATTTTGGTCCAAATATTCCATGGAACCCATAAAAGTTCCAATGACCCGCCTGTGACCTCACATAATCCCATTGGCCATATCCGATTGGCCATAGAATCATCGATTTTGGTCCAAATGTTCCATGGAACCCATAAAAGTTCCAATGACCCGCCTGTGACCTCACATAATCCCATTGCATCCGATTGGCCATAGAATCATCCATTTTGGTCCAAATATTCCATGGAACCCATAAAAGTTCCAATGAACCGCCTGTGACCTCACATAATCCCATTGCATCCGATTGGCCATAGAATCATCCATTTTGGTCCAAATGTTCCATGGAACCCATAAAAGTTCCAATGACCCACCTGTGACCTCAGATAATCCCACTGCATCCGATTGGCCATAGAATCATCCATTTTGGTCCAAATGTTCCATGGAACCCATTAAAGTGCCAATGACCCATCTGTGACCTCAGATAATCCCATTGCATCCGATTGGCCATAGAATCATCTTTTTGGTCCAAATGTTCCATGGAACCCATAAAAGTTCCAATGACCCACCTGTGACCTCACATAATCCCATTGGCCATATCCGATTGGCCATAGAATCATCGATTTTGGTCCAAATGTTCCATGGAACCCATAAAAGTTCCAATGACCCGCCTGTGACCTCAGATAATCCCATTGCAACCGATTGGCCATAGAATCATCTTTTTTGGTCCAAATGTTCCATGGAACCCATAAAAGTTCAAATGACCCGCCTGTGACCTCACATAATCCCATTGCATCCGATTGGCCATAGAATCATCCATTTTGGTCCAAATATTCCATGGAACCCATAAAAGTTCCAATGAACCGCCTGTGACCTCACATAATCCCATTGCATCCGATTGGCCATAGAATCATCCATTTTGGTCCAAATGTTCCATGGAACCCATAAAAGTTCCAATGACCCACCTGTGACCTCAGATAATCCCACTGCATCCGATTGGCCATAGAATCATCCATTTTGGTCCAAATGTTCCATGGAACCCATTAAAGTGCCAATGACCCATCTGTGACCTCAGATAATCCCATTGCATCCGATTGGCCATAGAATCATCTTTTTGGTCCAAATGTTCCATGGAACCCATAAAAGTTCCAATGACCCACCTGTGACCTCACATAATCCCATTGCATCCGATTGGCCATAGAATCATCCATTTTGGTCCAAATATTCCATGGAACCCATAAAAGTTCCAATGACCCGCCTGTGACCTCACATAATCCCATTGCATCCGATTGGCCATAAAATCATCCATTTGGGTCCAAATATTCCATGGAACCCATAAAAATTCCAATGACCCGCCTGTGACCTCAGATAATCCCATTGCATCCGATTGGCCATAGAATCATCCATTATGGTCCAAATATTCCATGGAACCCATAAAAGTTCCAATGACCCGCCTGTGACCTCAGATAATCCCATTGCATCCGATTGGCCATAGAATCATTCATTATGGTCCAAATATTCCATGGAACCCATAAAAGTTGCAATGACCCGCCTGTGACCTCAGATAATCCCATTGCATCCGATTGGCCATAGAATCATTCATTATGGTCCAAATGTTCCATGGAACCCATAAAAGTTCCAATGACCCGCCTGTGACCTCAGATAATCCCATTGCATCCGATTGGCCATAGAATCATCCATTATGGTCCAAATATTCCATGGAACCCATAAAAGTTCCAATGACCCGCCTGTGACCTCAGATAATCCCATTGCATCCGATTGGCCATAGAATCATTCATTATGGTCCAAATGTTCCATGGAACCCATAAAAGTTCCAATGACCCGCCTGTGACCTCACATAATCCCATTGCATCCGATTGGCCATAGAATCATCCATTTTGGTCCAAATATTCCATGGAACCCATAAAAGTTCCAATGACCCGCCTGTGACCTCACATAATCCCATTGCATCCGATTGGCCATAGAATCATCGATTTTGGTCCAAATGTTCCATGGAACCCATAAAAGTTCCAATGACCCGCCTGTGACCTCACATAATCCCATTGCATCCGATTGGCCATAGAATCATCCATTTTGGTCCAAATATTCCATGGAACCCATAAAAGTTCCAATGACCCGCCTGTGACCTCACATAATCCCATTGCATCCGATTGGCCATAGAATCATCCATTTTGGTCCAAATATTCCATGGAACCCATAAAAGTTCCAATGACCCGCCTGTGACCTCACATAATCCCATTGCATCCGATTGGCCATAGAATCATCCATTTTGGTCCAAATGTTCCATGGAACCCATAAAAGTTCCAATGACCCACCTGTGACCTCAGATAATCCCACTGCATCCGATTGGCCATAGAATCATCCATTTTGGTCCAAATGTTCCATGGAACCCATTAAAGTGCCAATGACCCACCTGTGACCTCAGATAATCCCATTGCATCCGATTGGCCATAGAATCATCTTTTTGGTCCAAATGTTCCATGGAACCCATAAAAGTTCCAATGACCCACCTCTGACCTCACATAATCCCATTGCATCCGATTGGCCATAGAATCATCCATTATGATCCAAATATTCCATGGAACCCATAAAAGTTCCAATGACCCGCCTGTGACCTCAGATAATCCCATTGCATCCGATTGGCCATAGAATCATTCATTATGGTCCAAATATTCCATGGAACCCATAAAAGTTCCAATGACCCGCCTGTGACCTCACATAATCCCATTGCATCCGATTGGCCATAGAATCATCCATTTTGGTCCAAATGTTCCATGGAACGCATAAAAGTTGCAATGACCCGCCTGTGACCTCAGATAATCCCATTGCATCCGATTGGCCATAGAATCATCTTTTTTGGTCCAAATGTTCCATGGAACCCATAAAAGTTCCAATGACCCACCTGTGACCTCACATAATCCCATTGCATCCGATTGGCCATAGAATCATCCATTTTGGTCCAAATATTCCATGGAACCCATAAAAGTTCCAATGACCCGCCTGTGACCTCACATAATCCCATTGCATCCGATTGGCCATAGAATCATCCATTTTGGTCCAAATATTCCATGGAACCCATAAAAGTTCCAATGACCCGCCTGTGACCTCAGATAATCCCATTGCATCCGATTGGCCATAGAATCATCCATTATGGTCCAAATATTCCATGGAACCCATAAAAGTTGCAATGACCCGCCTGTGACCTCAGATAATCCCATTGCATCCGATTGGCCATAGAATCATTCATTATGGTCCAAATATTCCATGGAACCCATAAAAGTTCCGATGACCCGCCTGTGACCTCACATAATCCCATTGCATCCGATTGGCCATAGAATCATCCATTTTGGTCCAAATATTCCATGGAACCCATAAAAGTTCCAATGACCCGCCTGTGACCTCACATAATCCCATTGGCCATATCCGATTGGCCATAGAATCATCGATTTTGGTCCAAATGTTCCATGGAACCCATAAAAGTTCCAATGACCCGCCTGTGACCTCACATAATCCCATTGCATCCGATTGGCCATAGAATCATCCATTTTGGTCCAAATATTCCATGGAACCCATAAAAGTTCCAATGACCCGCCTGTGACCTCACATAATCCCATTGCATCCGATTGGCCATAGAATCATCCATTTTGGTCCAAATATTCCATGGAACCCATAAAAGTTCCAATGACCCGCCTGTGACCTCACATAATCCCATTGCATCCGATTGGCCATAGAATCATCCATTTTGGTCCAAATGTTCCATGGAACCCATAAAAGTTCCAATGACCCACCTGTGACCTCAGATAATCCCACTGCATCCGATTGGCCATAGAATCATCCATTTTGGTCCAAATGTTCCATGGAACCCATTAAAGTGCCAATGACCCACCTGTGACCTCAGATAATCCCATTGCATCCGATTGGCCATAGAATCATCTTTTTGGTCCAAATGTTCCATGGAACCCATAAAAGTTCCAATGACCCACCTGTGACCTCACATAATCCCATTGCATCCGATTGGCCATAGAATCATCCATTATGATCCAAATATTCCATGGAACCCATAAAAGTTCCAATGACCCGCCTGTGACCTCAGATAATCCCATTGCATCCGATTGGCCATAGAATCATTCATTATGGTCCAAATATTCCATGGAACCCATAAAAGTTCCAATGACCCGCCTGTGACCTCACATAATCCCATTGCATCCGATTGGCCATAGAATCATCCATTTTGGTCCAAATGTTCCATGGAACGCATAAAAGTTGCAATGACCCGCCTGTGACCTCAGATAATCCCATTGCATCCGATTGGCCATAGAATCATCTTTTTTGGTCCAAATGTTCCATGGAACCCATAAAAGTTCCAATGACCCACCTGTGACCTCACATAATCCCATTGCATCCGATTGGCCATAGAATCATCCATTTTGGTCCAAATATTCCATGGAACCCATAAAAGTTCCAATGACCCGCCTGTGACCTCACATAATCCCATTGCATCCGATTGGCCATAGAATCATCCATTTTGTTCCAAATATTCCATGGAACCCATAAAAGTTCCAATGACCCGCCTGTGACCTCAGATAATCCCATTGCATCCGATTGGCCATAGAATCATCCATTATGGTCCAAATATTCCATGGAACCCATAAAAGTTGCAATGACCGCCTGTGACCTCAGATAATCCCATTGCATCCGATTGGCCATAGAATCATCTTTTTTGGTCCAAATGTTCCATGGAACCCATAAAAGTTCCAATGACCCACCTGTGACCTCACATAATCCCATTGCATCCGATTGGCCATAGAATCATCCATTTTGGTCCAAATATTCCATGGAACCCATAAAAGTTCCAATGACCCGCCTGTGAACTCACATAATCCCATTGCATCGGATTGGCCATAGAATCATCCATTTTGGTCCAAATATTCCATGGAACCCATAAAATTTCCAATGACCCGCCTGTGACCTCACATAATCCCATTGCATCCGATTGGCCATAGAATCATCCATTTTGGTCCAAATGTTCCATGGAACCCATAAAAGTTCCAATGACCCGCCTGTGACCTCACATAATCCCATTGCATCCGATTGGCCATAGAATCATCCATTTTGGTCCAAATATTCCATGGAACCCATAAAAGTTCCAATGACCCACCTGTGACCTCACATAATCCCATTGCATCCGATTGGCCATAGAATCATCCATTTTGGTCCAAATATTCCATGGAACCCATAAAAGTTCCAATGACCCGCCTGTGACCTCACATAATCCCATTGCATCCGATTGGCCATAGAATCATCCATTTTGGTCCAAATGTTCCATGGAACCCATTAAAGTTCCAATGACCCACCTGTGACCTCACATAATCCCATTGCATCCGATTGGCCATAAAATCATCCATTTTGGTCCAAATATTCCATGGAACCCATAAAAGTTCCAATGACCCGCCTGTGACCTCAGATAATCCCATTGCATCCGAATGGCCATAGAATCATCCACTTTGGTCCAAATTCTCCATGGAATCCATTAAAGTGCCAATGATCTGCCTGTGACCTCAGTTAATCCCATTGCATTCGATTGGCCATAGAATCATAGAATCAAAGTTAAAAATTCAAGCATAACGCAAAAAAAGTTGAAAATTCAACCATAACGCAAAAATAGTTGAAAATTCAAACGTAACGAAAAAAAGTTGAAAATTTGACTTTACCCTCTAATATAATTTCTTTTGGAGTAAGGAGTAAACTCCAAAAACATAAACAACTCGATACTCGAAAGAGAGCTTGCTCATAAAGAAATTATCTGGAAGTTTAATCCACTAGCCCCGCCCCATATGGGAGGAGCGTGGGAAAGATTAGTTAGATCGATAAAAACTGTTTTGTATAAAATATCACCATCGCAACGCTTCACCGATGAAAGTTTGAGAACTGCGCTACTGGAAGTTGAGATGGTTGTGAACTCTCGACCACTAACCTTTGTGTCGCTAGAAAGCGAAGATCAGGAAGCGATTACACCAAATCACTTTCTACTTGGAATCTCAAATGGATCCAAGCCGTTTTACCAACCCGAAAATATAAGCTACAGATTAAATTTACGTCAGAGCGAGACCTTTGCAAATATGTTTTGGCGTCGATGGATAGTCGAGATGTTGCCGACATTTACCCGAAAGGGAAAATGGTTCCAGTAAGTTAAGCCAATTGCAGTGGGTGATATAGTCCTTATTGTTGATGAAAACATGGAGAGAAATACTTGGCTTAAGGGTAATAGAATCATAGAAACAGTTATGGCCAAGGATGGGCAGGTTCGACGCGCAAAAGTAAAAACACTTAATGGCATCATAGAGCGTTCTGCAGTAAAGTTAGCCGTGCTGGATGTCGACAGGAGTGAGGGAAAGCTTACTTAGGTTGCCGCTTACCGGGAGAGAATTGTTGCCGACAAAAGGCAGTAAGATACAATTGCAACCCTACATCGTTCTAGCATTTGACATTTTCTTTACTTATATTAAAGTTTGCCTTTTCATTTCATTGTAAATTGATAAACGAAGAGACCAAGGTATTTGTAATGCATATTTTAATTGAATAATTTTTGATATCAAACTTGTATTTAGAATTTTTAAGCAACTAAATAAATTTCAAGTCGCTATAAAAACTTGGCGTTTGCAACAATTATTTTATAGTACAAGTTTGTTTTATATCACCAAAAACTCTTGGCGCGCTGCGTTCCACGAGCTGGAGTCTAGGAGCTGGAGTAGTGTAGCTAGCTGGTCTGTCGGTGGCTTTGGCTTTTACTAATGAATAGTTTTGTTAAATGACTATGTCATAATTTTTTTATGTGATAAATAGTGCGGGTTAAAGACTTCACAAGTACTGGCTCTGTTTGATTCTTATTTAACTCTTTATTAGATTTCGAAATGTGATTTGATTTGATTGGTTTAAGTTATGATGTAGTAGCGGGGTAGAAATTTACTTATTCTTTAATTAATTTCTTTACTTATTCTTTAATAGTAGCTGCGTTTTTTATCAAGCGAGTAGTTAAAAAACGACCGCTTATCATATGTATACTAGAGTGGGTCGGCCTCCATACAAAAAAAAAAAGTTTGAAAAAACCACCCCCTATTTTAAAGTTGACCTCGAGAGTATTTCGAAAACAAAAATATTTTTTTTTTGGACCACCGGAAAAACAGCCAAAATGGTCTTTTTTGCATAACTTAAGCACTACATGTCAGATCTTAAAAAAATGTATGTCATTGAAAAGGGCTTTACGAGCACTACAATGTCTTCTTAGGACATTTTTATTTTTGAGGTCATATTCAACTAGTAAGCCCCATTAGCTCGATTTATCCTCCTTAAATTACTTTTGTTTCCCCATATAATTAAACTCCTTTAAATTTGTTTAATTTTTGTTCAAAAAATTATTTATTAAGTTTAAAAACAAAGAAGTTATAATAGTTCAAAAATTTGATATAATCCTTTTTTTATAAAAAATTTGCTTTAAGTCAAAGAACAATTACATAATATAAACAAAATTGTAAAAGAAACTTAATAAATAATTTTTTGAACACCAATTAAACAAATTTAGAGGAATTTAATCTTATGTGAAAAAAAAAAAAATTTTGAGGGGGATAAATTGGGCTAATGGGACTTACTAGTTGAATATGACCTCAGAAGTAAAAATGTTCTAAGAAGACATTGTAGTGCTCGTAAAGTCCTTTTCAACGACACATAATTTTTTAAGATCTGACATGTAATGCTTAAGTTATGCAAATAAGACCATTTTGGCTGTTTTTCCGGTGGTCCAAAAAAAAAAAAAAGTTTGTTTTCGGAATCCTCTCGAGGTCAACTTTAAAATAGGGGGTGGTTTTTTCAAACTTTTTTTTTCGACCCACTCTAATGTATACTCGCTTAAATAACACAGGAAATTGTTAGTCGCTTAAAAGTTTGCCGACCAAACAAAAAAAAAATGCTTCCAAGTTATGTTTCAATAATTGTATAAATTTCCTACAAAGGTGGCAACTATATCTGATTGATAGTCAGTAGTGATGTATGAAATGAACATTTTTTGTACCAAATACTTTTCACGAAATACTCATAATTTGCTTTAGATCAATATTTCAATTATTATACAAATATACTCATAATGTAAAACTATGTTGTTTGCTTAAGCTTTTAGCACTGAAAATCTTTTGAGTATCGGGTTTGTTTTCAGAACCGAGTCTCCAATGCTTAAAATCTGAAAATTTATGCATCACTAATTTTCAAAACTTTGATATATAAAATAAATTTGTAAAAATTGTTTACAAAAATTTGATCAGAACATAAACAACGTTTTTTACTTTTCAGAAAATGCTTCCAAGTTTTTAAAAAATTCTTAAGCAAGTAAGCAGTCGTTTTTTGACTACTCGCTTGGTAAAAAACACAGCTAGTATCAAATTTGACCCTAACAGAGAATTATGGACTTATTTGAAACGTAGGGTTAAAGAGCACTATTTTCAAAAAAAAATTACGTAAAAAATTAGAGATATATTCGAGCTCTGCAATAGTTATTTCGAACTTTTTCAGCTCTTACCATAAACTGTGCTAAAATGATGTTGTATGTTCTGTAATGCTTAGAGAAGATCATATTATATAATATAACAAGATCATTTTTCATTCCAATCGTGGAGATGAGCAAAAGACACAAAAATTTCAATATATTTTTGATTTCTTCAAAAGTATTTTTAAGCAGTACTTCAGATGAGTTTTTATTGTACTGAATTGCAACAGTTCTTATGATCCGTGCCCTAGGTGGTAACTAACGCACGGTTTGAACAAAATCTGGACGCACTGTAGTGGTGACTTTAGCGCCACTTATGGTTGGTGGGGAAAACTTTTTGTACATCACTGTTGACAATTCTTGCACCGTTACTTGGTGGAATTTTCAGCTCGTTCGGTTATCAATTGGTGGCTTTATAAAAGATGGAGTTAGCAAATCGAAATATTATTGTGAACAAATTAGGAGGGGTGGTAGGTTGTGTAAAAAAAGTTTAAATTAGGTTTAGAAATAAGTATTTATTTTATTTCCAGGCGAATATCCGAAAAATAATGAATATATGGATATGAATTTCATTAATATTAATGAATGTTAATATATTAATTGCATTGCATTTATATTGCATTGCACTAAGTCAAGCCACCTTGTTTTTTTTTATAGCTCATTGAGTAACTCATCGGTATTAATGGGTTAGTTAAGCCGATTATACAATTTGAATAAATAAAAGCACAAGGCAACACTGATATTCAATTTGGTATTCAATTTGAGTATATACATTTATGAAGATCTTAGCCTATTATTTAGATTATTTGAATTGACTCTGGTTTTTGCGATACACCGCTATTTGAAAAATTAAGGAGGTTTCATCACAGATTTTAACATAACTCCTGAACAGTCAGTCTGATTTGATAAATTTCAAAAAACCGAAGATAAATTGCCTCCAAGTAATATCTATACTGTTTTTTAATTAGCTTAATAGTTTCGGAAATATTCAGAAAGTTCTTCTGAAAAAGCATTTATTTTTGCAAAATTTAAACTTTTTTGTTATTTCACAATTCATAAAAAATGAAAACATCAAAATAGCTCTTTTTGGATATAAAGTTAAAAGTACACATATGCTATAAAGAAAATATACCATATTTCATTAAAATCTATTGGCATGTTTTGGTTTCATTCACATTTAATGATGTTATCTCATTTTGATAAAAAACTTCTGAATTTTTGATATCATATGTATTCACGTTGATTTTTATGCCCCCACGCGTACTGCGTAAGGGGTATATTTTGTCACGACGTGTGTAACACCCAAAAGGAGGCGTGGTAGGTATAGAAAAGTATATATATTCTTGATCAGCATCACCACCTGAGTTGATTTAGCCATGTCCGTCTGTCTGTCCGTCTGTCTGTCTGTCGACACGATTACAGCCGTAATTTTCAAGCTATCGTTATGAAATTCGATATTTAAGCTTTTTTTAAAAAAACTAAGATCAAGTTCGAGAATGGGCTAAATCGGATGAAAACCACGTCCACCTCCCATACAACCCCAAAATTGAAAACTCTATAAAAAGAGGCTAATATTAAAGCTACAATACTGAAATTCGGTATTTGTGTATTCAATATCAAAACTAAGATGTGTTAGAAAAATGGGCGTAATCCACTAACGAACACGCCCACCTCCCATACAACCCTAAAATTGAAAGCTCTATAAAGGGGCTAATATTAAAGATAAAAAACTAAAACTCGGTATTTGTGTATTCCATGTCAAAAGTAAGGTATGTAAGAAAAATGGGCGTCATTCACCGACTAACACGCCCACCTCCCATACAACCCCAAAACTGAAAAGTCTACAAATAGGCTAATATTAAAGTTACAAGACGGAAACTCGATATTTGTGTATTTTATGTCAAAACTGAGGTGTGTTAGAAAAATGGGCGTCATCCACTTACTAACACGCCCACCTGCCATACAACCCCAAAATTGAAAACCCTATAAAGAGGCAAATACTAAAGGTACAAAATGGAAACTCGGTGTTCGTGTATTCTATGTTAAAACGGAGTTGTGTTAGATAAACGGGCGTCATACACAAACTAATACGCCCACCTCCCATACAACCCCAAAAATGAAAATTTTATAAAAAGGCTTATATTTAAGCTGCAGGAAAACAATTTGATATGTATGTATTTTAGACACATAAAAATAATAAAATCCCTCAAAATCTCATACAAAAAGCTCTCCAATTTCAGATTCTTTTACCCTTAAGAACCGGCCGTGGGGGTATTTTAACTTCGGCCAAGTCGAAGATATACCTTACTAGTTTATGAATTATTTAATACCAAAATAACACCATAACAACATCAAGAAGAAGAACATTCTGAATATTTCTGCAACTATTCAGCTTATTAAAAAACAGTTTTTTATTTTATCAAATCAGACTATTTGTTCAGGAGTAGTGTTAAAACCTGTGATGAAACCTCCTTAATTTTTAAAATAGCGGTTTATCGCGAGAGCCAGAGTCAATTCAAAGAATATAAATTATGGGGTAAAAACTTCATTATCCCATGCATCATATGGCGTTTTTGCATATAATTGCAACTTTTGCAATTGACAATTAATTAATTGTTAATTGTGACTTCTACAATTAGCAATTAATTAATTGTTAATTGCAATAATTAATAAGACTAAAAAACTAACATTTAATTTGCAGAAAAATTAAGTATCTTTTTTTCATTCGTTTAAAATTAAAATCAGGGACCGAAAATAATTGTTATTTTGTATTTCACAGAAGAAAAAGTTGAGGAATTTTAACCCAAAAAAATGTTAGTTATGAATAACTTTTATTTTTGAGAAATAAATTTTTAGGTTGACTTAAGCAGTTATTTTCTGAAGTTAATTTTTTTTGGTGGAAGTGTCAAAAATCAAGTTAAATGTGTAGCCAATCGCATACAATGCCACATTTATGGGTTCCATGGAACATTTGGACCAAAATTACGTCCAATTATGTCCAAATAGTAAATGGAATCCATAAAAGTTCCAATGACCCACCTGTGACGTCAGATAATCCCACTGCATCTGATTGGCCAAAGAATCTTTCAATTATGTCAAAATGTTCCATGGAATCCATAAAAGTTCCAATGACCCACCTGTGACCTCAGATAATCCCACTGCATCCGATTGGCCAGAGAATCATCCATTTTGGTTCAAATGTTCAATGGAACCCATAAAAGTGCCAATGACCCGTCTGTGACCGCAGATAATCCCATTGCATCCGATTGGCAATAGAATCATCCATTTTGGTCTAAATGTTCCATGGAACCCATAAAAGTGCCAATGACCCGCCTGTGACCTCAGATAATCCCACTGCATCCTATTGGACAGAGAATCATCCATTTTGGTTCAAATGTTCAATGGCACCCATAATAGTGCCGATGACCCACCTGCGACCTCAGACAATCCCACTTCATCCGATTGGCCAGAGAATCATCTATTTTGGTCCAAATGTTCAATGGAACCCATAAAAGTGGCAATGACCCACCTGTGACCATTGGCCAGAGAATCATCCATTTTGGTCCAAATGTTCCATGGAACCCTTTAAAGTGCCAATGACCCACCTATGACCTCAGATAATCCCAATGCATCCGATTGGCCAGAGAATCATCCATTTTGGTCCAAATGTTCAATGGAACCCATAAAAGTGTCAATGACCCGTCTATGACCGCAGATAATCCCATTGCATCCGATTGGCCATAGAATCATCCATTTTTGTCTAAATGTTCCATGGAACCCATAAAAGTGCCAATGACCCACCTATGTCCTCAGATAATCCCACTGCATCCGATTGGCCATAGAATCATCCATTTTGGTCCAAATGTTCCATGGAACCCATAAAAGTGCCAATGACCCACCTGTGACCTCAGATAATCCCACTGCATGCGATTGGCCAGAGAATCATCCATTTTGGTCTAAGTGTTCCATGGAACCCATAAAAGTGCCAATGACCCACCTATGAACTCAGATAATCCCACTGCATCCGATTGGCCGTAGAATCATCCATTTTGGTCTAAATGTTCCATAGAACCCATAAAAGTGCCAATGACCCACCTGTGACCTCAGATAATCCCACTGCATCCGATTGGCCATAGAATCATCCATTTTGGTCTAAATGTTCCATGGAACCCATAAAAGTGCTAATGACCCACCTATAACCTCAGATAATCCCACTGCATCCCATTGGCCATAGAATCATCCATTTTGGTCCAAATGTTCCATGGAACCCATAAAAGTGCCAATGACCCACCTGTGACCTCAGATAATCCCATTGCATCTGATTGGCCATAGAATCATCCATTTTGGTCCAAATGTTTCATGGAACCCATAAAAGTGCCAATGACCCACCTGTGACCTCAGATAATCCCACTGCATCCGATTGGCCAGAGAATCATCCATTTTGGTCCAAATGTTCCATGGAACCCATAAAAGTGCCAATGACCCACCTGTGACCTCAGATAATCCCACTGCATGCGATTGGCCAGAGAATCATCCATTTTGGTCTAAGTGTTCCATGGAACCCATAAAAGTGCCAATGACCCACCTATGAACTCAGATAATCCCACTGCATCCGATTGGCCGTAGAATCATCCATTTTGGTCTAAATGTTCCATAGAACCCATAAAAGTGCCAATGACCCACCTGTGACCTCAGATAATCCCACTGCATCCGATTGGCCATAGAATCATCCATTTGGGTCTAAATGTTCCATGGAACCCATAAAAGTGCTAATGACCCACCTATAACCTCAGATAATCCCACTGCATCCGATTGGCCATAGAATCATCCATTTTGGTCCAAATGTTCCATGGAACCCATAAAAGTGCCAATGACCCACCTGTGACCTCAGATAATCCCATTGCATCTGATTGGCCATAGAATCATCCATTTTGGTCCAAATGTTTCATGGAACCCATAAAAGTGCCAATGACCCACCTGTGACCTCAGATAATCCCACTGCATCCGATTGGCCAGAGAATGCTATTTTTAATTGTTTGTACCTTTAGTTTAAAAAAGTTTATTGCCAACGATTTAATTGTATTTTGCAATTACTTCAGGTTAGTCTAAATAAATTAATTGCAATTAAATCAATTGCAATTAATTGCAATTGATATTAATTGCAATTATATCAATTGCAATTAATTTTTTAATCAATTAATTAATTGATTGGAATTTTAAGTGATTGATGCCCAACTCTGATTTCTTGTCACTTCGTTAATAGCTGCTGATGCCACGCAGTTGAGAAACTCCTCGTAAAACACAAAAGTGAATTTAAGATTAATTTCTGAAGTGGTATCATTAAAAAGTGTCTGAAATCCAGTCAGTATTTTTTTATGGTTTGTTAATCTTTCCTTCCCTTTTGATTGTATAAAAATCAAGAAATTCATTAAACAATTTTACACTGAAATATTTTTCTATTGACTTGTTCTATGAAAAATTTCTCAAAAGTTTTTTCGTTTCCGGGGATTTTTTTAATTTCTCGCTGAATATCGTCTGCCAAACCGATTGCTTCAACCAAATCAATATTTTTTTTTTTGAAAATTTAGACTGAATGGCAACGATTGTTGGTAAATTAAATTCAAAGTCAATTGCATTTTTCAATATTTTAGAAATCGGTTCATCAAATTGCATTTGTTCAAGAGCATGATATACGTGCTGAAAAATTGCATGGAAGTCGTTAATTGCTTCGCATTTTGCAACCCATTTGGTTAAGTTTAATCTGTTCAACGTTATACGCTCTTTCGCAGGAATCTGTTTCAATAATGCTTTTTAAAACCACGCTTCGTTTTAACATGTTGAAAAATGAGTATATTTTTTTCAATAAGAAATTGAATTGATAAGTTGAAACAGTGTGCTGCGCAGTGAACACACAGCGCATGTGGAGCGAAGTTTGAGCGAATTACCGCCTGAACATCTTTAAAAACTTCACTGTACTTTGCACCGTCGTAACCTTGACCAACTAAAAACTTAAAACCAACTAAACTAAAAAAATAGCTTAGGTTGGAAACTAAGCTTTAGATTAGGGGGATATATCCCCTCCCCTTTATACCCTTGTAGCTACGCCACTGATGTTTATTATGATAAAACGTTATAAAACAACTCTTAATGTGAAAAGCGCAACAAAAAAGTGTAAAAAACGGGAACACGTGACTCAAACTTAAGATTATAGATATTAAGATCAAATAAACAAAATCCCGGTCAATAAGATAATGATCGGGCCAAAAACTTTGGCACAAGCAATAGTACGGCGAGATTAATACGTCTGCGACCAGGAATAAAGTGTAATCGTGCCAAAAAATAACCAAACCATAACGATAAACAGAGTTTAGTTGCTAAAAACGAGCAAGGCTACTTTACGACAAGGTTTTACCCAAATTCAAAGGGTGCATAAAAGTGGCGAGGATAGGTTTGGTGGCACCCGGGGCGGAAACCAAATTTTGCAAATTTAGTAGGTAAACTAATATTAGTAGGTATAATACTATACTAATACTAGTTAGTAATACTATATACCTAATATTATACTAGTAGTACTAATTACTAGTATAAGTAATTCATAATTTTTTTTATATAATGTTATGATTTGTTTTTTAAAGTGCAAATGAGTATATATTTTAATTCTTTGTATTCAATTTATAAAACTAAAAATAACCTCGTGACAATTTAATTCGTTAAATTTATTTTATAACTCTTAAAGAACGTCTTCTTATATTGAATTGAATTGAGCTTAATGCCAAAAAATTCATAAAGTAACAGGTTACTCATTTCAAAAAGCTGACTGCATTGCTTCTGCGAAGATTTTGTTGTTGCGCTTTTGTTTACTTCTTTATCTCGTTTCCATCTAGGTTCCAACATTTTGTTGGTATTAAACCATAGAAGGCGTGAAGAAGGTGTTTTTGAAAGCAGATGTTTATTATATGCGCAAACATATAATTTTTAACATACTTTCGTAGGTCGTGCTCGCACCAGTTTGCATGAGGTTTAACATTGTGGCAATTTAATCTTTTTGAAATTTTGCGACTAGCAAAAAAGGAGAAAAACACTGCTTTAATAAAGTGAAAAGTGCATTGGGTAATTCCATTCTGGTTTTGCGGCAGTTGCACTTATTAGCTTCTCAAAGTTAGTGGACTGCATCAGCGTTACCAGTTTTACACGATAAATAGTGCTTTCGGTATTTTTTGAGCTCTTGCGAGATGCTGCGGGAGAAAGTAAAAATCATCGCTTTATGTGAGAAAAATTCTCATGCGAGAAAATTTTTACCACATGTGCGATATTTCCCACGCGAGAGATAAAAAATACCGAAATTTTCACAAAATACCTCACATTACCAAAAAGAGATTTCTACCTGTTGTGGTAGAAGTACGCGTGAATGAAATGTGCACAGAAAAGGTTAACTGAGTGAATGCGCTTGTTGATGCATTCTTCATGTGCATTCTTCCCAATCAAAAAAACAAGCTTGGAATAAGCTTTAAACAAGCTTACAAACGTAAGCCTCAAGCTTGGATAACGCTTTCATTTACTATTGTAGAACGCTTACATGTAATTGTAGGATAAACGAAAGTGAACCCTTGGAATAATATTCCTTACTTCAAGCTTAATCCAAGTGTTGTTTTTACAATTGGATATAAGTGTTTTAATAAGCTTTTTCCAAGTGTGCTACATTCAACAAATCAATAAGCACTTGCGAAAAATTTTTATTCCGTGGCTCAGTTGGTAAGCCACTGGTTATTTGAGTTGTTGTGATTTGGACATCCAAGGTTCAATTCCCAACCGGAACATTTTTATTTTTATTTATTTTTTATTTTCGTTTGTTAAAACTGAAGCATATATTTATATGAAAAATTGCATGCCTTCAACAATTTTTGTGTTTGCTACCCCAGGGATCGAACGCGCGAACCACCGCATATGAGTCGGACACTCTAACAGCTTGCCGTAAGCCTTATGGCTGCTGAGCGAACAAAATGAAAATAAAATACATTTATGTATGTATATATGAGAACATCACAACTTTGAACAGTTGTAAAACTATTACCGTTGTCAGCGTTTTCTAAGTATGATTGCAAAACACTTACTTAAGGCAAGCCTTTCCAAGTATTACACTGTGTGTAATTTTTTAAGTCACGGCAAAATAACCATATACGGACACCACTACGTGATAAAAGACTAAAAAAAAAAGACCCGTGTCTCCCAATTTTCCCCAAAGGCATGCACTTTTTGTTTTATCGGCCTCGGTAGATTTGGGGCCTCGGTATCATTTTCGTAAAAATGTGATCATTTTCTCAGGCTCATATCTTGTAAACCGTTCAGAATTTCGATTTACTCTCAGAGGCAAAGTTGTAGCTCTTGTCATAAGGAACAAAAATTGCCAGCATATAAAATCCAAAAAACTTCACCTTCCAGGTCAAAATCGCAAAAAACTTAAAAAATTTCGATTTTTTTTTACCTTTTTTCCCGTGTTCAGGTCCATAGGTAGCAAACCGTTCAAAATTCAAGGAAACAATCAACTACAAAAATGTACCTAAGATCTCAATAAACAAATTTCTAAAACATATAAACTTCCTAGAGATGATTCTTAACACTTTAGAATCATTTCTTAACACAGTTATGGAAGATTCTTTATGGAATCTTCCATAACTGCCGCTATTCCATATATCTTCCAAACAGGATGCTTGAAGTCTTCTAGACGGCTGCCATAGGCATAAAGCAATGCACGCACGCATTTCCTCCAGCGTTACCAGTTTTGCACGATAAATAGTGCTTTCGGTATTTTTTGAGCTCTTGCGAGATGCTGCGGGAGAAAGTAAAAATCATCGCTTTATGTGAGAAAAATTCTCATGCGAGAAAATTTTTACCACATGTGCGATATTTCCCACGCGAGAGATAAAAAATACCGAAATTACCACAAAATACCTCACATTACCAAAAAGAGATTTCTACCTGTTGTGGTAGAAGTACGCGTGAATGAAATGTGCATAGAAAAGGTTAACTGAGTGAATGCGCTTGTTGATGCATTCTTCATGTGCATTCTTGTTGGTAGCTTGTTTGTGTTTAAACTGTTTTCGATATTTAACAACAAAAGAACGTAAATAGTTTCTGATAGCAAAGTGAAAAATAAAATAATTATGTCTGGAAGAAAAAGATCATTGTCGCATAGTTATTCAAAAACTCTGTAAGTTTAAAGTATTATTTACATTTAAGGCGCATTTTAATATTAGGAATGTGTAGAAAAAAATTTGATGAGCAGTGCAAGGACTGTTATGAGGCTGAAGAAATTTGTTTGAGAAATAATTTTTGAACTCATTAAAGAATTGAATTATTATGAAAATTCTTGTTTTATTAATTGTTGTTAATTAATATGTTGCAATTTATGTTTACTTTCGTTAAATAATTTCATATTTTGCCATAAACACCGCTTAATGTGATATTTTAAGCAAATTTGAGGTATTTTATTGACTTGCGGTAATTTTGTGGTAATTTGCACGATTTTGAGGTACTTTGAGGTATTTTTGACGTGTGGTTATTTGAGAGAACTAAATGCGAGAATAAGGTAATTTTTGAGGTATATTCATCTGACAACGCTGATTTACCCTTCGTGCATTTTCGCCGGCTAACAAAAAGTTTATTTGTGTTTGAATTGAGTTTAAAAAAAATAAAATGTTAAAAAATAAACTTACGATTCTTTCGCATTCATACATCTTATTTATTGTAAATTAATAAGCACAGCTGCTTTATTTGATGGTAATAGGTGACTATGAATCAAACTATCCATGGATACTTGATAGATTAAAACTTCTAATCGTTTGTTTAAATTAATTTATTTATCGTATTTTGTAACGTTGTAGCAATAAATTATAAAATAATATTTTTAGCGCACGTAGTTTGCTGCTTAAATTGTGCTTATTTTGATAGATTTTTGTGTTCTTCTTTGTGCGGTGTCCGTACTTCTACAGCGTAGACACAGTGTTTATTTTTGTTTTTTAACTGTAAGGCTCTGTGCTGCTTAACCCTAAGAAGCGTGCATTGGACATTTTTGCTCCATTTAAATTAAGTTTTAAAGCATGGAATATTTTCAAGTCGAAAATTTTGCTGCTTGTTCCTTAAATGGGCAATGCAAAAGTCAGAACATATTAAGTACTATGTTTCATTGCTCTGGCACATGCGAGCAAATGTTTCATGCGTCTTGTGCTAACATTTCCAATTCGTGTGTACATGATTTACTTTCGGTACACTCGGGACTTCGTTGGTACTGCCCTACGTGCAGGGTCGTTTCCCCAGCAGAATTATATTCAAAAATTAAGCTTTTCGGGGAAAGCCTTAACTTGCTGAATAATAATTTTAAATTTATTTTGAATTAATTAAGCGAATTAAGTGCCGACTACTGCAGCAATATGACGGAAAAAATTTCTTCCCCAATTAGTGACATTCCTTTGACGGATTCTGAAACTCTTGTCTCAGTAAAACAATCCTCAAGCGATGTTCCTGATGGGGGCTTAGCACAAAGACAGAGTAATAACTCTAAGAATAAGAAGAAAAATAATAAGCGCAAACGTGCCAACCAAAGTGGGTCTTTTAGTCCCCAGGCTAAGCGGCTTTCAGTTCCCACTTCCTCGTCACAGGCCTCCAATATTCATACGAATGATATTGATAATATAATTATTGTATCTCAGATGAGTATTCCTTTACCTGAAGCTTCAATTACTTCTGCAGCTTATGAAAATGCTGTACCGGAAACTTCAGTAGAAAGTTCAAGCGATAACCTGGCAGCTCAAGCTATTGCTGTTCAACCTCTACCTGAGTTAATTACTCTAAAGGCAGTTTCGAGGACTAAGAACATTTTTATCTCTAGATTACAACCCGACACATCAACTTACAATATTTTGACGTTTGTCGAACAGTGTAATTTATTACCCCAAAATGCTTTTCGTTCATGTAAAAAATTGGCAATAAGCCCACCCACGCCTCCTTTATTCTCACAGTTGCAGCTGAAGATTTTGCAACTGTTCTTAATTCTAATAAGTGGGCCGATAATATTCTCGTTTCTGAATTCAAACTTAAAAAAAGGTCTAGGAGATCGAATAACATCGCCCGTCAGACCCAAAAAAACTAAATAGGTTATCCCTCTTCTGAAGATATTATCGCGTTCACTGAAACGTGGTTGAATGAAGACATTACTGACTTGGAGTTGTTTGCCAATAGTTTCCAAGTATTCAGAAAGGACAGACACTCCAACAATATTCCTTCAGTTGGTGGTGGTGTTCTTATAGCTGTAAGGAACTGTTTTGTCAGTTCCTTTGTTGATATTCCCTGCGCCTCTCATATTGAGCTAATATGCGTAAAGGTTGTACATTGTAGCTCAAATGTATACATAATTAATGCATATGTTCCACCAAACAGTAGTGCAGAGGTCTATACAAGTCTGGCAGATTGTCTAGACTTTATTCTTATTATTCTTGACGTTAATGATGACATTTTGGGTACCTTCAATGCTAGTTTTTGATTTTTTTCGAATATTAAATTAATAGATAACTATTCCTCTTATGTTTTTTTTTTTTATCTAAAAATTTTGGGCGATTTTAATCTTTAATCGATTTTAATCTTTAATCTAATGCGACGACTCTCGGAGAGCATATATTCGTTGATAGTATATGTTCTGACTTACAACAAGTGAGTTGTATTTATAATAGTCTGGAAAGACTTTTTGACCTGGTCTTAACTACGGACAGTAACAATGTCATTGTTAAGAGGGCCTTCCATGCTCTTACTACTATTGATGTATATCATCCACCGTTGAGTATTTGGTATAAATCGGATAGAGAGAATATATGAATTCAATTTTAAAAAAGCTGACTTTTTGAAGTTGAATCAATTACTTAATAGTAAAGTTAACGTAATTTTAGAATATATAAATGGACATAATCTTATTGAATCCATTAATTTTTTTATTTGGAACTCTTTGCTGTAATTTCTCAGTCCGTACCATATAGCCTCAAATTTGCGAAAAACTCGGCGTACCTTCTAGGGCTTGGAAGAGATATGTCTGTAGTTTGGGCTCAAGTGACCTAGAAACCTACAAACGTTTGTTTCTGGAATTTCAGAATCTCTCAGCTGTATTATATAGTGAATATTTAGACAATATTAAGCTGAGAATATTGTCTGATCCAAAGAGATTTTGGGGGTTCATAAATACTAAGAAAAAATCTGATGGATTTCCTTCATCCTTCAAAACTCTTGATGGATTTACGGACGATCCATCTATAATTTGTGGGCTTTTTGCCAATCTTTTCAAGGAATCTTTTTGTTCAGATTCTTTTAATCCTGATGAAGGGTATTTTGACTATATGAACTCTTCACCCAGGGTCTCTTTGGAGTATATATCCTTCACCTCTGAGGATATTTTAAAGTATATTGGGACACTCGATGAAGATTTTGGCGCTGGACCCGATGGAATTCCTGCCGCATTGCTAACTCAATGCGGTTCCGTTTTATGTCAACCACTTTCTTTATTATTTAACAAATCAATAACAGAAAGTTATTTTCCAGTTTCTTGGAAAAAATCATTTATAAGTCCTATATATAAAAAAGGTTGCAGGAATGACGTTATCAATTATAGGCCCATCGCTAAACTTTCGTCGATTCCCAAACTTTTTGAGCGAATTGTATACGATCGTGTAAAGGTTCATTGTGGAGAAGTCATAACAACTCGTCAGCATGGTCTTGTTAATGGCAGATCTACTGTGTCCAACCTTCTCGATTTTACATCTTTCTGCCTTAATACAATTGAATCAGGTAACCAGGTCGACTGCATTTACACTGACTTTAGTAAAGTGTTTGATAAATTACCACATAATTTAATTTTATTTAAACACAAGTTATTGGGATTTCCACAATATTTTGTCAGCTGGATTAAATCGTATTTGACAGAACGATCTTATCAAATACGATTCCGAGGAGTTCTGTCTCCTGAATTTGTTGCGGAATCAGGTGTTCCTCAAGGCAGTTACTTAGGTCCACTTCTGTTTATTTTAGCCATAAATGATGTTACTCACATTATTAAACACTCTCAACTGTTCATTTATGCAGATGATATGAAAATATACAGAACAATAAATGCTAAAGACGACTCCAACCTACTCCAGGCTGACCTTAAATCTTTTGAAGTTTGGTGCTTTAAAAATAATATGTTTCTAAACCCTGTTAAATGCCAAACTATGTTCTTTTCGCGCAAAAGGAATAATTTAATGTTTGACTATAATATTAAAGATACTGCTTTAAGTCGTGTTGAGGCCGTCAAAGACCTTGGTATATGCATGGTTTCTAAGCTGTCGTTCAACAATCATATTGATTACATTTGTAAAAAAGCATCTTCAATGCTTGGATTTATAAAACGCTGGGCCAAAGAATTCAATAGCATGATTACAACCACAACGTTGTATTATGCAATAGTGCGCCCTCACTTGGAGTACGCAAGTCAAGTTTGGCCCCCAAGTTATAGTGTGCATGTTGAACGTATAGAGAGAATCCAAAAACGTTTTGTTCGGTTTGCTCTTAGGGGCTTAGGTGGGATTGATTTTTTGAACCTTCCTCCTTACGAGGATCGTTTAAAACTTTTAAAAATGCAATCTTTAAGTGAACGAAGGAAGTCTGCGGATATCGTCTATTTACACCAACTCATAACCGGTGTATTCGATTGTCCGGAATTACTTTCTCTTATTAACTTTAACTCTAACCGTAGTAGTAGTAGAAATGCTAACAACTTAATTTATCTACCATTTAGTAGAACAAATTACATGGCTACTGCTCCCTTGAACCGCATGAGTGCCTCTGTTAACAACTGTACATTTTTTGATGTTAGTTTGTCAAAAGGTCAACTCAAAAGTAGATTGAAAGCTATTGTGTAATTAGATCTGTGTTTGTGTATGCATGTCCCTGAGCCCAATCCATTCTGTGGAGGGTAAATTTTTCCCACATTAATTTGTTTGGAGCCACTGGAATTCATAACATAACATTGAAATATTTCAATGAGATCTGGATTGTGGCTTCAAATAGATCAATGCTGAGAATGTGCGAAAAAGCTGTAGTAGCTGAACTCTATTGTTATTGCATGTTGAAGAAGTGAGAATCTAAAATTTTCAGAAACCAACTGGGTTTTCTCTGAAATCTTTCAATATTTTATTATAATCGCAAACAATATCATTTTTAAATAATTGCAGAATTGACATATTAAAAAGTAAAAGTCATATAAACTCAAGTTAGTTTTCTTTTTGAAAATTGTGAAAAAATTTTGAATAATTGAAGTAAAAATAGGATCTGGAACAAATACGTAGACAAATTTCTCCTCAGTGACCCTGAATAACTATCTGTTGGGACATAGCATAAAAAAAGTAAGAAGGTGGCAGCAGCCGCGTACCGTGGGGGGGGGGGCGGGGTATGCGGTCCGCCCCGGGCGGCAATATTTCAGGGGCGGCACTGAAGCTTAATAAAGCCTTTTACAAAATAAATATTTTTACAATATCATTTTAAGGTGTACAAACAAAAGAAAGAACTAAACTTAATCAATAAATTTGGCCACCACTGTAAATGTAACTATATTTATGAGCTTCTTATTGAGCACAACCAATATATAAAATCGTTTTTCGAGTCTCGAAATTAGTTGCCAAAGAAATAAAAAAAGACATAATATTTAGGCATGTGCGAGAAGTTGAATTTTCGAGTAACTCGGCTGCGACTTGAAACTCGCATAGAATAACTGGTGTTTTCCAGTAACTCAAAGTTTTTTAAGTTTTTTAGTGCTTTAACTTATCAGTGGAAATGCCCAGTAGAAAAGTGGTTTAACAGAATAACGTTTTTCAACTTAGGTATATTTGGTAAAAATAGCTGTTTTGTGTTTTGATGTGTTGAGTGTGGGAGAAAGGCGGAATTTTCGTTTGATTATGGCGAATTGTAAGTTCAGAGTGCATAATAAGAAATAAGACTCTTAATTATAAGACGTATAATTTTAAGTCGTATCTATTATATTTTTTAGTGATTTTTGAAGGGATTTCACTGTTTTAATAAAATCACTTTGGAGAGGAGTTAGGCGTGGTCTAAACTGATTTAGGTCATTTTCTAATTTAATAATTTAATAATTAATTTTGAAGAACTGATTTTGAGAAATGACCACACAGTAAAAATTATGAGGATAAATTTTATACTATTTGGTATAAATATAAATTAACATCGTATAAACCAAATTTATACAAAGTTGGTATAGATTTTATCCGAAAATTGTATAAAGTATGTTTACACCAGGTTGGTATACATTTTTATAAGCAAAAGTATAAAATCTTTTTAAACCACATTTGGTGACATTTTATAGCAATATTGTATAAACATATGTGGCACATTTGTAAACATTAAATATGTTAATATGTGTTACATTAAGTCATAAATCAGGAATAATATTTAAATTTCAATTGATATATTTCATGATATATTATTTTTTTATATATTCAAAAACAATTTGACAGGAAAAATAAAGAGTAAAAAATCGTTCTCAGAAATTTGCATGTTTAATCATGTTGGCAGAGCTTCCCATTCAAGCGCAATATTTGTGTCTTAATCTGTGTGTACAAAAATATATTCAACGGAACTATTTGTGCATAACATGATTACTGACTGAAGAACAAACGCAAACTGATTGCCTGCTAGCATCGCTGAAGTTCAGTAGCTTCGAAAACTCGACTTGTACTTGAAAGCCAAGTGGCTCCGTGAGGTTTTCGTGTGTATAACTGGAATTAATATGTGATTTTTATAAATTTATTGCATAAAATTTAAACTATTTTGGAATAAAATAGCTGTTTGAATGGAAATGCAAGTTTTAATATATTGAGTGGGATAAAACTTATAATAAATTTGGAATAAAACGAGTTTATACAACAGAAATGTTATAAAAAAGATAAAATTTATCCTCAAACTTTTTACTGTGCACAAGGTCATGCTCTTGCTGAAAAACACGCAATTCTTACTCCTTTGATTCTCCTGAATGATAAGTTGGAATGTAAACTGAATGAATTCTGTCACGAAGAAATTGATAAGGAAGAGTTTCTCGTTGAGAGAAAAATACTTCAGAATATTGTTTCTATTGCTCACAAAGAAACTGATTCTTGTATGAAAGGTCCACTTGAACTTTTAAAATTTATTTTTAAATTGAGTCTAGAAAACGCAGTTCCAAACATTGTTATACTGTTACGAAAGATGCGTACTAACCATACTCACCATTGCTGTTAGTATTGCCACTTGTGAGAGGAGCTTTTCTAAGCTTTATTCTAAGCTTTTATTCATAAAAACCTACATTAGAACTACAATGAGTACGTCTCGCCAACAAAATCTTGCCATATTAACTATAGAATACAAGTTAAGTAATGAAATAAACTTTGACAATGTAATTAACGATTTTGCTAATAAAAAAACAAGAAAAAAAATAATTTAATAAAATATTATATAAAAAAAAAAATTGTATTTGTATAAATTTCTTTTACGGTGTCATTAAGGAATAAACTTTTTTATCGTTGGCCTATTCTAACATGACGTAAGTCAACATTTGGAATAAAAGCGATTATTTACGCGATTATTTGACGCCTTAAAAATTTTGTTTATTTTAATGTTTTAAAATGTGCATAAGTTCAATAAAAATAAGATATAATTTTGAAAAATTACAAATATATTTTTCGGAAAAATATTACTATTATTATTAAAAATATTAAAATATTTTTATTAGTATTTTTGAACACTTTATTCTTTCCTGTTTTTTCAAAATGAAGTAAATTTCAAGTTGCTTGGTTTTGTTGCATAATTTCAATTAAAACACAATTGTTTAGAAAATAAGTTGAACATTTGTTACAATTTTAATTTCCAAGTTATTTAGGGAAAATTTAAAAACAAATTCACAAGTATCTTAGTAAGTAAATTATGTATTCATCTATTCATCAAACTCAATAAAAAATCGTTTGTTACTATTTTTAACAAAATTAATAGAACATATAAATAAATGCATGAATTTTGGTATTAAGTCATGGCTTATAAAACCAATAGAAAGATCCTTAGAATCTGCACATTCCTTAAAATCTTCCCAAAAATTAATTTTTGTGTTATCATGTATTAAAGGAATTAATTTATCTATCCTTCTAATTTTAATTTATCTAATTTATTATCCTTCTATTTAGAGGGTTTTTGCACGATTCCCTTTAATTGTATTTGAAAATTTCAGAAGATCTTTTTGATGAACTAATATGCATTCAAAAAGCTTTGCATCGGTTTCGAAGGAAGTATTATAAAAATTACAATAATCCTTTTTGAGTTCTTCTGAAAATTTGGCATTACATTTTTGTCGGCAATTGCTGTATGCTGGATGCAATAATCTTTTCTTTGTAGTACGATTGAAAACGAATGTTTGAGAATCCTTTGTAGTACGATTGGAAAAGATTGTTTGAGAATCTTCAGATCGAGTATCCACGAAATGATTGTCCATGAGCTCCTCTTCGCCACTTTTTTTCATTTTGTGGATCAAAATCAGGATCATAGTACGACGATGCAGGACTAAAATCAATTTTACTTTCTCCGTTATTATCGCAAAATTCACGAAAAAAAAATTCAAGGAACTTATCAAGATACTTGGTTTTGATAGATAATTACTTATAAACTTTCAATTAAATGGAAATTTTTTTCAAGTGACGACATTGTACCCTGTTTTTTATTATATTCGATACGTTTGAAGAAGAAGATGTGAATAAGAAAAAATTTTCAATAAATTTTGGAAATAATTTTTCGATTGCGGTATTTTGAAGTGCATTTTTTCGCATAAAATATTACTTCGTTTAAGTAAAGTGCTGAAAAGTACTGAAATTACTTGGTTTTGTTGTAACCCATTTTAATCTAATCAAGGCCTTTCAAGTTACTTGTTTTATTTTTTTTTTTATATTAGTGTTTAGAAATGAGATAGGCAAAAATGGATTGAAGTTTTTCGTAGACTTTTTGCTCATGATTTTAAAACATGATAGAACAACAAAACCACGGGTTAAACACGGGAGAAATAAGAGCAAAAATAGACTCATGCGCGCGTTTTGCTCCATTTTTTCCAAACTTGCGTCGTATTAGAAATAGGTTGATGATATGTATATTAGAATTTTTTTTTTTATATAATTGAGAACAATGAAAGACCACATTCTATATTATATCAAAGATGTTTTTTTTTATTGCATATGAGAGGGGCGGTAAATTTGGAATCCGCACCGGGCGGCTTTGCCTCTCGGTACGCCACTGGGTGGCAGTGAACTCAAACTTGATGTGTAGCAGAACATTGCCACAGCAATTTAATATTTGTCACCAAGGCCAATTCATGTGCCCAAAAGTGCTTACATTGCACAATAGTGCAATGAACTTGCACTCTATATGTTTAATTATTAATACTTGTCACCAAGGCCAATGCATGTGCCCAAAAGTGCTTGCATTGCACAATAGTGCTTATATTGCACAATAGTGCAATGAACTTTGTAATGAACCTTTAATTTTTTTTTGTGAATAATGAAAAAATCCAGAAATCACAATTTAAGGAAAAACTCTTCATTTTTTATTTTTATTTAAACTTAAATATTTGTGCTTCAAGGGGTTAAGCCAATAAAGAACCATCGAAAAAGCTTTTGTAATGACAATTCAGTGCGCATCATCATGTAGTTTATAGCTCACTTCGCCTGAGAACAACTTTTGTGCAAAATGTCAAAATCGACTACGCGGTTTTGCATAAAATATCGTGCAATGGTTATCTGCTTGCAATTCTTTAAGCTTCGATCTTTTTCTTTTCAACCCGTGCCCAGTAAAGTTGGTATTCTAAACTGTGTGAAGAATTTAATAGTCATTTAAAGAAAAAAAAAAAAAAAGTGTGCGTGTCAGCTACGACGCGCGATTGGAGTTTACTTCTTATTGATTGCCTTGGAATTTTATATAATCATGTACAATAGGCAAAGTGGTTAAATATATAAACTCATCGTGTATTAACAGTAAACATTATTAATTTCATTACCAAAATGTAATGTCGTTACCAACAACTGAGGCAGTAAAATTTAAATAACTAAAACTCGAAACGTAAAAAATTGAAGTAAAATTTTTTACAAATCGTGATAATTAAACACAATCTAGACGTCCCCAGTGTTCTTTCAAAAAACTAAATATAAATTAAGGTTTTCTCTCAAAAATGTTATTTTAATATGAAATCCATTAAAGTTTCAATGACCCAGCCTAGACCTCAGATAGTCCCGTTACATCCGCTTGACCACAGAATCATCCATTTTTGTCTAAATGCTTCGTAGAATTCATAAAAGTGACAATGACCTCAGAAAATCCCATTGCATCCGATTGGCTATAGAATCATAAAGTTTGTTCGAAACGTCTCATGGAACCCATAAAAGTACCAATGACCCGCCTGTGACCTCAGATAATCCCATTGCATCCGATTGGCCATAGAATCACCCATTTTGGTCCAAATAATCCATGGAACCCAAAAAGTTCCAATGACCCGCCTATGACCTCAGATAATCCCATTCCTGTGACCTCAGATAATCCCATTGCATCCGATTGGCCATAGAATCACCCATTTTGGTCCGAATAATCCATGGAACCCATAAAAATACTAATGACCCGCTTGTGAACTCAGATAATCCCATTGCATCCGATTGGCCATAGAATCACCCATTTTGGTTCAAATGTTCCATGGAACCATTAAAAGTTCCAATGACCTTCCTGTGACCTCAGATAATCCCATTGCATCCGATTGGCCATAGAATCACCCATTTTGGTTCAAATGTTCCATGGAACCATTAAAAGTTCCAATGACCTTCCTGTGACCTTAGATAATCCCATTGCATCCGATTGGCCATAGAATCACCTATTTTGGTCCAAATGTTCCATGGAATCCATAAAAGTTCCAATGACCCGCCTATGATCTCAGATAATCCCATTGCATCCGATTGGCCATAGAATCACCCATTTTGGTTCAAATGTTCCATGGAACCATTAAAAGTTCCAATGACCTTCCTGTGACCTCAGATAATCCCATTGCATCCGATTGGCCATAGAATCACCCATTTTGGTCCAAATGTTCCATGGAACCCATAAAAGTTCCAATGAGCCGCCTATGTCCTCAGATAATCCCATTGCATCCGATTGGCCATAGAATCACCCATTTTGGTCCAAATGTTCCATGGAACCATTAAAAGTTCCAATGACCTTCCTGCGACCTCAGATAATCCCATTGCATCCAATTGGCCGTAGAATCACCCATTTTGGTCCAAATGTTCCATGGAACCCATAAAAGTTCCAATGACCCGCCTATGACCTCAGATAATCCCATTGCATCCGATTGGCCAGAGAATAATCCATTTTGGTCCAAATGTTCCATGGGACCATTAAAAGTTCCAATGACCTTCCTGTGACCTCAGATAATCCCATTGCATCCGCTTAGCCATAGAATCACCCATTTTGGTCCAAATGTTCCATGGAACCATTAAAAGTTCCAATGACCTTCCTGTGACCTCAGATAATCCCATTGCATCCGATTGGCCATAGAATCACCCATTTTGGTCCAAATGTTCCATGGAACCCATAAAAGTTCCAATGACCCGCCTATGACCTCAGATAATCCCATTGCATCCGATTGGCCATAGAATCACCCATTTTGGTTCAAATGTTCCATGGAACCATTAAAAGTTCCAATGACCTTCCTGTGACCTCAGATAATCCCATTGCATCCGATTGGCCATAGAATCACCCATTTTGGTCCAAATGTTCCATGGAACCCATAAAAGTTCCAATGACCTTCCAGTGACCTCAGATAATCCCATTGCATCCGATTGGCCATAGAATCACCCATTTTGGTCCAAATGTTCCATGGAACCCACAAAAGACACAATGACCCGCCTGTGACCTCAGATAATCCCATTGCATCCGATTGGCCATAGAATCATCCATTTTGGTCCAAATGTTGCTTCAACCAATAAAAGTTCCAATGACTCCCCTGTCACCTCCATGGAATCCATGGAATCCATTAAAGTGCCAATGACCCGCCAGTGCCCTCAGATAATCCCATTGCATCCGAATTGCCATAGAATCATCCACTTTGGTCCAAATTCTCCATGGAATCCATTAAAGTGCCAATGATCTACCTGTGACCTTAGATAATTCCATTGCATTCGATAGGCCAAGCATAACGCAAAAATAGTTGAAAATTCAAGCGTAACGCAAAAATAGTTGAAAATTCAACCGTAACGCAAAAATAGTTGAAAATTTGACTTTACCCCCTAATATAATTTCTTTTCATGCAAATCGATTCTAAAGGAGTAAACTCCAAAAATACACATAAAAGTAAAGTTACAAGTTTTGTTACCAAGTTAACAAAAGCATCGAATCTCTTACCATATTTAAAATTCAAGAATTTCTGGTCGATATTATTATTAAAATCAAGCGCAGTCAAGAAGGTGCGCCCAACTCTAATTTGGAAACCCTTCAAAATGGTAAAATTCTAATTTTTTTGTTGTTAATTATTCTTGTGTAAACCTAAACGGAATTTCGCAGGGTTTCTTCAACCAATTACATTTTCGGACAAAACGTATTCCATTGTGTTGTAGCATCCTGATTTACACCATTTACAGGACTTACGTTCCCTACCATTATATGCAAGCACAAAATCAACCACATCACCAATTCATTTATATCATCAATTAGTTCTTCATCGTGAATCATCTGCAAAAACTGCAGCTGCAAAAGTCTGAAAAGTTGAACGAGCGTACGCTAAAAAAGAAAAAAAAAAACCGCACGCAACGCCTTATGCACCCAAAAGCTACGTGTCTGAGCTAGATTTTGCGAGCTTCTTTCACGAAAGCAATCCGATCCACCAAAAATTTGTTTAAAATCTGCAATAAACTTCAATAAGATACAATCACCTTCATTACCTGCAAAATAACTTTATTTAAATTATACAATTAGTTTTTCATTTTTTTATGAATGTTCTTTTCAGAACCAAGGTCAAAAGAAATGAGTGCTCTAGGTTCCTAAATTCATAAATTAACTTAAAATAATATAAAAAAAAAAAACAAAAAAAAACACAAAAAAACAACATTGTTCGAATCTTTATATTTTCCTATGAAACAAAACAAAACAAACAAATTTTAATGATGTTAAGTTAAAAAATTGAAGTAAAAATAAAAAGCCGAAGTTAAGCTTAAAGTAGGGAGCAAAATATTAAGTCTCTCTCATCAGCTTATTCCACAACACGAATCATCAGGCCTGCTGACCTCGTTGGAAGTAACCAAGAAAGTTTGTTATTGTTTTATTATATTATTATAATGCTTTTACATTTTGCTCTCAAACCATAAATAACAAAAAAAATAAAAAAACCAATAATAAATATAAGAAATTTCTCAGAGTAACTTAACTACAACTAAATAAGCAAAACATATAATCAAAACAAAACTAAAAAAAAAAAAAAAAAAAAACAAATAATTGCTGACGTTTTTTTTTCTTATAAAACTGATCTTTTTGCGTTTACAGTTTTCTTGCTATATTTAAGTTCGCTTAAATTTATTGATTTTGTTTTGCTAATTATTTCTTTTCTTTAGTGGTTATTTTTGTTCTTTCGCTATTATTTGCGTTCTTTTCTCAAATTGAAAGGCGCTTTACAGAATTTGCACGTCGGTAACATAAAAAAAAATAAAAAAAAAAAAACTTGTATTCTTTTGCTTTCTCTATTTTTAACATGCGAACCTAGAGTATCTCAAAAAATGAAGTAAATGTTTATATTTTTTTTTCTTTTCCTTATAAATAACTTTTTCTACTTTTAATGGTTTTTGTTTTTCTATCTTTTCTAAAATTCAAATTATTATAAGAAATCACTGTTATTTAAATACTTATGTTAATGATATGTTAGGAAAAAATTTTGTAAACCAAAACATATGGCAATATGATTTGAGTTTATACAAACACAAATCCATTAAAACAATTACTTTTTTGAATTTTATTGAATAAAATTTATAATAATGAGTAACTAAACCTAGTTATTTTTCCTTGTGGTAAAGGGAGGAAATTCAAATATAAGGGATTTGTATAACATTCGTACATTTCATGGTCGGGAGGGATGAGAGATAGTATCGCAAATTACACCAAAGCGATACTTTTCGTTTGTAGTTGGGAGAGATAAATAAAACGCAATTTTTTAGTTCTTTTTGTGTTGTCTTAACTAGGGACTCTATAATATAAGTTTATGTAGTATAGCTGGATAGTCTAATAGACCACGAATCTACCCAACTCTGTAGTGCTAGCCGTATTAAGGCGGTCTTCTCATTCAAAACCCGTTTTTTGGACCCTTTTTAAAAAAATTCTTATTTGAAAACGCAAAGAATAATTGAAAACTTTTTTTATTTATTGTATTACAAAAGTTTTAAAGTAAATAAAAAAATTTTTTTTGCCTCGATACGTGGGCTGTTCAAAAAGAAATGAGACTTCAAAGGGTCTCCGGAGCGTCTGAAATGAAAAAAAAAAAACGGGGTTATAATCAGTATAGATGTAATTCTCGGGTGAACTTCAAGCTTAATTTTGTGATTTTTTTTTGACAAAATGGCGGCCATTCAAAAAAAAAAATTCAATTTCGGGCTTTTTTTGTTGTAGTTTAGTGTAAAAAAAAAATAGTAAACAATTTTTTAAAATTATGATCGAGGTTCACCCGAGAATGGTGACAATTCTGCGTCGATTCCACTTTGTTTTATGAAAATCGGTTCAGTTGAACTGGAGATATCATGGCCGCCAGTTCGAAAAACGTGGTTTCGAGATAAACGCGTTTAAAGTTTGAAATAGCTCATTTTGACGAAGACCTTGCTTCACAAAAAAGCTGTATCTTCTAAAGTATTTCGAATTTATAAAAATCCTTTTAGGGGCATATTCACAACTACCCAAGCTATAAATAAATGCAAAAAAAAAAGTCGAAAAAAAAAGTTGCTCAATGAGAAGACCCCCTTAAGGGGTCCCGCACTGGTTCTTCAGGCTCCAGTTTTGCTTGTATTTTACGTACAGCGATTCAATCTACGTTACATAAAAATTTGGCGCCCAACGTGGGGCAAGTAAATGTTAGTTTTCTTACAATTTGCTTGTTTCAATATTTTTTTATATATTATAATTGATCCCTCATCGAGTCATATAATTATTTGAAGCATTTTAGGCGTTAATCTGATATTACTGGAATTACAATAACTTGGCCGCTTGGAATCCAAGTTTGGTAACCTGTTACCTTTCAGATATTAGTTTTTTTTTCCGGAGTTGATTCAACTAGATCAATAGATTGTTCATTCAGCGACTGAATGATTAATTTATGGTGGCTTTACCTAAATTAGCGAATTACAAAATTTTAGCAACATTTTGCAGCTTTTGTCCTACTTTATCGTTTAGAATACCTTAGATCCTTCGAAGATTGATTTAACTTTATAGGTTTATGTTTTTTTTTAGATCTTTCAACTACAACACAAATCAGCAAATTTTATTCCTCCCTTGTATTGCCACATATAAGGAAAATATTGTTATAATTTTATTCTTGTCCAAAAATGTCACTGGTACACAGTAGTGAAGATTTACCCTTGCTGTCAGTATCAAAAGATGCCTAACATTGCGTTATTTGCTTACAAGTTTTTGTCCCAAATCAGCAAGTTTTAATGACACCTTGCAATCATGGCTTTCACCAAAAATGTATTGAGAATTGGTTAAAAGACAACCATGAATGCCCGTGCTGTAGAAAATTAGTACATGCTAAAAATTTAAGACCGTTAAATATATCTACCAAAAATAGACCAGTAACGCGATCAAGTCGTGGTCGTGGAATAGGCACCACGCCAATGAGACAACTACATTCAAATAACACTCTTTCTAAAAGCAGTAACAACCTTTCAGATAGCCTTACTACGGATAATCATTTAACAGAAAATCAAAATTCATCATTGCCTTTAATTAACATATCACAATCGTCTGTGCGTCTTTCGCCTCCATCAAAAGAAATTTCTGACTCACATGTTAATCCTATCTTACCAAGTCCTAATAATACTAGTCAAAACATTCAGCCCAGAACTCATGCCGAACTGGACTACGCTCAAATCAGTGAGATGATTGAACAAAGTGTTCAAAGACTGCTATCTTTACGACTTCAGCAATCATCTGCAACCCCAAATCCATTAGAAGAAGTTCCGCGTTGTATTATGACTTCCAATATTGAAAGAGTTAATCCTGCTCAGCCTTATCCTAATGGGTCAAGTTTACCTAATATTTCAAACGATACTCATCGAAGTATATCATCTGAAAAAGTAACAAGTATTATCCAAAATTGGAATGTGAAATTTGATGGATCGTCGAAAGGATTAAGTGTCAATGAGTTTTTGGAGTTTACTCCTTTAGAATCGATTTGCATGAAAAGAAATTATATTAGGGGGTAAGTCAAATTTTCAACTATTTTTCGTTACGTTTGAATTTTCAACGATTTTTTGCGTTATGCTTGAATTTTCAACTTTTTTTGCGTTATGCTTGAATTTTCAACTTTGATTCTATGACTCTATGGCCAATCGAATGCAATGGAATTATCTAAGGTCACAGGCAGATCATTGGCACTTAAATGGATTCAATGGAGAATTTGGACCAAAGTGGATGATTCTATGGCCATTCGGATGCAATGGGATTATCTGAGGGCACAGGCTGGTCATTGGCACTTTAATGGATTCCATGGAGGTGACAGGGGAGTCATTGGAACTTTTATGGGTTCCATGGAACATTTGGACCAAAAAAGATGATTCTATGGCCAATCGGATGCAATGGGATTATCTGAGGTCACAGGAAGGTCATTGGAACTTTTATGGGATCCATGGAACATTTGGACCAAAATGGATGATTCTATGGCCAATCGGATGCAATGGGATTACCTGAGGTCACAGGCGGGTCATTGGAACTTTTACGGGTTCCATGGAACATTTGGACCAAAAAAGATGATTCTATGGCCAATCAGATGCAATGGGATTATCTGAGGTCACAGACGGGTCATTGGAACTTTTATGGGTTCCATAGAATATTTGGAACAAAATGGGTGATTCAATGGCCAATCGGATGCAATGGGATTATCTAAGGTCACAGGCGGGTCATTGGAACTTGTATGGGTTCCATGGAACATTTGGACCAAAAAAGATGATTCTATGGCCAATCAGATGCAATGGGATTATCTGAGGTCACAGACGGGTCATTGGAACTTTTATGGGTTCCATAGAATATTTGGAACAAAATGGGTGATTCAATGGCCAATCGGATGCAATGGGATTATCTAAGGTCACAGGCGGGTCATTGGAACTTGTATGGGTTCCATGGAACATTTGGACCAAAAAAGATGATTCTATGGCCAATCGGATGCAATGGGATTATCTGAGGTCACAGGAAGGTCATTGGAACTTTTATGGGATCCATGGAACATTTGGACCAAAATGGATGATTCTATGGCCAATCGGATGCAATGGGATTACCTGAGGTCACAGGCGGGTCATTGGAACTTTTATGGGTTCCATGGAACATTTGGACCAAAATGGGTGATTCTATGGCAAATCGGATGCAATGGGATTATCTGAGGTCACAGGCGGGTCATTGGAACTTTTACGGGTTCCATGGAACATTTGGACCAAAATGGGTGATTCTATGGTCAATCGGATGCAATGGGATTATCTGAGGTCACAGGCGGGTCATTGGAACTTTTATGGGTTCCATGGAACATTTGGACCAAAAAAGATGATTCTATGGCCAATCGGATGCAATGGGATTATCTGAGGTCACAGGCGGGTCATTGGAACTTTTATGAGTTCCAAGGAACATTTGGACCAAAAAAGATGATTCTATGGCCAATCGGATGCAATGGGATTATCTGAGGTCACAGGCGGGTCATTGGAACTTTTACGGGTTCCATGGAACATTTGGACCAAAAAATATGATTCTATGGCCAATCGGATACAATGGGATTATCTGAGGTCACAGGCGGGTCATTGGAACTTTTATGGGTTCCATGGAACATTTGGACCAAAAAAGATGATTCTATGGCCAATCGGATGCAATGGGATTATCTGAGGTCACAGGAAGGTCATTGGAACTTTTATGGGATCCATGGAACATTTGGACCAAAATGGATGATTCTATGGCCAATCGGATGCAATGGGATTATCTGAGGTCACAAGCGGGTCATTGGAACTTTTATGGGTTCCATGGAACATTTGGACCAAAAAAGATGATTCTATGGCCAATCGGATGCAATGGGATTATCTGAGTTCACAGGAAGGTCATTGGAACTTTTATGGGTTCCATGGAACATTTGGACCAAAATGGATGATTCTATGACCAATCGGATGCAATGGGATTATCTGAGGTCACAGGCGGGTCATTGGAACTTTTATGGGTTCCATGGAACATTTGGACCAAAATGGGTGATTCTATGGCCAATCGGATGCAATGGGATTATCTGAGGTCACAGGCGGGTCATTGGAACTTTTACGGGTTCCATGGAACATTTGGACCAAAATAGATGATTCTATGGCCAATCGGATGCAATGGGATTATCTGAGGTCACAGGCGGGTCATTGGAACTTTTATGGGTTCCATGGAACATTTGGACCAAAAAAGATGATTCTATGGCCAATCGGATACAATGGGATTATCTGAGGTCACAGGCGGGTCATTGGAACTTTTATGGGTTCCATGGAACATTTGGACCAAAAAAGATGATTCTATGGCCAATCGGATGCAATGGGATTATCTGAGGTCACAGGCGGGTCATTGGAACTTTTACGGGTTCCATGGAACATTTGGACCAAAATAGATGATTCTATGGCCAATCGGATGCAATGGGATTATCTGAGGTCACAGGCGGGTCATTGGAACTTTTATGGGTTCCATGGAACATTTGGACCAAAAAAGATGATTCTATGGCCAATCGGATACAATGGGATTATCTGAGGTCACAGGCGGGTCATTGGAACTTTTATGGGTTCCATGGAACATTTGGACCAAAAAAGATGATTCTATGGCCAATCGGATGCAATGGGATTATCTGAGGTCACAGGCGGGTCATTGGAACTTTTACGGGTTCCATGGAACATTTGGACCAAAATAGATGATTCTATGGCCAATCGGATGCAATGGGATTATCTGAGGTCACAGGCGGGTCATTGGATCTTTTATGGGTTCCATGGAACATTTGGACCAAAAAAGATGATTCTATGACCAATCGGATGCAATGGGATTATCTGAGGTCATAGGCGGGTCATTGGAACTTTTATGGGTTCCATGGAACATTTGGACCAAAAAAGATGATTCTATGGCCAATCGGATGCAATGGGATTATCTGAGGTCACAGGCGGGTCATGTGAACTTTTATGGGTTTCATGGAACATTTAGACCAAAATGGATGATTCCATGGCCAATCGGGTGCAATGGGATTACCTGAGGTCTCAGGCGGGTCATTGGAACTTTTATGGGTTCCATGGAACATTTGGACCAAAATGGGTGATTCTATGGCCAATCGGATGCAATGGGATTATCTGAGGTCACAGACGGGTCATTGGAACTTTTATGGGTTCCATGGAACATTTGGACCAAAATGGGTGATTCTATGGCCAATCGGATGCAATGGGATTATCTGAGGTCACAGGCGGGTCATTGGAACTTTTATGGGTTCCATGGAACATTTGGACCAAAATGTGTGATTCTATGGCCAATCGGATGCAATGGGATTATCTGAGGTCACAGGCGGGTCATTGGAACTTTTATGGGTTCCATGGAACATTTGGACCAAAAAAGATGATTCTATGGCCAGTCGGATACAATGGGATTATCTGAGGTCACAGGCGGGTCATTGGAACTTTTATGGGTTCCGTGGAACATTTGGACCAAAAAAGATGATTCTATGGCCAATCGGAAGCAATGGGATTATCTGAGGTCACAGGCGGGTCATTGGAACTTTTATGGGTTCCATGGAACATTTGGACCAAAATGGATGATTCTATGACCAATCGGATGCAACGGGATTATCTGAGGTCACAGGAAGGTTATTGGAACTTTTATAGGTCACAGGCGGGTCATTGGAACTCTTATGGGTTCCATGGAACATTTGGACCAAAATGGATGATTCTATGACCAATCGGATGCAATGGGATTATTTGAGGTCACAGGAAGGTCATTGGAACTTTTATGGGTTCCATGGAACATTTGGAACAAAAAAGATGATTCTATGGCCAATCGGATGCAATGGGATTATCTGAGGTCACAGGTGGGTCATTGGAACTTTTATGGGTTCCATGGAACATTTGGACTAAAATGGGTGATTCGATGGCCAATCGGACGCAATGGGATTATCTGAGGTCATAGGAAGGTTATTGGAACTTTTATAGGTCACAGGCGGTTCATTGGAACTTTTATGGGTTCCATGGAACATTTCGAACAAAATTGATGATTCTATAGCTAATCGTATGCAATGGGATTGTCTGAGGTCATTGTCACTTTTATGAGTTATACGAAGTATTTAGACATAAATGGATGATTCTGTGGTCAAGCGGATGCAACTTAACTACGTGAGGTTTTAAAATTTTTGAGTCATAAGCATAATATAGATTTAGTTTTGGAAGAACACTGGGACTTCTAGATTTGGTTCAATCCTCACGATTTGTAAAAAATTTTACTTCAGACTTTCACTTTTGGAGTTTAAGTTATTTCAATTTTATTTCCTCAGTTTTTGGTAACGACATTTCATATTGGTAATGAAATTTATTATTTTAACTGTTTATACATGATGAGCTTATATATTTCCCCACTTTGCCTATTGTACATGGTTCTATTTAATTCCAAGACAATCGATGAGAAGTAAACTCCAATCGCGCGTCGGAGCTGACACGCACTCTTTTTTACAAAGAGTTAAAGCCCTAACATTTGATAACCTTAACAATGACTTATCCTTAGTCTGCAAAAATCTCCACATTCTTTTAGTAGGAAAAGCACGTGACTGGTACTGGCGATTTCAAAAACAGGTGCCAGCTATAAATTGGTCAGATTTTTGTTCAGGCTTACGTTACCAATTTCAAGATTATAAATCAGACTATGACATTCGAGAGCAACTGCGAAACCGAAAACAAAAGCCGAATGAAATATTTGAAAGCTATTATGACGCTATTGTCCAAATTCAGGATAGATTATCCGTACCTATACCAGAAGAAGAACTAGTAGAAATAGTTGTCCGCAACTTAAGACCTGATATCAGGCATGAACTTTTATATATACCTATTCACTCCATCTCTACTTTAAGAAAATTGTGTGGGATGAGAGAAAACCTTTTAGCGGAAGAGTCTTTTCGTCGCTCGCAATCGAAATTACCTCCTAACAACTTTGTAAACTATAAAAAAAATATTTCTGAAATTGAACAGACCGAGATAAGTGCATACAAGCCCGATGTGTTAGAAGCTGACGGTAGAGTTTCAGCCATCAAGAAAGATTCTCTGCCCCTTTCCAAAATGAAATGCTGGAACTGCCTTGAGGAAAATCACCACTGGGAAGATTGTTTGAGAGAACGAAGAGTGTTTTGTTATGGCTGTGGGTTGCCTAATGTGTACAAACCTCAATGCATTATTTGTGCTGCTAAAAAATCGGAAAACTTGAAGCAGGGGGTTTTCAACAACAACCGAGTACCTCCCAAATAACCAACTCGAATTGTATAAGTAAAACCAATTTGCCGGCTAGCTCAGGTAGTCTTAATCAATATTGTTTCAAACCTGAAAGGGTCCCTGAAAAAGAAACTCACCAATGTACAATATTGAAACGCGATGTTGAAAAGTTACCTGTTGACAAACTCATTTATCCTAAGTTACCTTACCATGAGCGGTTCCGCAATTACAACGAAGTTCGAGCTCGAATTTTTAAAGATCTTCCAAAAACTCAGGTTAACAAAAAACCAAAACGTTCTACTTTGCGTATACGAAATTTTTACAAAGCGTTGCGAAATACCAAAAAATTATTAGTTTCATCTATTCTAAACAGCAAAGATCAACGATTTTATGCTGAAGTTAAATTTCTTGACAGAACTAAATTTGGTCTGTTAGACACTGGAGCTAATATAAGCTGCGTGGGTTCTTGTTTAGCCAATGAATTAAATTCTAGTATTCCAAACTTCCGAAAAATAAATTCTTTAGTACAAACTGCGGATGGTAAGAAACATCCGGTAACAGGCCTTGTAGATGTAGATATTGAGTATAAAAAGCTAAAGGAAATTTTACGCTTATATGTTATTCCCTCTATTTCTCAAGAGCTTATTTTAGGAGTTGACTTTTGGCGTATTTTTAATTTAGCTCCCGGCATAATAAGTTCTTTATCGACCCCATGTCTTAATGTAAGGTCAGAGTTCAAGGATACCGAGTGTGCCTTGACCCAAATAGAAAAACAACAGTTAGAGATCGTAAAAACTCTTTTCCCAAATTTTGAAACGGCTGGTCTCGGCAAAACCTCACTTATTGAGCATGACATTGATGTTGGTACGGCAAGACCAATCAAACAGCGTAGTTATCCAGTGTCACCAGCCGTGGAAAAATTAATGTATGAAGAAGTCGACCGCATGCTTAATTTAGGAGTTATTGAAGAGTCGTCCAGCGCATGGAGTTCACCGATGCGTCTCGTCCTAAAACCGGGAAAAGTAAGACTATGTCTTGATGCTCGGAAACTTAATAATGTCACTTTGAAAAATGCGTACCCAATTCAAAGTATTGAAGGTATCTTTTCACGCTTACCAAAAGCTCATATTATTACTAAATTGGATTTGAAGGATGCCTATGGCAAATTGGTTTGTCAGAAAAATCAAGGTCCTTAACGGCCTTCACAGTCCCGGGTAGACCTCTTTATCAATTTAGGGTTATGCCATTCGGCCTATGTAATGCGCCTTCAACTATGTGCCGTAGACCGTATCACCTTGTATGGCAGAAAAATATACCTATTTTGACCCCGCCTCAATCGTTAGATATTTGAAAGACATTTTCGAAAAAAATATTTTTTTTTTTTTTAAAGTGGTCCCTATGGTGCTATTTTGGTTTTTTCGTTATATCTTCGGTGTTTCTTGTTCGATCCGGAAGATTTTATATCTGTGCGTTTGTTGGTGTTATCCAAATATTTTCTTATGTTTTTTTACCTCAAATGTTTTTTTCCTACTGATTACACAATCGATCTTCGTTCCTACCATCTTATCCTGCTCCAAAAAGTCCAACAAATTAAAGCTTTGAAAAAATCATTATAACCATGGGAAGAAGTGAAATCGAAAAAATGGATTTTAGGAGCACTTCCGACCTATTTTGCAAAGAATAACACTTTGGATCATAATAAATTTATTTTTTAATTTTCGAAATCGGAAATTCGGATTTAAGATTTAAGAATTCGGATTTAAGGTGGCTGTAGCGGTCACTTCATATCAAAAAGTAAATCGGTATTTTTCAGTGATCAATAAAATCGATTAGTTCGCATGAAACGTGCAAAAATACTTAATTTAAACAAAATACATTTCCGTTAGCGCGACTTTGACAGAACAAAATTACCAACAAAACGAAATGTTGTGGAATACGCGTTGTTTCTTCAGCATAATTAAAAAGTCAAACGCAGTGCAGTCACAGAAAATATATACGAAGAAGTTTCAAAATTGTGGCATGGCGCAAAAATACCAATAGTGGCGAGAACCCACAATCGAAGCCAAATTCGGCAATTTCGTGGTCCCAACCACCAACCCCACATCAACTATAGCAGCACAACTTACACTGAAATGATCGACTGGTCAAGAGTTCAGATCACTGAGCCGCCATGTCTCCAGTTTTACAAGCAAGACCAACTGTCTGATCTACAGTATTCAGACGAAATCATTAAAATTCCAGGTGAGCACCACAGAAAACATTAGTTTAATAATTGAATGATGTTATGTTGACGTCATAATTTAATCCGTTTGTATCACGTTTTATTTTCGACAGATTATCTCTGCCACTCGCAAAACACGGAGCGTTTCGTTCAAATAGTATATAAGTCGGCCACAGCAGTCACTGACGAAAATCGATTGGGGCACATTTTCGCGAAACTTGACAGTTGCGAGCGTTACAGCCACCTTGAATCCCGAAAAGATTTCGAAAATTCAAAAAAAATGTTATTATGATCCAAAGTGTTATTCTTTGCAAAATAGGTCGGAAGTGCTTCTAAAATCCATTTTTTCGATTTCACTTCTTCCCATGATTATAATGATTTTTTCAAAGCTTTAATTTGTTGGACTTTTTGAAGCAGGATAATATGGTAGGAACGAAGATCGATTGTGTAATCAGTAGAAAAAAAACATTTGAGGTAAGAAAAACATAAGAAAATATTTGGATAACACCAACAAACACACAGATATAAAATCTTCCGGATCGAACAAGAAACACCGAAGATATAACGAAAAAACCAAAATAGCACCATAGGGACCACTTTAAAAAAAAAAAAATATTTTTTTCGAAAATGTCTTTCAAATATCTAACGATTGAGGCGGGGTCAAAAATAGGTTAGTTTTGGTGATACGCTCTAATGTGCCGCCTTATGGATCAACTCATTCCACCTGAGCTGACGCACTGTGTATTTGGTTATTTAGATGACATGTGTATCGTTTCGGAAGATTTTTCGACACATCTGTCAATTCTTGTTAAAATAGCAAATCGATTTCGAGAGGCCAATCTTACACTTAATATAACGAAAAGTAGCTTTTGTGTTGCAAAAACAAAGTACCTTGGCTACATTATTGGAGACGGAGGAGTATCCGTCGACCCAGAAAAGGTGGATTCAATTGTCTCTTGGCCTATTCCAAAATCAATTCGACAAGTTAGAGGATTTATGGGACTAGCGGGTTGGTACCGCAGATTTATACCAAATTTTGCGGAAATAGCGTGTCCAATAACAGACACTCTCTCAACTAAGAAAAAATTTGTGTGGACAAATGAAGCTGATGTTGCTTTTTTAAAGTTGAAGAAAATGCTTACTACTGCCCCCGTCCTTGTCAATCCGACTTTAAACGTAAATTTTTTATCCATTGTGACGCCAGTGATTTTGGCATTGGTGCAGTGCTAATACAAAAAAATGATGAAGAAGAAGAAAAACCCATAGCTTTTATGTCTCGCAAACTAAATTCAGCACAACGAAATTATAGTGTGACGGAACGCGAGTGTTAAGCCGCTTTAGAAGCTATTGATAAATTCCGTTGTTATGTAGAACTACAAGAATTTGAAGTCATAACTGATCATTCAAGCTTGTTATGGCTAATGCGCCAACCAAATCTCAGCGGACGGCTCGCTCGATGGGCTCTCAAATTGCAGTGTTATAAATTTGAAATAAGTCACAGAAAAGGGAAGGAACATATTGTTCCAGACGCGCTCTCAAGAATTCACGCTGATCAAATTGCGTCAATAGAACAGATAGGTCCGGAAGTTAATTTACATTCTACTCATTTCACTGATTCGGACTATGCCATTCTGAAGGAAAAAATCTCTGAAGAGTCTGAAAAATTACCGGACTTAAAAGTTATTGACCAATATGTATATAAAAGGACAGAACACGCGTCTGGCGACCCGTCTCAGGAAGAACACTCTTGGAAGTTATGGATTCCCGACAAAATGCGTCAAGATATAATTGCGCGAGCCCATGATTCTGTCATAGCGTCGCATGGCGGTATGGCCAAAACTACTGAGCTTTTGCGAAGAAATTTTTTCTGGCCAGGAATGGTGAAAGATGTTCGAAATTATATTCGAAATTGCGACATATGTAAGAGCACTAAGGCACCCAATAGTACCTTACGTGCGCCAATGGGAAAACATGTGCCTTCAGTAAGGCCATTTCAACGTATTTATGTTGATCTGCTGGGTCCATATCCGCGCAGCAAAAAAGGATATACAGGTTTGCTAATTGTTGTCGACCACTTTTCAAAATACCATTGGCTTTGCCCTTTAAAAAAATTTGAGTCACGGTTGATTCAGGATTTTCTTATTAACAATATTTTTCTTATGTATGGCGTCCCAGAGACGTTAATAAGTGATAACGGAGTTCAATTTAAATCAAAAGAATTTAATGAAATGCTAACAGCATATGGTATACACCACGTTTATACCGCATTATGCTCGCCTCAAGCTAATGCTTCAGAACGAGTGAATCGTTCACTTTTAGCTGCCGTTCGTGCGTATATTAAACAAGACCATAGGGACTGGGACGTAAATCTGACTCAAATCTCTTGTGCGTTACGGAATGCCACCCATCAATCCATACAATATTCACCTTACCATGCTTTGTTCGGCTTCAATATGATCACTCACGGATCTACTTACCAACTTCTTAAACAGCTAAATCTTCTTGAAGAACCTTGTATTCAAATTAATAGAGATGATCAAATGACTTTGCTTAGGAAAAATATTACCGAAAATATTCGCAAGGCATATGACCGAAATGTCCAGCAATATAACTTACGTTCTAACCCGGTTTCATTTAAAAAGGGCCAAGAGGTGTTCAGGCGAAATTTTTCACAAAGCAATTTTCAAACAAATGTTAACTCAAAGCTGAATCCAATTTTTTTTAAAGCGAGGATAAGAGACAAAGTCGGAAATGGTTATTATATATTAGAAAACTTAAACGGAAAATTAGTTGGGACCTTTAGTACAAAAGATATTCGTCCCTAATAAAGACAACAAATGACTCCTGATAAGATTACAATTATTAATTTTATCTTATCCGGTTTTGTAATGAACCTTTAATTTTTTTTTGTGAATAATGAAAAAATCCAGAAATCACAATTTAAGGAAAAACTCTTCATTTTTTATTTTTATTTAAACTTAAATATTTGTGCTTCAAGGGGTTAAGCCACTAAAGAACCATCGAAAAAGCCAATAAAGAATCATGTAGTTTATAGCTCACTTCGCCTGAGAACAACTTTTGTGCAAAATGTCAAAATCGACCACGCGGTTTTGCATAAAATATCGTGCAATGGTTATCTGCTTGCAATTCTTTAAGCTTCGATCTTTTTCTTTTCAACCCGTGCCCAGTAAAGTTGGTATTCTAAACTGTGTGAAGAATTTAAAAGTCATTTAAAGAAAAAAAAAAATACACATAAAAGTAAAGTTACAAGTTTTGTTACCAAGTTAACAAAAGCATCGAATCTCTAACCATATTTAAAATTCAAGACTTTCTGGTCGATATTATTATTAAAATCAAGCGCAGTCAAGAAGGTGCGCCCAACTCTAATTTGGAAACCCTTCAAAATGGTAAAATTCTAATTTTTTTGTTGTTAATTATTCTTGTGTAAACCAAAACGGAATTTCGCAGGGTTCCTTCAACCAATTACATTTTCGGACAAAACGTATTCCATTGTGTTGTAGCATCCTGATTTACACCATTTACAGGACTTACGTTCCCTACCATTATATGCAAGCACAAAATCAACCACATCACCAATTCATTTATATCATCAATTAGTTCTTCATCGTGAATCATATGCAAAAACTGCAGCTGCAAAAGTCTGAAAAGTTGAACGAGCGTACGCTAAAAAAGAAAAAAAAAAACCGCACGCAACGCCTTATGCACCCAAAAGCTACGTGTCTGAGCTAGATTTTGCGAGCTTCTTTCACGAAAGCAATCTGATCCACCAAAAATTTGTTTAAAATCTGCAATAAACTTCAATAAGATACAATCACCTTCATTACCTGCAAAATAACTTTATTTAAATTATACAATTAGTTTTTCATTTTTTTATTAATGTTCTTTTCAGAACCAAAGTCAAAAGAAATGAGTGCTCTAGGTTCCTAAATTCATAAATTAACTTAAAATAATATAAAAAAAAAAACACAAAAAAACACAAAAAAACAACATTGTTCGAATCTTTATATTTTCCTATGAAACAAAACAAAACAAACAAATTTTAATGATGTTAAGTTAAAAAATTGAAGTAAAAATAAAAAGCCGAAGTTAAGCTTAAAGTAGGGAGCAAAATATTAAGTCTCTCTCTCATCAGCTTATTCCACAACACGAATCATCAGGCCTGCTGACCTCGTTGGAAGTAACCAAGTAAGTTTGTTATTGTTTTATTATATTATTATAATGCTTTTACATTTTGCTCTCAAACCATAAATAACAAAAAAAATAAAAAAACCAATAATAAATATAAGAAATTTCTCAGAGTAACTTAACTACAACTAAATAAGCAAAACATATAATCAAAACAAAACTAAAAAAAAAAAAAAAAAAAAAAAAATCGCTGACGTTTTTTTTCTTATAAAACTGATCTTTTTGCGTTTACAGTTTTCTTGCTATATTTAAGTTCGCTTAAATTTATTGATTTTGTTTTGCTAATTATTTCTTTTCTTTAGTTGTTATTTTTGTTCTTTCGCTATTATTTGCATTCTTTTCTCAAATTGAAAGGCGCTTTACAGAATTTGCACGTCGGTAACATAAAAAAAAATAAAAAAAAAAAAAACTTGTATTCTTTTGCTTTCTCTATTTTTAACATGCGAACCTAGAGTATCTCAAAAAATGAAGTAAATGTTTATATTTTTTTTTTCTTTTCCTTATAAATAACTTTTTCTACTTTTAATGGTTTTTGTTTTTCTATCTTTTCTAAAATTCAAATTATTATAAGAAATCACTGTTATTTAAATACTTATGTTAATGATATGTTAGGAAAATATTTTGTAAACCAAAACATATGGCAATATGAATTGAGTTTATACAAACCAAATCCATTAAAACAATTACTTTTTTGAATTTTATTGAATAAAATTTATAATAATGAGTAACTAAACCTAGTTATTTTTCCTTGTGGTAAAGGGAAGAAATTCAAATATAAGGGATTTGTATAACATTCGTACATTTCATGGTCGGGAGGGATGAGAGATAGTATCGCAAATTACACCAAAGCGATACTTTTCGTTTGTAGTTGGGAGAGATAAATAAAACGCAATTTTTTAGTTCTTTTTGTGTTGTCTTAACTAGGGACTCTATAATATAAGTTTATGTAGTATAGCTGGATAGTCTAATAGACCACGAATCTACCCAACTCTGTAGTGCTAGCCGTATTAAGGGGTCCCGCACTGGTTCTTCAGGCTCCAGTTTTGCTTGTATTTTACGTACAGCGATTCAATCTACGTTACAACTTGCACTAGCTGAGTAGCTGTTCATTGCACTCTATATGTTGATTCCAATTTATAATATTTATATGTATGTATTAATGTATATAATTTATCTGTATTAATTGTATCAAATCTAAGTGTATAAATAATAGGTAAAAAAAAAAAAACAAAAAACAAATTGGCCATTTCAGCCCTTGAAAGGACTTAGACCGAGCTTCTAATGATCAATTGTGTTGTGTGTGTTATTAAATGTTTGCACACAATTTACCGAGAACTGGACCTACATGTTTTATTCCGACTCCGAACGGCTAAAGTTCATGTTCTCAAGGAGCTTTACATGGCATTATTTACTCTCTGAGGTTTGCCATTGTCTGCAGAGAGGTGGTGACCGATCAGAAAAATTTTTTATTGAAAAAAACTTTTCGCCGCGGCTGGGGATCGAAACCGGGCTCCGAGCATGCTAAGCCACACACTTAAACTGCATGCCACGGTCACCACATAAATAATAGGTAAGAGCAATTAATAAAGTGAGTATTATTATTAAGGCCAAACAAATCGGTGTTTTTAATTTACTCAACAGTATAATTGGTTTATGCGCTAATTATACAATCAACAATTAGAACACGGCTCATTGTGCCTGTTCTTAACAAAAACAAATACAATATAAAAGCATATTGTACATATTGCTTTCACTTTTTCCGGATCCGTACTTATAGTTCCGTGTCCAATTATGTGACCCAAATTATGTATTTGTTTAAATAAAAACTTACTTTTTCGATATTTATGGTTAGACCAGCATGCTGTATGCAGGCGCGGATTTAGGTGGGGGCTAGGGGGGGCTGCAGCCCCCGGCCCCGAGAAGGCAAGGGCCCCGAAGGCGCTTGTATATGAAGTGCTTATTGTAAAAACATGGCACGCAATATAAAAAATTATTGGAAGTAATCGACCTTAAAGTTTTAAAACAATGTATATTTGCAAGAAATCGTGGTTGTGCTTAAAATTTCTTTTAGGTATAGGGCCAGAATTGATCTGGTAATGGTGGCAATATTTTAAGTTGATGTTGATAATGCGTCAAGAAACGTAATGAACATAAAATATGAACTTTTGAAGCAATGTGGCTTATCATGTTCTTACAATATCCATCCTACATAGATCTTAAGAAATTTTATGTGAAGATCAAAACCAAAAATATTGAATAAATTAATAAAACTTCAAAACGCTTTCATGATAGTTTTCTGGAACTGAATTTTGAATCGCTTCAATACAACCAGCCATTATTTGCAAAAAGTAGATATTGATTTGACAAATTAAAAGGAAGTATTGCCACAGTAAAATCGAGAAAAAAATTTTTAAATAAAAAGTCAAGTTTTATTTTTTTTCACTTTAAGATATATGTAAAAATGCGTTAAAATTAAAAAGGGAATTAACAGTTTGCTTCTAAAGTTAACACCTGGCAACTTTAGAAAGATATTTCAATCGAACTGTTTTGTGTTTTGGAGCTAAATTGCATAAATAGTTTTCAAAAATTTGAAATTTGTAGTAGGCCCCGTGTCGATTTCAGCCCCAGGCCCCGCTATGTGTTAATCCGGCACTGGCTGTATGCATAGGGCTACCTCCTGCAGCAATGAAATGTGTTCTTCAAAGGTTTCGGTAATCAACAATAGATCGTCTAAGTAGACAAAGACCTTGGTTCTCAATGACTTATCAAACTGGTGCGGCCTTAGCCTTGTTCGGAAAAATATGGAAAAAGTGAAATAGTGGCGTGCAGCCGTGCTTGTTTACGAACATCTAATACGTGGTGATTTGAGTCCACCTCGGAAATGTAACAGCGGAATGAGGAGGGGAACCTTCCAGGAAGAGGTGGCTAGCCACAAAGTTGGAACAATCACAATTTTAAGCTGTTTGGTGACACCTTTGTAGGTGATCGGAGTGTCAACCACACCTGTCGAAAAATGATTCATCCTATACGCCGTCTTCAATTTAGCCGAATACTTTAACCACTTCAGCTGCTTGTTAGACATAACTTTGTGCGCCAAATTTTTTTTTTTACCAACATCTCACCGACTAATGAGACCGGGGTGTAGGGGCGAATATCATTCTCCGGAGCCGCAGTCAACAACGCCGAGCAAACCAATTTTTTAAGTGCTCTGGTTTTCTTCCAAAATCGTCTCAACCTTGCAGTCGAGCGCCGCCTCCGCTTAGGTTCTGGGTAACTTTTGCGTTCCACTCCTGAAAAATTCGCCTTCTCGCAGCCTGGTATTCTGACCATCGAATCGAATGTCATGGTTTGAACTGCTGAAGAGGAGTCACAAGACGAGGTTGTTCGCGTTTTAAAAGTTGTGAAGGTAAGATGTGTAAATCAGTGTTGTTGTCAGTTTGACACCCAGCATCACAGCTTATTGTGGTGCTGGTGGGGTGTCTAAAAACTCAAAATTATTATCTATATTGGCAGTTGCACATTGGGGGCGCACAGGTCCGGTCGTCAGCTCAGAAACGTGTCGCGGATTTGGAAGGTTTCACCAAATCCATTATGTCGAGGTCGTTTTGACGATCGCAACGCAACTCAGCACACAGGGCAAACCACTCAACCCTATCAACGCTTCGGTGGTAGCGCCAGAACCAATCCAACGCCTTACCCGTGAACAGCATATGGGCGTAGCAGCACAGGCTCCCAAAATCTCCACGCAGACTTTGCACCGTCAGGGCCTGGATACTGTTAATAAATTTATCAACAGTTAATGCATCGTCTTTTTCAGAAAATATAATTTTCTAATTATAAATCGCATTTGCCACATTTTCCGACGTTGCAAATTCTGCGGGAGGTCGTGAAATCCCGTTGCCACCGTGTCCATAATGACTTGGGGTGTGGTGTCTTGGATGACCCTGTGCCTCACCTTGAAGCTGGTAAGGGTAATTCGAAATCCCGGGATTCAAATTTGGGGGAGGTCTCGTCAATAATTGCATATTTGGTTGCAGAACCCTAGGAGAATCCGAGCCCTGAAGAGGACTCTGTACATGACTGGACTTTAACTGCATCTTTGAGAGTTCGATTCGGACGGCCTCGTTTATCAAATGATGCAACTACGAATCAGAAACCGACGATTGAGCAGCAGCATGTTGATGCGGAGTACACTCGATCGACTCTCTCGGCACGGGTTGCACTCCTGAGAGGTTCAAATTATGCGATTTGTTACCCCCAAAATCTGGTGTTACTAAATTCCGTTGACTCATTGTTACTGGACGCTTTTGGATATCGCCATTAGAGTGGATACTTCTAACACCTGAGACGTGGGCGCGTTTAACGGAATGGCGTGTGGAATTGTTTGGGAAGCTGGCTGGTATGGCTTCAGCTTTTTATGGTTGCAAACCGTGCGACAAAGAAGGCAATTGTGTGCCTCAGCAATCCACTTCTGTATGCAATTGTTATGGAAAACATGATGACATGGAGTTATTACGACATCATCATGGTTTTCGTAGCTCGCTTGCAGATACTGCACTCAGCCTCACCACCATCCGACAAACTCGCCAGGTCCTCGTTACTGTGATGTTACGGCATAGTTACAAAAAAAAATTGACAAAAACAAGCAAAAAAAAAAAAAAGTGTGCGTGTCAGCTACGACGCGCGATTAGAGTTTACTTCTTATTGATTGCCTTGGAATTTTATATAATCATGTACAATAGGCAAAGTGGTTAAATATATAAACTCATCATGTATTAACAGTAAACATTATTAATTTCATTACCAAAATGTAATGTCGTTACCAACAACTGAGGCAGTAAAATTTAAATAACTAAAACTCAAACTTAAAAAATTGAAGTAAAATTTTTTACAAATCGTGATAATTGAACACAATCTAGACGTCCCCAGTGTTCTTTCAAAAAACTAAATATAAATTAAGGTTTTCTCTCAAAAATGTTATTTTAATATGAAATCCATTAAAGTTTCAATGACCCAGCCTAGACCTCAGATAGTCCAGTTACATCCGCTTGACCACAGAATCATCCATTTTTGTCTAAATGCTTCGTAGAGTTCATAAAAGTGACAATGACCTCAGAAAATCCCATTGCATCCGATTGGCTATGGAATCATAAAGTTTGTTCGAAACGTCTCATGGAACCCATAAAAGTACCAATGACCCGCCTGTGACCTCAGATAATCCCATTGCATCCGATTGGCCATAGAATCACCCATTTTGCTCCAAATGTTCCATGGAACCATTAAAAGTTCCAATTACCTTCCTGTGACCTCAGATAATCCCATTGCATCCGATTGGCCATAGAATCACCCATTTTGGTCCGAATAATCCATGGAACCCATAAAAATACTAATGACCCGCTTGTGAACTCAGATAATCCCATTGCATCCGATTGGCCATAGAATCACCCATTTTGGTCCAAATGTTCCATGGAACCATTAAAAGTTCCAATGACCTTCCTGTGACCTCAGATAATCCCATTGCATCCGATTGGCCAGAGAATCATCCATTTTGGTCCAAATGTTCCATGGAACCATTAAAAGTTCCAATGACCTTCCTGTGACCTCAGATAATCCCATTGCATCCGATTGGCCATAGAATCACCCATTTTGGTCCAAATGTTCCATGGAACTCATAAAAGTTCCAATGACCCGCCTATGACCTCAGATAATCCCATTGCATCCGATTGGCCATAGAATAACCCATTTTGGTCCAAATGTTCCATGGGACCATTAAAAGTTCCAATGACCCGCCTATGACCTCAGATAGTCCCATTGCATCCGATTGGCCATAGAATCACCCATTTTGGTCCAAATATTCCATGGAACCATTAAAAGTTCCAATGACCCGCCTATGACCTCAGATAGTCCCATTGCATCCGATTGGCCATAGAATCACCCATTTTGGTCCAAATGTTCCATGGAACCCATAAAAGTTCCAATGACCTTCCTGCGACCTCAGATAATCCCATTGCATCCAATTGGCCGTAGAATCACCCATTTTGGTCCAAATGTTCCATGGAACCAATAAAAGTTCCAATGACCCGCCTATGACCTCAGATAATCCCATTGCATCCGATTGGCCATAGAATCATCCATTTTGGTCCAAATGTTCCATGGGACCATTAAAAGTTCCAATGACCTTCCTGTGACCTCAGATAATCCCATTGCATCCGATTGGCCATAGAATCACCCATTTTGGTCCAAATGTTCCATGGAACCCATAAAAGTGCCAATGACCCACCTGTGACCTAAGATAATCCCATTGCATCCGATTGGCCAAAGAATCATCCAATTTGGTCCAAATGTTCCATGGAATCCATAAAAGTTCCAATGACCCACCTGTGGCCTCAGATCATCCCATTGCATCCGATTGGCCATAGAATCATCTATTTTGGTAGAAATGTTCCATGGAACCCATAAAAGTTCCAATGACCCGTCTATGACCTCAGACAATCCCATTGCATCCGATTGGCCATTGAAACACCCATTTTGATCCAAATGTTCCATGGAACCATTAAAAGTTCCCATGACCTTCCCGTAACCTCAGATAATCCCATTGCATCCGATTGGCCATAGAATCACCCATTTTGGTCCAAATGTTCCATGGAACCCATAAAAGCTCCAATGACCCGCCTATGACCATAGATAATCCCATTGCATCCGATTGGCCATAGAATCACCCATTTTGGTCCAAATGTTCCATGGAACCATTAAAAGTTCCAATGACCTTCCTGTGACCTCAGATAATCCCATTGCATCCGATTGGCCATAGAATCACCAATTTTGGTCCAAATGTTCCATGGAACTTATAAAAGTTCTAATGACCCGCCTATGACCTCAGATAATCCCATTGCATCCGATTGGCCATAGAATCACCCATTTTGGTCCAAATGTTCCATGGAACCCATAAAAGTTCCAATGACCCGCCTATGACCTCAGATAATCCCATTGCATCCGATTGGCCATAGAATCAACCATTTTGGTCCAAATATTCAATGGAACCATTAAAAGTTCCAATGACCTTCCTGTGACCTCAGTTAATCCCATTGCATCCAATTGGCCATAGAATCACCCATTTTGATCCAAATGTTCCATGGAACCCATAAAAGTTCCAATGACCCGCCTATGACCTCAGATAATCCCATTGCATCCGATTGGCCATAGAATCACCCATTTTGATCCAAATGTTCCATGGAACCCATAAAAGTTCCAATGACCCGCCTATGACATCAGATAATCCCATTGCATCCGATTGGCCATAGAATCATCCATTTTGGTCCAAATATTCAATGGAACCATTAAAAGTTCCAATGACCTTCCTGTGACCTCAGATAATCCCATTGCATCCGATTGGCCATAGAATCACCCATTTTGGTCCAAATGTTCCATGGAACCCATAAAAGTTCAAATGACCCGCCTATGACCTCAGATAATCCCATTGCATCCGATTGGCCATAGAATCACCCATTTTGGTCCAAATGTTCCATGGAACCATTAAAAGTTCCAATGACCCGCCTATGACCTAAGATAATCCCATTGTATCCGATTGGCCAAAGAATCATCCATTTTGGTCCAAATGTTCCATGGAATCCATAAAACTTCCAATGACCCACCTGTGACCTCAGATCATCCCATTGCATCCGATTGGCCATTGAATCATCTATTTTGGTAGCAATGTGCCATGGAACCCATAAAAGTTCCAATGACCCGTCTAAGACCTCAGATAATCCCATTGCATCCGATTGGCCATAGAATCACCCATTTTGGTCCAAATGTTCAATGGGACCATTAAAAGTTCCAATGACCCGCCTATGACCTCAGATAATCCCATTGCATCCGATTGGCGATAGAATCACCCATTTTGGTCCAAATGTTCCATGGGACCATTAAAAGTTCCAATGACCTTCTTGTGACCTCAGATAATCCCATTGCATCCGATTGGCCATAGAATCACCCATTTTGGTCCAAATGTTCCATGGAACCCATAAAAGTTCCAATGACCCGCCTATGACCTCAAATAATCCCATTGCATCCGATTGGCCATAGAATCACCCATTTTGGTCCAAATGTTCCATTGAACTCATAAAAGTTCCAATGACCCGCCTATGACCTCAGATAATCCCATATCATCCGATTGGCTATAGAATCATCCATTTTGGTCCAAATGTTCCATGGGACCATTAAAAGTTCCAATGACCTTCTTGTGACCTCAGATAATCCCATTGCATCCGATTGGCCATAGAATCACCCATTTTGGTCCACATGTTCCATGGAACCCATAAAAGTTCCAATGACCCGCCTATGACCTCAGATAATCCCATATCATCCGATTGGCTATAGAATCATCCATTTTGGTCCAAATGTTCAATGGGACCATTAAAAGTTCCAATGACCTTCCTGTGACCTCAGATAATCCCATTGCATCCGATTGGCCATAGAATCACCCATTTTGGTCCAAATGTTCCATGGAACTCATAAAAGTTCCAATGACCCGCCTATGACCTCAGATAATCCCATATCATCCGATTGGCTATAGAATCATCCATTTTGGTCCAAATGTTCCATGGGACCATTAAAAGTTCCAATGACCTTCTTGTGACCTCAGATAATCCCATTGCATCCGATTGGCCATAGAATCACCCATTTTGGTCCACATGTTCCATGGAACCCATAAAAGTTCCAATGACCCGCCTATGACCTCAAATAATCCCATTGCATCCGATTGGCCATAGAATCACCCATTTTGGTCCAAATGTTCCATGGAACCCATAAAAGTTCCAATGACCCGCCTATGAATTAAGATAATCCCATTGCATCCGATTGGCCAAAGAATCATCCATTTTGGTCCAAATGTTCCATGGAATCCATAAAAGTTCCAATGACCCACCTGTGACCTCAGATCATCTCATTGCAGCCGATTGGCCATAGAATCATCTATTTTGGTAGCAATGTTCCATGGGACCATTAAAAGTTCCAATGACCTTCCTGTGACCTCAGATAATCCCATTGCATCCGATTGGCCAAAGAATCATCCATTTTGGTCCAAATGTTCCATGGAATCCATAAAAGTTCCAATGACCCACCTGTGACCTCAGATCATCTCATTGCAGCCGATTGGCCATAGAATCATCTATTTTGGTAGAAATGTTCCTTGGAACCCATAAAAGTTCCAATGACCCGTCTATGACCTACGACAATCCCATTGCATCCGATTGGCCATTGAAACACCCATTTTGGTCCAAATGTTCCATGGAACCATTTAAAGTTCCCATGACCTTCCCGTAACCTCAGATAATCCCATTGCATCCGATTGGCCATAGAATCACCCATTTTGGTCCAAATGTTCCATGGAACCCATAAAAGCTCCAATGACCCGCCTATGACCATAGATAATCCCATTGCATCCGATTGGCCATAGAATCACCCATTTTGGTCCAAATGTTCCATGGAACCATTAAAAGTTCCAATGACCTTCCTGTGACCTCAGATAATCCCATTGCATCCGATTGGCCATAGAATCACCAATTTTGGTCCAAATGTTCCATGGAACCCATAAAAGTTCCAATGACCCGCCTATGACCTCAGATAATCCCATTGCATCCGATTGGCCATAGAATCACCCATTTTGGTCCAAATATTCCATGGAACCATTAAAAGTTCCAATGACCTTTCTGTAACCTCAGATTATCCCATTGCATCCGATTGGCCATAGAATCATTCATATTGGTCCAAATTTTCCATGGAACCCATCAAAGTACCAATGACCCACCTGTGACCTCAGATAATCCCACTGCATCCGATTGGCCATAGAATCATCCATTTTGGTCCAAATATTCCATGGAACCCATAAATGTGCCAATGACCCACCTGTGACCTCAGATAATCCCACTGCATCCGATTGGCCATAGAATCATCCATTTTGGTCCAAATGTTCCATGGAACCATTAAAAGTTCCAATGACCCGCCTATGACCTCAGATAATCCCATTGCATCCGATTGGCCATAGAATCACCCATTTTGGTTCAAATGTTCCATGGAACCCATCAAAGTACCAATGACCCACCTGTGACCTCAGATAATCCCACTGCATCCGATTGGCCATAGAATCATCCATTTTGGTCCAAATGTTCCATGGGACCCATCAAAGTACCAATGACCCACCTGTGACCTCAGATAATCCCACTGCATCCGATTGGCCATAGAATCATCCATTTTGGTCCAAATGTTCCATGGAACCATTAAAAGTTCCAATGACCCGCCTATGACCTCAGATAATCCCATTGCATCCGATTGGCCATAGAATCACCCATTTTGGTTCAAATGTTCCATGGAACCCATCAAAGTACCAATGACCCACCTGTGACCTCAGATAATCCCACTGCATCCGATTGGCCATAGAATCATCCATTTTGGTCCAAATGTTCCATGGGACCCATCAAAGTACCAATGACCCACCTGTGACCTCAGATAATCCCACTGCATCCGATTGGCCATAGAATCATCCATTTTGGTCCAAATGTTCCATGGAACCATTAAAAGTTCCAATGACCCGCCTATGACCTCAGATAATCCCATTGCATCCGATTGGCCATAGAATCATCCATTTTGGTCCAAATGTTCCATGGAACCATTAAAAGTTCCCATGACCTTCCCGTAACCTCAGATAATCCCATTGCATCCGATTGGCCATAGAATCATCCATTTTGGTCCAAATATTCCATGGAACCCATAAATGTGCCAATGACCCACCTGTGACCTCAGATAATTCCACTGCATCCGATTGGCCATAGAATCACCCATTTTGGTCCAAATATTCAATGGAACCATTAAAAGTTCCAATGACCTTCCTGTGACCTCAGTTAATCCCATTGCATCCAATTGGCCATAGAATCACCCATTTTGGTCCAAATGTTCCATGGAACCCATAAAAGTTCCAATGACCCGCCTATGACCTCAGATAATCCCATTGCATCCGATTGGCCATAGAATCATCCATTTTGGTCCAAATGTTCCATGGGACCATTAAAAGTTCCAATGACCTTCCTGTGACCTCAGATAATCCCATTGCATCCGATTGGCCATAGAATCACCCATTTTGGTCCAAATGTTCCATGGAACCCATAAAAGTTCAAATGACCCGCCAATGACCTCAGATAATCCCATTGCATCCGATTGGCCATAGAATCACCCATTTTGGTCCAAATGTTCCATGGAACCATTAAAAGTTCCAATGACCTTCCTGTGACCTCAGATAATCCCGTTGCATCCGATTGGCCATAGAATCACCCATTTTGGTCCAAATGTTCCATGGAACTCATAAAAGTTCCAATGACCCGCCTATGACCTCAGATAATCCCATTGCATCCGATTGGCCATAGAATAACCCATTTTGGTCCAAAGGTTCCATGGGACCATTAAAAGTTCCAATGACCCGCCTATGACCTCAGATAATCCCATTGCATCCGATTGGCCATAGAATCACCCATTTTGGTCCAAATATTCCATGGAACCATTAAAAGTTCCAATGACCTTTCTGTAACCTCAGATTATCCCATTGCATCCGATTGGCCATAGAATCATTCATTTTGGTCCAAATTTTCCATGGAACCCATCAAAGTACCAATGACCCACCTGTGACCTCAGATAATCCCACTGCATCCGATTGGCCATAGAATCATCCATTTTGGTCCAAATATTCCATGGAACCCATAAATGTGCCAATGACCCACCTGTGACCTCAGATAATCCCACTGCATCCGATTGGCCATAGAATCATCCATTTTGGTCCAAATGTTCCATGGAACCATAAAAAGTTCCAATGACCCGCCTATGACCTCAGATAATCCCATTGCATCCGATTGGCCATAGAATCACCCATTTTGGTTCAAATGTTCCATGGAACCCATCAAAGTACCAATGACCCACCTGTGACCTCAGATAATCCCACTGCATCCGATTGGCCATAGAATCATCCATTTTGGTCCAAATATTCCATGGAACCCATAAATGTGCCAATGACCCACCTGTGACCTCAGATAATCCCACTGCATCCGATCGGCCATAGAATCATCCATTTTGGTCCAAATATTCCATGGAACCCATCAAAGTACCAATGACCCACCTGTGACCTCAGATAATCCCACTGCATCCGATTGGCCATAGAATCATCCATTGTGGTCCAAATGTTCCATGGAACCCATAAATGTGCCAATGACCCACCTGTGACCTCAGATAATCCCACTGCATCCGATTGGCCATAGAATCACCCATTTTGGTCCAAATGTTCCATGGAACCATTAAAAGTTCCAATGACCTTCCTGTGACCTCAGATAATCCCATTGCATCCGATTGGCCATAGAATCACCCATTTTGGTCCAAATGTTCCATGGGACCATTAAAAGTTCCAATGACCCGCCTATGACCTCAGATAATCCCATTGCATCCGATTGGCCATAGAATCACCCATTTTGGTCCAAATGTTCCATGGAACCATTAAAAGTTCCAATGACCTTCCTGTGACCTCAGATAATCCCATTGCATCCGATTGGCCATAGAATCGCCCTTTTTGGTCCAAATTTTCCATGGAACCCAAAAAAGTTCCAATGACACGCCTATGACCTCAGATAATCCCATTGCATCCGATTGGCCATAGAATCACCCATTTTGGTCCAAATGTTCCATGGAACCATTAAAAGTTCCAATGACCTTCCTGTGACCTCAGATAATCCCATTGCATCTGATTGAACATTGAATCACCCATTTTGGTCCAAATGTTCCATGCAACTCATATAAGTTCCAATGACCCGCCTATGACCTCATATAATCCCATTGCATCCGATCGGCCATAGAATCATCCATTTTGGTAGAAATGTTCCATGGAAAACATAAAAGTTCCAATGACCCGCCTACGACCTAAGATAATCCCATTGCATCCAATTGGCCGTAGAATCACCTATTTTGGTCCAAATGTTCCATGGAATCCATAAAAGTTCCAATGACCCGCCTATGACCTCAGATAATCCCATTGCATCCGATTGGCCAGAGAATCATCCATTTTGGTCCATATGTTCCATGGGACCATTAAAAGTTCCAATGACCTTCCTGTGACCTCAGATAATCCCATTGCATCCGATTGGCCATAGAATCACCCATTTTGGTCCAAATGTTCCATGGAACCATTAAAAGTTCCAATGACCTTCCTGCGACCTCAGATAATCCCATTGCATCCAATTGGCCGTAGAATCACCCATTTTGGTCCAAATGTTCCATGGAACCAATAAAAGTTCCAATGACCCGCCTATGACCTCAGATAATCCCATTGCATCCGATTGGCCAGAGAATCATCCATTTTGGTCCAAATGTTCCATGGGACCATTAAAAGATCCAATGACCTTCCTGTGACGTCAGATAATCCCATTGCATCCGATTGGCCATAGAATCACCCATTTTGGTCCAAATGTTCCATGGAACCCATAAAAGTGCCAATGACCCACCTGTGACCTAAGATAATCCCATTGCATCCGATTGGCCAAAGAATCATCCATTTTGGTCCAAATGTTTCATGGAATCCATAAAAGTTCCAATGACCCACCTGTGACCTCAGATCATCCCATTGCATCCGATTGGCCATAGAATCATCTATTTTGGTAGAAATGTTCCATGGAACCCATAAAAGTTCCAATGACCCGTCTATGACCTCAGACAATCCCATTGCATCCGATTGGCCATAGAAACACCCATTTTGGTCCAAATGTTCCATGGAACCATTAAAAGTTCCCATGACCTTCCCGTAACCTCAGATAATCCCATTGCATCCGATTGGCCATAGAATCACCCATTTTGGTCCAAATGTTCCATGGGACCATTAAAAGTTCCAATGACCTTCCTGTGACCTCAGATAATCCCATTGCATCCGATTGGCCAAAGAATCACCAATTTTGGTCCAAATGTTCCATGTAACTCATAAAAGTTCTAATGACCCGCCTATGACCTCAGATAATCCCATTGCATCCGATTGGCCATAGAATCACCCATTTTGGTCCAAATGTTCCATGGAACCCATAAAAGTTCCAATGACCCGCCTATGACCTCAGATAATCCCATTGTATCCGATTGGCCATAGAATCAACCATTTTGGTCCAAATATTCAATGGAACCATTAAAAGTTCCAATGACCTTCCTGTGACCTCAGTTAATCCCATTGCATCCAATTGGCCATAGAATCACCCATTTTGGTCCAAATGTTCCATGGAACCCATAAAAGTTCCAATGACCCGCCTATGACCTCAGATAATCCCATTGCATCCGATTGGCCATAGAATCATCCATTTTGGTCCAAATGTTCCATGGGACCTTTAAAAATTCCAATGACCTTCCTGTGACCTCAGATAATCCCATTGCATCCGATTGGCCATAGAATCACCCATTTTGGTCCAAATGTTCCATGGAACCCATAAAAGTTCAAATGACCCGCCTATGACCTCAGATAATCCCATTGCATCCGATTGGCCATAGAATCACCCATTTTGGTCCAAATTTTCCATGGAAGCATTAAAGTTCCAATGACCCGCCTATGACCTAAGATAATCCCATTACATCCGATTGGCCAAAGAATCATCCATTTTGGTCCAAATGTTCCATGGAATCCATAAAAGTTCCAATGACCCACCTGTGACCTCAGATCATCCCATTGCATCCGATTGGCCATTGAATCATCTATTTTGGTAGCAATGTTCCATGGAACCCATAAAAGTTCCAATGACCCGTCTATGACCTCAGATAATCCCATTGCATCCGATTGGCCATAGAATCACCCATTTTGGTCCAAATGTTCAATGGGACCATTAAAAGTTCCAATAACCCGCCTATGACCTCAGATAATCCCATTGCATCCGATTGGCCATAGAATCACCCATTTTGGTCCAAATGTTCCATGGAACCATTAAAAGTTCCAATGACCTTCCTGTGACCTCAGATAATCCCATTGCATCCGATTGGCCATAGAATCACCCATTTTGGTCCAAATGTTCCATGGAACTCATAAAAGTTCCAATGACCCGCCTATGACCTCAGATAATCCCATATCATCCGATTGGCTATAGAATCATCCATTTTGGTCCAAATGTTCCATGGGACCATTAAAAGTTCCAATGACCTTCCTGTGACCTCAGATAATCCCATTGCATCCGATTGGCCATAGAATCACCCATTTTGGTCCACATGTTCCATGGAGCCCATAAAAGTTCCAATGACCCACCTATGACCTCAAATAATCCCATTGCATCCGATTGGCCATAGAATCACCCATTTTGGTCCAAATGTTCCATGGAACCCATAAAAGTTCCAATGACCCGCCTATGAATTAAGATAATCCCATTGCATCCGATTGGCCAAAGAATCATCCATTTTGGTCCAAATGTTCCATGGAATCCATAAAAGTTCCAATGACCTACCTGTGACCTCAGATCATCTCATTGCAGCCGATTGGCCATAGAATCATCTATTTTGGTAGCAATGTTCCTTGGGACCATTAAAAGTTCCAATGACCTTCCTGTGACCTCAGATAATCCCATTGCATCCGAATGGCCATAGAATCACCCATTTTGGTCCAAATGTTCCATGGGACCATTAAAAGTTCCAATGACCCGCCTATGACCTCAGATAATCCCATTGCATCCGATTGGCCATGGAATCACCCATTTTGGTCCAAATGTTCCATGGAACCATTAAAAGTTCCAATGACCTTCCTGTGACCTCAGATAATCCCATTGCATCCGATTGGCCATAGAATCACCCATTTTGGTCCAAATGTTCCATGGAACTCATAAAAGTTCCAATGACCCGCCTATGACCTCAGATAATCCCATTGCATCCGATTGGCCATAGAATAACCCATTTTGGTCCAAAGGTTCCATGGGACCATTAAAAGTTCCAATGACCCGCCTATGACCTCAGATAGTCCCATTGCATCCGATTGGCCATAGAATCACCCATTTTGGTCCAAATATTCCATGGAACCATTAAAAGTTCCAATGACCTTTCTGTGACCTCAGATTATCCCATTGCATCCGATTGGCCATAGAATCACCCATTTTGGTCCAAATTTTCCATGGAACCATTAAAAGTTCCAATGACCTTCCTGTGACCTCAGATAATCCCATTGCATCCGATTGGCCATAGAATCACCCATTTTGGTCCAAATGTTCCATGGGACCATTAAAAGTTCCAATGACCCGCCTATGACCTCAGATAATCCCATTGCATCCGATTGGCCATAGAATCATTCATTTTGGTCCAAATGTTCCATGGAACCATTAAAAGTTCCAATGACCTTCCTGTGACCTCAGATAATCCCATTGCATCCGATTGGCCATAGAATCGCCCTTTTTGGTCCAAATTTTCCATGGAACCCAAAAAAGTTCCAATGACACGCCTATGACCTCAGATAATCCCATTGCATCCGATTGGCCATAGAATCACCCATTTTGGTCCAAATGTTCCATGGAACCATTAAAAGTTCCAATGACCTTCCTGTGACCTCAGATAATCCCACTGCATCCGATTGGCCATAGAATCATCCATTTTGGTCCAAATATTCCATGGAACCCATAAATGTGCCAATGACCCACCTGTGACCTCAGATAATCCCACTGCATCCGATCGGCCATAGAATCATCCATTTTGGTCCAAATATTCCATGGAACCCATCAAAGTACCAATGACCCACCTGTGACCTCAGATAATCCCACTGCATCCGATTGGCCATAGAATCATCCATTGTGGTCCAAATGTTCCATGGAACCCATAAATGTGCCAATGACCCACCTGTGACCTCAGATAATCCCACTGCATCCGATTGGCCATAGAATCACCCATTTTGGTCCAAATGTTCCATGGAACCATTAAAAGTTCCAATGACCTTCCTGTGACCTCAGATAATCCCATTGCATCCGATTGGCCATAGAATCACCCATTTTGGTCCAAATGTTCCATGGGACCATTAAAAGTTCCAATGACCCGCCTATGACCTCAGATAATCCCATTGCATCCGATTGGCCATAGAATCACCCATTTTGGTCCAAATGTTCCATGGAACCATTAAAAGTTCCAATGACCTTCCTGTGACCTCAGATAATCCCATTGCATCCGATTGGCCATAGAATCGCCCTTTTTGGTCCAAATTTTCCATGGAACCCAAAAAAGTTCCAATGACACGCCTATGACCTCAGATAATCCCATTGCATCCGATTGGCCATAGAATCACCCATTTTGGTCCAAATGTTCCATGGAACCATTAAAAGTTCCAATGACCTTCCTGTGACCTCAGATAATCCCATTGCATCTGATTGAACATTGAATCACCCATTTTGGTCCAAATGTTCCATGCAACTCATATAAGTTCCAATGACCCGCCTATGACCTCATATAATCCCATTGCATCCGATCGGCCATAGAATCATCCATTTTGGTAGAAATGTTCCATGGAAAACATAAAAGTTCCAATGACCCGCCTACGACCTAAGATAATCCCATTGCATCCAATTGGCCGTAGAATCACCTATTTTGGTCCAAATGTTCCATGGAATCCATAAAAGTTCCAATGACCCGCCTATGACCTCAGATAATCCCATTGCATCCGATTGGCCAGAGAATCATCCATTTTGGTCCAAATGTTCCATGGGACCATTAAAAGTTCCAATGACCTTCCTGTGACCTCAGATAATCCCATTGCATCCGATTGGCCATAGAATCACCCATTTTGGTCCAAATGTTCCATGGAACCATTAAAAGTTCCAATGACCTTCCTGCGACCTCAGATAATCCCATTGCATCCAATTGGCCGTAGAATCACCCATTTTGGTCCAAATGTTCCATGGAACCAATAAAAGTTCCAATGACCCGCCTATGACCTCAGATAATCCCATTGCATCCGATTGGCCAGAGAATCATCCATTTTGGTCCAAATGTTCCATGGGACCATTAAAAGATCCAATGACCTTTCTGTGACGTCAGATAATCCCATTGCATCCGATTGGCCATAGAATCACCCATTTTGGTCCAAATGTTCCATGGAACCCATAAAAGTGCCAATGACCCACCTGTGACCTAAGATAATCCCATTGCATCCGATTGGCCAAAGAATCATCCATTTTGGTCCAAATGTTCCATGGAATCCATAAAAGTTCCAATGACCCACCTGTGACCTCAGATCATCCCATTGCATCCGATTGGCCATAGAATCAACTATTTTGGTAGAAATGTTCCATGGAACCCATAAAAGTTCCAATGACCCGTCTATGACCTCAGACAATCCCATTGCATCCGATTGGCCATAGAAACACCCATTTTGGTCCAAATGTTCCATGGAACCATTAAAAGTTCCCATGACCTTCCCGTAACCTCAGATCATCCCATTGCATCCGATTGGCCATAGAATCAACTATTTTGGTAGAAATGTTCCATGGAACCCATAAAAGTTCCAATGACCCGTCTATGACCTCAGACAATCCCATTGCATCCGATTGGCCATAGAATCACCCATTTTGGTCCAAATGTTCCATGGAACCCATAAAAGTTCCAATGACCCGCCTATGACCTCAGATAATCCCATTGTATCCGATTGGCCATAGGATCAACCATTTTGGTCCAAATATTCAATGGAACCATTAAAAGTTCCAATGACCTTCCTGTGACCTCAGTTAATCCCATTGCATCCAATTGGCCATAGAATCACCCATTTTGGTCCAAATGTTCCATGGAACCCATAAAAGTTCCAATGACCCGCCTATGACCTCAGATAATCCCATTGCATCCGATTGGCCATAGAATCATCCATTTTGGTCCAAATGTTCCATGGGACCTTTAAAAATTCCAATGACCTTCCTGTGACCTCAGATAATCCCATTGCATCCGATTGGCCATAGAATCACCCATTTTGGTCCAAATGTTCCATGGAACCCATAAAAGTTCAAATGACCCGCCTATGACCTCAGATAATCCCATTGCATCCGATTGGCCATAGAATCACCCATTTTGGTCCAAATTTTCCATGGAAGCATTAAAGTTCCAATGACCCGCCTATGACCTAAGATAATCCCATTGCATCCGATTGGCCAAAGAATCATCCATTTTGGTCCAAATGTTCCATGGAATCCATAAAAGTTCCAATGACCCACCTGTGACCTCAGATCATCCCATTGCATCCGATTGGCCATTGAATCATCTATTTTGGTAGCAATGTTCCATGGAACCCATAAAAGTTCCAATGACCCGTCTATGACCTCAGATAATCCCATTGCATCCGATTGGCCATAGAATCACCCATTTTGGTCCAAATGTTCAATGGGACCATTAAAAGTTCCAATAACCCGCCTATGACCTCAGATAATCCCATTGCATCCGATTGGCCATAGAATCACCCATTTTGGTCCAAATGTTCCATGGAACCATTAAAAGTTCCAATGACCTTCCTGTGACCTCAGATAATCCCATTGCATCCGATTGGCCATAGAATCACCCATTTTGGTCCAAATGTTCCATGGAACTCATAAAAGTTCCAATGACCCGCCTATGACCTCAGATAATCCCATATCATCCGATTGGCTATAGAATCATCCATTTTGGTCCAAATGTTCCATGGGACCATTAAAAGTTCCAATGACCTTCCTGTGACCTCAGATAATCCCATTGCATCCGATTGGCCATAGAATCACCCATTTTGGTCCACATGTTCCATGGAACCCATAAAAGTTCCAATGACCCACCTATGACCTCAAATAATCCCATTGCATCCGATTGGCCATAGAATCACCCATTTTGGTCCAAATGTTCCATGGAACCCATAAAAGTTCCAATGACCCGCCTATGAATTAAGATAATCCCATTGCATCCGATTGGCCAAAGAATCATCCATTTTGGTCCAAATGTTCCATGGAATCCATAAAAGTTCCAATGACCTACCTGTGACCTCAGATCATCTCATTGCAGCCGATTGGCCATAGAATCATCTATTTTGGTAGCAATGTTCCTTGGGACCATTAAAAGTTCCAATGACCTTCCTGTGACCTCAGATAATCCCATTGCATCCGAATGGCCATAGAATCACCCATTTTGGTCCAAATGTTCCATGGGACCATTAAAAGTTCCAATGACCCGCCTATGACCTCAGATAATCCCATTGCATCCGATTGGCCATGGAATCACCCATTTTGGTCCAAATGTTCCATGGAACCATTAAAAGTTCCAATGACCTTCCTGTGACCTCAGATAATCCCATTGCATCCGATTGGCCATAGAATCACCCATTTTGGTCCAAATGTTCCATGGAACTCATAAAAGTTCCAATGACCCGCCTATGACCTCAGATAATCCCATTGCATCCGATTGGCCATAGAATAACCCATTTTGGTCCAAAGGTTCCATGGGACCATTAAAAGTTCCAATGACCCGCCTATGACCTCAGATAGTCCCATTGCATCCGATTGGCCATAGAATCACCCATTTTGGTCCAAATATTCCATGGAACCATTAAAAGTTCCAATGACCTTTCTGTGACCTCAGATTATCCCATTGCATCCGATTGGCCATATAATCACCCATTTTGGTCCAAATTTTCCATGGAACCCATCAAAGTACCAATGACCCACCTGTGACCTCAGATAATCCCACTGCATCCGATTGGCCATAGAATCATCCATTTTGGTCCAAATATTCCATGGAACCCATAAATGTGGCAATGACCCACCTGTGACCTCAGATAATCCCACTGCATCCGATTGGCCATAGAATCATCCATTTTGGTCCAAATGTTCCATGGAACCATTAAAAGTTCCAATGACCCGCCTATGACCTCAGATAATCCCATTGCATCCGATTGGCCATAGAATCACCCATTTTGGTTCAAATGTTTCATGGAACCCATCAAAGTACCAATGACCCACCTGTGACCTCAGATAATGCCACTGCATCCGATTGGCCATAGAATCATCTATTTTGGTCCAAATATTCCATGGAACCCATAAATGTGCCAATGACCCACCTGTGACCTCAGATAATCCCACTGCATCCGATTGGCCATAGAATCATCCATTTTGGTCCAAATATTCCATGGAACCCATCAAAGTACCAATGACCCACCTGTGACCTCAGATAATCCCACTGCATCCGATTGGCCATAGAATCATCCATTGTGGTCCAAATGTTCAATGGAACCCATAAATGTGCCAATGACCCACCTGTGACCTCAGATAATCCCACTGCATCCGATTGGACATAGAATCACCCATTTTGGTCCAAATGTTCCATGGAACCATTAAAAGTTCCAATGACCTTCCTGTGACCTCAGATAATCCCATTGCATCCGATTGGCCATAGAATCACCCATTTTGCTCCAAATGTTCCATGGGACCATTAAAAGTTCCAATGACCCGCCTATGACCTCAGATAATCCCATTGCATCCGATTGGCCATAGAATCACCCATTTTGGTCCAAATGTTCCATGGAACCATTAAAAGTTCCAATGACCTTCCTGTGACCTCAGATAATCCCATTGCATCTGATTGGCCATAGAATCACCCATTTTGGTCCAAATGTTCCATGGAACTCAAAAAAGTTCCAATGACACGCCTATGACCTCAGATAATCCCATTGCATCCGATTGGCCATAGAATCATCCATTTTGGTCCAAATGTTCCATGGAACCATTAAAAGTTCCAATGACCTTCCTGTGACCTCAGATAATCCCATTGCATCCGATTGGCCATAGAATCACCCTTTTTGGTCCAAATTTTCCATGGAACCCAAAAAAGTTCCAATGACACGCCTATGACCTCAGATAATCCCATTGCATCCGATTGGCCATAGAATCACCCATTTTGGTCCAAATGTTCCATGGAACCATTAAAAGTTCCAATGACCTTCCTGTGACCTCAGATAATCCCATTGCATCTGATTGGCCATAGAATCACCCATTTTGGTCCAAATGTTCCATGGAACTCATAAAAGTTCCAATGACCCGCCTATGACCTCAGATAATCCCATTGCATCCGATCGGCCATAGAATCATCCATTTTGGTAGAAATGTTCCATGGAACCCATAAAAGTTCCAATGACCCGCCTACGACCTCAGATAATCCCATTGCATCCGATTGGCCATAGAATCACCCATTTTGGTCCAAATGTTCCATGGAACTCATAAAAGTTCCAATGACCCGCTTATGACCTCAGATAATCCCATTGCATCCGATTGGCCATAGAATAACCCATTTTGGTCCAAAGGTTCCAATGGGACCATTAAAAGTTCCAATGACCCGCCTATGACCTCAGATAATCCCATTGCATCCGATTGGCCATAGAATCACCCATTTTGGTCCAAATGTTCCATGGAACTCATAAAAGTTCCAATGACCCGCTTATGACCTCAGATAATCCCATTGCATCCGATTGGCCATAGAATAACCCATTTTGGTCCAAAGGTTCCAATGGGACCATTAAAAGTTCCAATGACCCGCCTATGACCTCAGATAATCCCATTGCATCCGATTGGCCATAGAATAACCCATTTTGGTCCAAATGTTCCACGGAACCCATCAAAGTTCCAATGACCTTCCTGTGACCTCAGATAATCCCATTGCATCCGATTGGCCATAGAATCACCCATTTTGTTCCAAATGTTCCATGGAACTCATAAAAGTTCCAATGACCCGCCTTTGACCTCAGATAATCCCATTGCATCCGATCGGCCATAGAATCATCCATTTTGGTAGAAATGTTCCATGGAACCCATAAAAGTTCCAATGACCCGCCTACGACCTAAGATAATCCCATTGCATCCGATTGGCCATAGAATCACCCATTTTGGTCCAAAGGTTCCATGGGACCATTAAAAGTTCCAATGACCCGCCTATGACCTCAGATAATCCCATTGCATCCGATTGGCCATAGAATCACCCATTTTGGTCCAAATGTTCCATGGAACCCATCAAAGTACCAATGACCCACCTGTGACCTCAGATAATCCCACTGCATCCGATTGGCCATAGAATCATCCATTTTGGTCCACATATTCCATGGAACCCATAAATGTGCCAGTGACCCACCTGTGACCTCAGATAATCCCACTGCATCCGATTGGCCATAGAATCACCCATTTTGGTCCGAAGGTTCCATGGAACCAATAAAAGTTCCAATGACCTTCCTGTGATTTCAGATAATCCCATTGCATCCGATTGGCCATAGAATCACCCATTTTGGTCCAAAAGTTCCATGGGACCATTAAAAGTTCCAATGACCCGCCTATGACCTCAGATAATCCCATTGGCCATAGAATCACCCATTTTGGTTCAAATGTTCCATGGAACCCATCAAAGTACCAATGACCCACCTGTGACCTCAGATAATCCCACTGCATCCGATTGGCCATAGAATCATCCATTTTGGTGCAAATATTCCACGGAACCCATAAATGTGCCAATGACCCACCTGTGACCTCAGATAATCCCACTGCATCCGATTGGCCATAGAATCATCCATTTTGGTCCAAATATTCTATGGAACTCATCAAAGTACCAATGACCCACCTGTGACCTCAGATAATCCCACTGCATCCGATTGGCCATAGAATCATCCATTTTGGTAAAAATAATCCATGGCACCCATAAATGTGCCAATGACCCATCTGTGACCTCAGATAATCCCACTGCATCCGATTGGCCATAGAATCACCCATTTTGGTCCAAATGTTCCATGGAACCATTAAAAGTTCCAATGACCTTCCTGTGACCTCAGATCATCCCATTGCATCCGATTGGCCATAGAATCACCCATTTTGGTCCAAATGTTCCATGGGACCATTAAAAGTTCCAATGACCCGCCTATGACCTCAGATAATCCCATTGCATCCGATTGGCCATAGAATCACCCATTTTGGCCCAAATGTTCCATGGAACCATTAAAAGTTCCAATGACCTTCCAGTGACCTCAGATAATCCCATTGCATCTGATTGGCCATAGAATCACCCATTTTGGTCCAAATGTTCTATGGGACCATTAAAAGTTCCAATGACCCGCCTATGACCTCAGATAATCCCATTGGATCCGATTGGCCATAGAATCACTCATTTTGGTCCAAATGTTCCATGGAACCATTAAAAGTTCCAATGACCTTCCTGTGACCTCAGATAATTCCATTGCATCCGATTGGCCATAGAATCACCCATTTTGGTCCAAATGTTCCATGGAACTCATAAAAGTTCCAATTACCCGCCTATGACCTCAGATAATCCCATTGCATCCGATTGGCCATAGAATCATCCATTTTGGTAGAAATGTTCCATGGAACCCATAAAAATTCCAATGACCTTCCAGTGACCTCAGATAATCCCATTGCATCCGTTTGGCCATAGAATCACCCAGTTTGGTCCAAATGTTCCATGGAACCCATAAAAGTTCCAATGACCCGCCTTCGACCTAAGATAATCCCATTGCATCCGATTGGCCATAGAATCACCCATTTTGGTCCAAATTTTCCATGGAACCCATAAAAGTTCCAATGACCCGCCTATGACCTCAGATAATCCCATTGCATCCGATTGGCCATAGAATCACCCATTTTGGTCCAAATGTTCCATGGAACCATAAAAGTTCCAATGACACCCTTATGACCTCAGATAATCCCATTGCATCCGATTGGCCATAGAATCATCCATTTTGGTAGAAATGTTCCATGGAACCCATAAAAGTTCCAATGACCTTCCAGTGACCTCAGATAATCCCATTGCATCCGATTGGCCATAGAATCACCCATTTTGGTCCAAATGTTCCATGGAACCCATAAAAGCTCCAATGACCCGCCTATGACCATAGATAATCCCATTCCATCCGATTGGCCATAGAATCACCCATTTTGGTCCAAATGTTCCATGGGACCATTAAAAGTTCCAATGACCTTCCTGTGACCTCAGATAATCCCATTGCATCCGATTGGCCATAGAATCACCAATTTTGGTCCAAATGTTCCATGGAACTCATAAAAGTTCTAATGACCCGCCTATGACCTCAGATAATCCCATTGCATCCGATTGGCCATAGAATCACCGATTTTGGTCCAAATGTTCTATGGAACCCATAAAAGTTCCAATGACCCGCCTATGACCTCAGATAATCCCATTGCATCCGATTGGCCATAGAATCACCCATTTTGGTCCAAATATTCAATGGAACCCATCAAAGTACCAATGACCCACCTGTGACCTCAGATAATCCCACTGCATCCGATTGGCCATAGAATCATCCATTTTGGTCCAAATATTCCATGGAACCCATAAATGTGCCAGTGACCCACCTGTGACCTCAGATAATCCCACTGCATCCGATTGGCCATAGAATCACCCATTGTGGTCCAAAGGTTCCATGGAACCAATAAAAGTTCCAATGACCTTCCTGTGATTTCAGATAATCCCATTGCATCCGATTGGCCATAGAATCACCCATTTTGGTCCAAAAGTTCCATGGGACCATTAAAAGTTCCAATGACCCGCCTATGACCTCAGATAATCCCATTGGCCATAGAATCACCCATTTTGGTTCAAATGTTCCATGGAACCCATCAAAGTACCAATGACCCACCTGTGACCTCAGATAATCCCACTGCATCCGATTGGCCATAGAATCATCCATTTTGGTGCAAATATTCCACGGAACCCATAAATGTGCCAATGACCCACCTGTGACCTCAGATAATCCCACTGCATCCGATTGGCCATAGAATCATCCATTTTGGTCCAACTATTCTATGGAACTCATCAAAGTACCAATGACCCACCTGTGACCTCAGATAATCCCACTGCATCCGATTGGCCATAGAATCATCCATTTTGGTAAAAATAATCCATGGCACCCATAAATGTGCCAATGACCCATCTGTGGCCTCAGATAATCCCACTGCATCCGATTGGCCATAGAATCACCCATTTTGGTCCAAATGTTCCATGGAACCATTAAAAGTTCCAATGACCTTCCTGTGACCTCAGATCATCCCATTGCATCCGATTGGCCATAGAATCACCCATTTTGGTCCAAATGTTCCATGGGACCATTAAAAGTTCCAATGACCCGCCTATGACCTCAGATAATCCCATTGCATCCGATTGGCCATAGAATCACCCATTTTGGCCCAAATGTTCCATGGAACCATTAAAAGTTCCAATGACCTTCCTGTGACCTCAGATAATCCCATTGCATCTGATTGGCCATAGAATCACCCATTTTGGTCCAAATGTTCTATGGGACCATTAAAAGTTCCAATGACCCGCCTATGACCTCAGATAATCCCATTGCATCCGATTGGCCATAGAATCACTCATTTTGGTCCAAATGTTCCATGGAACCATTAAAAGTTCCAATGACCTTCCTGTGACCTCAGATAATTCCATTGCATCCGATTGGCCATAGAATCACCCATTTTGGTCCAAATGTTCCATGGAACTCATAAAAGTTCCAATTACCCGCCTATGACCTCAGATAATCCCATTGCATCCGATTGGCCATAGAATCATCCATTTTGGTCCAAATGTTCCATGGAACCCATAAAAATTCCAATGACCCATTTATGACCTCAGATAATCCCATTGCATCCGATTGGCCATAGAATCATCCATTTTGGTAGAAATGTTCCATGGAACCCATAAAAGTTCCAATGACCTTCCAGTGACCTCAGATAATCCCATTGCATCCGATTGGCCAAAGAATCACCCATTTTGGTCCAAATGTTCCATGGAACCCATAAAAGTTCCAATGACCCGCCTATGACCTCAGATAATCCCATTGCATCCGATTGGCCATAGAATCACCCATTTTGGTCCAAATGTTCCATGGAACCATTAAAAGTTCCAATGACCCCCTTATGACCTCAGATAATCCCATTGCATCCGATTGGCCATAGAATCATCCATTTTGGTAGAAATGTTCCATGGAACCCATAAAAGTTCCAATGACCTTCCAGTGACCTCAGATAATCCCATTGCATCCGATTGGCCATAGAACCACCCATTTTGGTCCAAATGGTCCATGGAACCATTAAAAGTTCCAATGACCCCTTTATGACCTCAGATAATCCCATTGCATCCGATTGGCCATAGAATCATCCATTTTGGTAGAAATGTTCCATGGAACCCATAAAAGTTCCAATGACCTTCCAGTGACCTCAGATAATCCCATTGCATCCGATTGGCCATAGAATCACCCATTTTGGTCCAAATGTTCCATGGAACCCATAAAAGCTCCAATGACCCGCCTATGACCATAGATAATCCCATTGCATCCATTTGGCCATAGAATCACCCATTTTGGTCCAAATGTTCCATGGGACCATTAAAAGTTCCAATGACCTTCCTGTGACCTCAGATAATCCCATTGCATCCGATTGGCCATAGAATCACCAATTTAGGTCCAAATGTTCCATGGAACTCATAAAAGTTCTAATGACCCGCCTATGACCTCAGATAATCCCATTGCATCCGATTGGCCATAGAATCACCGATTTTGGTCCAAATGTTCTATGGAACCCATAAAAGTTCCAATGACCCGCCTATGACCTCAGATAAACCCATTGCATCCGATTGGCCATAGAATCAACCATTTTGGTCCAAATATTCAATGGAACCATTAAAAGTTCCAATGACCTTCCTGTGACCTCAGTTAATCCTATGCATCCAATTGGCCATAGAATCACCCATTTTGGTCCAAATGTTCCATGGAACCATTAAAAGTTCCAATGACCCGCCTTTGACCTCAGATAATCCCATTGCATCCGATTGGCCATAGAATCATCCATTTTGGTCCAAATGTTCCATGGGACCATTAAAAGTTCCAATGACCTTCCTGTGACCTCAGATAATCCCATTGCATCCGATTGGCCATAGAATCACCCATTTTGGTCCAAATGTTCCATGGAACCCATAAAAGTTCAAATGACCCGCCTATGACCTCAGATAATCCCATTGCATCCGATTGGCCATAGAATCACCCATTTTGGTCCAAATGTTCCATGGAACCATTAAAAGTTCCAATGACCCGCCTATGACCTAAGATAATCCCATTGCATCCGATTGGCCAAAGAATCATCCATTTTGGTCCAAATGTTCCATGGAATCCATAAAAGTTCCAATGACCCACCTGTGACCTCAGATCATCCCATTGCATCCGATTGGCCATTGAATCATCTATTTTGGTAGCAATGTTCCATGGAACCCATAAAAGTTCCAATGACCCGTCTATGACCTCAGATAATCCCATTGCATCCGATTGGCCATAGAATCACCCATTTTGGTCCAAATGTTCAATGGGACCATTAAAAGTTCCAATGACCCGCCTATGACCTCAGATAATCCCATTGCATCCGATTGGCCATAGAATCACCCATTTTGGTCCAAATGTTCCATGGAACCATTAAAAGTTCCAATGACCTTCCTGTGACCTCAGATAATCCCATTACATCCGATTGGCCATAGAATCACCCATTTTGGTCCAAAGGTTCCATGGGACCATTAAAAGTTCCAATGACCCGCCTATGACCTCAGATAATCCCATTGCATCCGATTGGCCATAGAATCACCCATTTTGGTCCAAATGTTCAATGGGACCATTAAAAGTTCCAATGACCTTCCTGTGACCTCAGATAATCCCATATCATCCGATTGGCTATAGAATCATCCATTTTGGTCCAAATGTTCAATGGGACCATTAAAAGTTCCAATGACCTTCCTATGACCTCAGATAATCCCATATCATCCGATTGGCTATAGAATCATCCATTTTGGTCCAAATGTTCCATGGGACCATTAAAAGTTCCAATGACCTTCCTGTGACCTCAGATAATCCCATTGCATCCGATTGGCCATAGAATCACCCATTTTGGTCCAAATGTTCCATGGGACCATTAAAAGTTCCAATGACCCGCCTATGACCTCAGATAATCCCATTGCATCCGATTGGCCATAGAATCATCCATTTTGGTCCAAATGTTCCATGGGACCATTAAAAGTTCCAATGACCTTCCTGTGACCTCAGATAATCCCATTGCATCCGATTGGCCATAGAATCACCCATTTTGGTCCAAATGTTCAATGGGACCATTAAAAGTTCCAATGACCTTCCTGTGACCTCAGATAATCCCATTGCATCCGATTGGCCATAGAATCACCCATTTTGGTCCAAATGTTCCATGGAACCATTAAAAGTTCCAATGACCCGCCTATGACCTAAGATAATCCCATTGCATCCGATTGGCCAAAGAATCATCCATTTTGGTCCAAATGTTCCATGGAATCCATAAAAGTTCCAATGACCCACCTGTGACCTCAGATCATCCCATTGCATCCGATTGGCCATTGAATCATCTATTTTGGTAGCAATGTTCCATGGAACCCATAAAAGTTCCAATGACCCGTCTATGACCTCAGATAATCCCATTGCATCCGATTGGCCATAGAATCACCCATTTTGGTCCAAATGTTCAATGGGACCATTAAAAGTTCCAATGACCCGCCTATGACCTCAGATAATCCCATTGCATCCGATTGGCCATAGAATCACCCATTTTGGTCCAAATGTTCCATGGAACCATTAAAAGTTCCAATGACCTTCCTGTGACCTCAGATAATCCCATTGCATCCGATTGGCCATAGAATCACCCATTTTGGTCCAAATGTTCAATGGGACCATTAAAAGTTCCAATGACCTTCCTATGACCTCAGATAATCCCATATCATCCGATTGGCTATAGAATCATCGATTTTGGTCCAAATGTTCCATGGGACCATTAAAAGTTCCAATGACATTCCTGTGACCTCAGATAATCCCATTGCATCCGATTGGCCATAGAATCATCCATTTTGGTCCACATGTTCCATGGAACCCATAAAAGTTCCAATGACCCGCCTATGACCTCAAATAATCCCATTGCATCCGATTGGCCATAGAATCACCCATTTTGGTCCAAATGTTCCATGGAACCCATAAAAGTTCCAATGACCCGCCTATGAATTAAGATAATCCCATTGCATCCGATTGGCCAAAGAATCATCCATTGTGGTCCAAATGTTCCATGGAATCCATAAAAGTTCCAATGACCCACCTGTGACCTCAGATCATCTCATTGCAGCCGATTGGCCATAGATTCATCTATTTTGGTAGCAATATTCCATGGGACCATTAAAAGTTCCAATGACCTTCCTGTGACCTCAGATAATCCCATTGCATCCGATTGGCCATAGAATCACCCATTTTGGTCCAAATGTTCCATGGGACCATTAAAAGTTCCAATGAACCGCCTATGACCTCAGATAATCCCTTTGCATCCGATTGGCCATAGAATCACCCATTTTGGTCCAAATGTTCCATGGAACCATTAAAAGTTCCAATGACCTTCCTGTGACCTCAGATAATCCCATTGCATCCGATTGGCCATAGAATCACCCATTTTGGTTCAAATGTTCCATGGAAGCATTAAAAGTTCCAATGACCCGCCTATGACCTCAAATAATCCCATTGCATCCGATTGGCCATAGAATCACCCATTTTGGTCCAAATGTTCCATGGGACCATTAAAAGTTCCAATGACCCGCCTATGACCTCAGATAATCCCATATCATCCAATTGGCTATAGAATCATCCATTTTGGTCCAAATGTTCCATGGGACCATTAAAAGTTCCAATGACCTTCCTATGACCTCAGATAATCCCATTGCATCCGATTGGCCATAGAATCACCCATTTTGGTCCACATGTTCCATGGAACCCATAAAAGTTCCAATGACCCGCCTATGACCTCAAATAATCCCATTGCATCCGATTGGCCATAGAATCACTCATTTTGGTCCAAATGTTCCATGGAACCCATAAAAGTTCCAATGACCCGCCTATGAATTAAGATAATCCCATTGCATCCGATTGGACAAAGAATCATCCATTTTGGTCCAAATGTTCCATGGAATCCATAAAAGTTCCAATGACCCACCTGTGACCTCAGATCATCTCATTGCAGCCGATTGGCCATAGAATCATCTATTTTGGTAGCAATGTTCCATGGGACCATTAGAAGTTCCAATGACCTTCCTGTGACCTCAGATAATCCCATTGCATCCGATTGGCCATAGAATCACCCATTTTGGTCCAAATGCTCCATGGGACCATTAAAAGTTCCAATGAACCGCCTATGACCTCAGATAATCCCATTGCATCCGATTGGCCATAGAATCACTCATTTTGGTCCAAATGTTCCATGGAACTCATAAAAGTTCCAATGACCCGCCTATGACCTCAGATAATCCCATTGCATCCGATTGGCCATAGAATCACCCATTTTGGTCCAAAGGTTCCATGGGACCATTAAAAGTTCCAATGACCCGCCTATGACCTCAGATAATCCCATTGCATCCGATTGGCCATAGAATCACCCATTTTGGTCCAAATATTCCATGGAACCATTAAAAGTTCCAATGACCCACCTGTGACCTCAGATAATCCCACTGCATCCGATTGGCCATAGAATCATCCATTTTGGTCCAAATATTCCATGGAACCCATAAATGTGCCAATGACCCACCTGTGACCTCAGATAATCCCACTGCATCCGATTGGCCATAGAATCATCCATTTTGGTCCAAATGTTCCATGGAACCATTAAAAGTTCCAATGACCCGCCTATGACCTCAGATAATCCCATTGCATCCGATTGGCCATAGAATCACCCATTTTGGTTCAAATGTTCCATGGAACCCATCAAAGTACCAATGACCCACCTGTGACCTCAGATAATCCCACTGCATCCGATTGGCCATAGAATCAGCCATTTTGGTCCAAATTGGTTCAGTTTACTTCTTGCTTTTGAGTTGACCGGTTCGTTTTGTTGAAATGTCTCAATTACGATCTCGTTGCGCGGTTTGTAACAAACCTACAGCTAAATTGGCAGCTTTATGCTGTAATATATGCAAAAACTGGCACCATAGGTGTTGTGTTAATATTTGTGAAACTTTCTATGATTCTATAATCAATCATCAGAATATTGTGTTTAATTGCTCAAGTTGCATAAATAGCTCAAATAACTTTAGCGACATTATGAAAAAATTAGTGCAAGATGTTAGTGATATAAAAGCCTTTTTAGGTGTTGATGCGAAAGGCCTGAAAAGCAAATCTAATTTGCCGCAAAAAGTGTCGTTGCCCTCTGGATTGAATGCTTGCTCAAATATAAAGAGTGCTGATAGCGTTGTTGTTCCTGTTGTTGCTCTGTCGTCTCATATTGATGGTGTGCCACCGGCTGTTTTTTTATCTAATTCGCCTGCTTTATCTTCCCCACTGCCTAATGAGAAATTGCCATCCATACCGCTGCCTGTTGATGCTGATTATCGCCCTCACTCAATTTCTAAACCGGTTTTGAGTGCTGATGAGTTAGCTGCTCATTCTGCTGCTGCTGCTGTCTCGTTGCCGTCATCTGATGTGTTGTTGCCTGTTGTTACTGAACCTGCTGTAAATGAACTAGCGTTAACTATTTCAAAGCCTAATGATGCTTTGTTATCTAAAATTCTGCCTGCTGAAAATAATTCTTGCGCTCTCTCTATCTCTAATCCGATTTTGAGTGCTGCTGGGTTATCTGCTCAAAATGCTGCTGTTGCTGTCTCGTTACACTCATCTGCTGCTATGGAACCTGCGTCATCTTTTGCTTTGACTGAACCGCTCTCAAATGAATTTGCTGATTGGACTGAAGTGAGAAAAAGGAATGCAAAAAAGCTAAATGTTATTGTTGGTCAGAACTTAAGTGCAAACTTAGAAGTTGTTGATAACAAGCGCTGGTTGCATTTGTCATCGTTTTCGCCGTCGGTTTCTGAAGCGAATATAATTGATTATGTTATGACGCATACTAATCTAATTAGAAGCCAAATTGCTTGTTACAAATTAGTCAAGAGGGATGCACCAGTTGAGTCTCTTAAGCAAATTAGCTTTAAAATCGCAGTTCCAGCATCGAAATATAGCCAAGTTTTTAATGCAGCGCTTTGGCCACTAAATGTGATAGTGCGCCCGTTTGTGAAAGATTTTTTTCATCAAGTGGGAAACTTCCAGTCAATGACGTAGAATCCAGTAAAAATGTTATTAGAAATAATCATAAATTCAAGCTGTTTTATCAGAATGTGTCAGGTATGCGAACCAAATCGTCATCAATCTTTGCTGCTTCATCTCAATATGATTATGATGTTATTGTCCTAACGGAGACATGGTTAAATGATGCTTTTTATGATCATGAATTTTTGGACCCTAATTTATATCATGTGTTCCGAAAAGATCGTGATCCTGTAAAAACTGGCTGCCAACGTGGGGGAGGAGTCCTGATAGCTGTGAAACTAACATTGCAAGTCTCATTATTTCCGCTTGAGTGTTCTGATACACTATTGGATCAACTTTGTGTCAAAATTAAAGGGTCTTCTGAAGCTTTGTTTGTGTGTGTGTCATATATTCCACCTGGGAGTGCTTTTGCCTTGTATAAAATGCACGTTGACAATGTGCATTATTTATCAACAAACCATCTTGGAAGTAACCAGCTATGCGTATTGGGTGATTTCAATTTAAGCAAAATTTCCTGGTCGTTCGTGAATGCTGAGATTGGACTTATTCCATCAAATGTAATCAGTGACTTAGAGGTTTATGTTATTGATAGTTTTTTTGATGTTGGTTTAATGCAAGTAAATAGTTGTTTTAACAAATTACATAAAATTCTTGATTTGGTTTATATTAGCAGCAATATTAATTTTAATTTATTTGAATCAGTTTTTCCTATATCTACTTCAGATATGCATCATACTCCGTTATCTATTGATTTAGGTTTTTATTCATTTTTATCTCATAAAGCTTCTGAATTCAAATTTAATTTTAATAACTGTAATTGGGAACTGATTAACAGCATAATTTGTGATATTGATTGGAACAGTAGGCTTAATTCGTTAAATCTTGATACGGCTTTTAAATTCTTTAAATCGTCATTGATATCAATATGCAATGAACGTATTCCACGCTCTTTAAAAAAATCGTTTAAATCTCCCTGGTATACTCCAGGTCTGAAAAAACTCAAAAATTTAAGGAATAAATTTTACAAAAAGTTTGCTACCTCGAATAAAACTGAGTTCTTTATAAAATATCGACATTACATGAGGGAATTTAACTTTCTCGATAAATATCTCTTTAAGCAATATATTCTGAGTGTTGAGTCCAATATTAAATTAAACCCGAAAGCATTTTGGAACTATGTAAATTCCAAAAGGAAGACATCGTATATTCCAAATACTATGTTCTATAAGAACAAACATTCCTATTCTGCGCGTGAAACAGCTAATCTTTTTGCTGAATTTTTTCAGAGTAACTTTGAGCAGAAAACTGACTATGCTGGGGAATATGATGGTAAACATTTCCATTCCATTGATTTTGGTTCGTTATCTGTTTCTGAATCTGATGTCGTAAGTGGTATTCGTAATCTTAAAAGTTCCATGAAACCTGATATTGATGGGTTTTCTTCATATCTGTTCAAAAATTGCTGTGTTTCTCTTGTCAAGCCACTTAAAATAATTTTCAATAAATCCCTTAATTCAGGAAATTTCTTATCTGACTGGAAGGTGGCATCTATAACACCTATTTTTAAATCTGGTAATAAAAATAATATTGCCAATTATAGACCGATTTCTAAATTATCAACAGTGTCCAAACTCTTTGAGCATATCGTGAAACAAAAAATATTTTTTGCAGTTAAAAGTCTTATTTCACCACTTCAACATGGTTTTTTTCCGTGTCGGTCCACAGTAACGAACCTTGCTTGTTTTACACAGTATTGTATCTCCACTTTTCATTCTGGTTGTCAAGTTGATGCTGCCTACACGGATTTTGCAAAAGCTTTTGATAAAGTTTCCCATTCACTATTGATCAATAAATTAGATAAACTTGGTTTCCACTCTACAGCCCTTATGTGGCTATCGTCATATCTTAGTAACAGAAAATGTTTTGTTAACATTGAAAATTGTAACTCCCTTTCTTTCATAGCCTCATCTGGGGTTCCACAAGGTAGCATTTTGGGCCCACTATTATTTATTTTATTCATAAATGATATTACCAATGTCTTTAAGCATTCTAAGTGCCTACTCTTTGCAGATGATCTTAAGATTTTTTTAAAAATTCGAAATTTCTCTGATTCAATTTTGCTGCAGACTGACATTGATGCTCTTTATAACTGGTGTACATTAAATCGAATTAGTCTTAACATTGATAAATGTGTTTTTGCCAGGTTCTCGAAGTCTAGTCGCCCACAATTGACGTCCTATAAGTTAGCCAATGTTCCTTTAAGGTGTGTAAATGAGGTTAAGGATCTTGGTATCATTTTTGATGCTAAATTTTCTTTTGTTAGCCACTTGGATTACATAATTCCTAAAGCATATGCGTTGTTAGCTTTCATGCGCCGGAGTAGTTCAAATTTCTTAGATGCCTACACACTTAAATCTATTTTTACTTCTATTATTCGTTCAAAGTTGGAATATGGTTCTTTTATATGGAGCCCTTTTTATGATGTCCATATCTTACGACTGGAACGTGTCCAACAATCTTTCGTTAGATTTGCATTAAGAACTTTAAATTTCGAAGAGCCTATTCCCTCTTATAATGCCCGGTGTCTACTTATTCATCTTCAGTCTCTGCAATCTCGACGAACTATTTCATCACTTTTGTTCATTTTTGATCTAGTATCGGGTAACATTGACTGTCCAGAGTTATTAGAATTAATTGATTTCAATGTTCCATCAAGAATGCTCAGAAGATCGGATATATTTTACCTTGAGACGTTTAGAACAAATTATGCTGTTAATTCTCCATTATATAGGGCGTTATTGAATTTTAATGTTTTAGCAGCTAAGTGTAATGTTGATTTCTCTATGTCTAAATTGTCAATGAAGCATTTATTAAATAGTCATTTTTAGTTATGGTCCTATATAATTTGAATTATGGATTTATTTGTATATATTTTGTTATTAAAATTTTTTTTTTTTTATTACTTGCGTAGTCTGTAAGAACCTTGTTCATAGACTGAAATAAATAAATAAATAAATAAATAAATAAATATTCCATGGAACCCATAAATGTGCCAATGACCCACCTGTGACCTCAGATAATCCCACTGCATCCGATTGGCCATAGAATCATCCATTTTGGTCCAAATATTCCATGGAACCCATCAAAGTACCAATGACCCACCTGTGACCTCAGATAATCCCACTGCATCCGATTGGCCATAGAATCATCCATTTTGGTCCAAATGTTCCATGGAACCCATAAATGTGCCAATGACCCACCTTTGACCTCAGATAATCCCACTGCATCCGATTGGCCATAGAATCACCCATTTTTGTCCAAATGTTCCATGGAACCATTAAAAGTTCCAATGACCTTCCTGTGACCTCAGATAATCCCATTGCATCCGATTGGCCATAGAATCACCCATTTTGGTCCAAATGTTCCATGGGACCATTAAAAGTTCCAATGACCTTCCTGTGACCTCAGATAATCCCATTGCATCCGATTGGCCATAGAATCACCCATTTTGGTCCAAATGTTCCATGGGACCATTAAAAGTTCCAATGACCCGCCTATGACCTCAGATAATCCCATTGCATCCGATTGGCCATAGAATCACCCATTTTGGTCCAAATGTTCCATGGAACCATTAAAAGTTCCACTGACCTTCCTGTGACCTCAGATAATCCCATTGCATCTGATTGGCCATAGAATCACCCATTTTGGTCCAAATGTTCCATGGGACCATTAAAAGTTCCAATGACCCGCCTATGACCTCAGATAATCCCATTGCATCCGATTGGCCATAGAATCACCCATTTTGGTCCAAATGTTCCATGGAACCGTTAAAAGTTCCAATGACCTTCCTTTGACCTCAGATAATCCCATTGCATCCGATTGGCCATAGAATCACCCATTTTGGTCCAAATGTTCCATGGAACTCATAAAAGTTCCAATTACCTGCCTATGACCTCAGATAATCCCATTGCATCCGATTGGCCATAGAATCATCCATTTTGGTAGAAATGTTCCATGGAACCCATAAAAATTCCAATGACCCATTTATGACCTCAGATAATCCCATTGCATCCGTTTGGCCATAGAATCACCCAGTTTGGTCCAAATGTTCCATGGAACCCATAAAAGTTCCAATGACCCGCCTACGACCTAAGATAAACCCATTGCATCCGATTGGCCATAGAATCACCCATTTTGGTCCAAATTTCCATGGAACCCATAAAAGTTCCAATGACCCGCCTATGACCTCAGATAATCCCATTGCATCCGATTGGCCATAGAATCACCCATTTTGGTCCAAATGTTCCATGGAACCATTAAAAGTTCCAATGACCCCCTTATGACCTCAGATAATCCCATTGCATCCGATTGGCCATAGAATCATCCATTTTGGTAGAAATGTTCCATGGAACCCATAAAAGTTCCAATGACCTTCCAGTGACCTCAGATAATCCCATTGCAACCGATTGGCCATAGAATCACCCATTTTGGTCCAAATGTTCCATGGAACCCATAAAAGCTCCAATGACCCGCCTATGACCATAGATAATCCCATTGCATCCCATTGGCCACATAATCACCCATTTTGGTCCAAATGTTCCATGGGACCATTAAAAGTTCCAATGACCTTCCTGTGACCTCAGATAATCCCATTGCATCCGATTGGCCATAGAATCACCAATTTTGGTCCAAATGTTCCATGGAACTCATAAAAGTTCTAATGACCCGCCTATGACCTCAGATAATCCCATTGCATCCGATTGGCCATAGAATCACCCATTTTGGTCCAAATGTTCTATGGAACCCATAAAAGTTCCAATGACCCGCCTGTGACCTCAGATAATCGCATTGCATCCAATTGGCCATAGAATCAACCATTTTGGTCCAAATATTCAATGGAACCATTAAAAGTTCCAATGACCTTCCTGTGACCTCAGTTAATCCCATTGCATCCAATTGGCCATAGAATCACCCATTTTGGTCCAAATTTTCCATGGAACCCATAAAAGTTCCAATGACCCGCCTATGACCTCAGATAATCCCATTGCATCCGATTGGCCATAGAATCATCCATTTTGGTCCAAATGTTCCATGGGACCATTAAAAGTTCCAATGACCTTCCTGTGACCTCAGATAATCCCATTGCATCCGATTGGCCATAGAATCACCCATTTTGGTCCAAATGTTCCATGGAACCCATAAAAGTTCAAATGACCCGCCTATGACCTCAGATAATCCCATTGCATCCGATTGGCCATAGAATCACCCATTTTGGTCCAAATGTTCCATGGAACCATTTAAAGTTCCAATGACCCGCCTATGACCTAAGATAATCCCATTGCATCCGATTGGCCAAAGAATCATCCATTTTGGTCCAAATGTTCCATGGAATCCATAAAAGTTCCAATGACCCACCAGTGACCTCAGATCATCCCATTGCATCCGATTGGCCATTGAATCATCTATTTTGGTAGCAATGTTCCATGGAACCCATAAAAGTTCCAATGACCCGTCTATGACCTCAGATAATCCCATTGCATCCGATTGGCCATAGAATCACCCATTTTGGTCCAAATGTTCAATGGGACCATTAAAAGTTCCAATGACCCGCCTATGACCTCAGATAATCCCATTGCATCCGATTGGCCATAGAATCACCCATTTTGGTCCAAATGTTCCATGGAACCATTAAAAGTTCCAATGACCTTCCTGTGACCTCAGATAATCCCATTGCATCCGATTGGCCATAGAATCACCCATTTTGGTCCAAATGTTCCATGGAACTCATAAAAGTTCCAATGACCCGCCTATGACCTCAGATAATCCCATATCATCCGATTGGCTATAGAATCATCCATTTTGGTCCAAATGTTCCATGGGACCATTAAAAGTTCCAATGACCTTCCTGTGACCTCAGATAATCCCATTGCATCCGATTGGCCATAGAATCATCCATTTTGGTCCACATGTTCCATGGAACCCATAAAAGTTCCAATGACCCGCCTTTGACCTCAAATAATCCCATTGCATCCGATTGGCCATAGAATCACCCATTTTGGTCCAAATGTTCCATGGAACCCATAAAAGTTCCAATGACCCGCCTATGAATTAAGATAATCCCATTGCATCCGATTGGCCAAAGAATCATCCATTTTGGTCCAAATGTTCCATGGAATCCATAAAAGTTCCAATGACCCACCTGTGACCTCAGATCATCTCATTGCAGCCGATTGGCCATAGAATCATCTATTTTGGTAGCAATGTTCCATGGGACCATTAAAAGTTCCAATGACCTTCCTGTGACCTCAGATAATCCCATTGCATCCGATTGGCCATAGAATCACCCATTTTGGTCCAAATGTTCCATGGGACCATTAAAAGTTCCAATGACCCGCCTATGACCTCAGATATTCCCATTGCATCCGATTGGCCATAGAATCACCCATTTTGGTCCAAATGTTCCATGGAACCATTAAAAGTTCCAATGACCTTCCTGTGACCTCAGATAATCCCATTGCATCCGATTGGCCATAGAATCACCCATTTTGGTCCAAATGTTCCATGGAACTCATAAAAGTTCCAATGACCCGCCTATGACCTCAGATAATCCCATTGCATCCGATTGGCCATAGAATAACCCATTTTGGTCCAAAGGTTCCATGGGACCATTAAAAGTTCCAATGACCCGCCTATGACCTCAGATAATCCCATTGCATCCGATTGGCCATAGAATAACCCATTTTGGTCCAAAGGTTCCATGGGACCATTAAAAGTTCCAATGACCCGCCTATGACCTCAGATAATCCCATTGCATCCGATTGGCCATAGAATCACCCATTTTGGTCCAAATGTTCCATGGAACTCATAAAAGTTCCAATGACCCGCCTATGACCTCAGATAATCCCATTGCATCCGATTGGCCATAGAATAACCTATTTTGGTCCAAAGGTTCCATGGGACCATTAAAAGTTCCAATGACCCGCCTATGACCTCAGATAATCTCATAGCATCCGATTGGCCATAGAATCACCCATTTTGGTCCAAATGTTCCATGGGACCATTAAAAGTTCCAATGACCCACCTGTGACCTCAGATCATCTCATTGCAGCCTATTGGCCATAGAATCATCTATTTTGGTAGCAATGTTCCATGGGACCATTAAAAGTTCCAATGACCTTCCTGTGACCTCAGATAATCCCATTGCATCCGATTGGCCATAGAATCACCCATTTTGGTCCAAATGTTCCATGGAACTCATAAAAGTTCCAATGACCCGCCTATGACCTCAGATAATCCCATTGCATCCGATTGGCCATAGAATAACCCATTTTGGTCCAAAGGTTCCATGGGACCATTAAAAGTTCCAATGACCCGCCTATGACCTCAGATAATCCCACTGCATCCGATTGGCCATAGAATCACCCATTTTGGTCCAAATGTTCCATGGGACCATTAAAAGTTCCAATGACCCGCCTATGACCTCAGATAATCCCATTGCATCCGATTGGCCATAGAATCACCCATTTTGGTCCAAATGTTCCATGGAACCATTAAAAGTTCCAATGACCTTCCTGTGACCTCAGATAATCCCATTGCATCCGATTGGCCATAGAATCACCCATTTTGGTCCAAATGTTCCATGGAACTCATAAAAGTTCCAATGACCCGCCTATGACCTCAGATAATCCCATTGCATCCGATTGGCCATAGAATAACCCATTTTGGTCCAAAGGTTCCATGGGACCATTAAAAGTTCCAATGACCCGCCTATGACCTCAGATAATCCCATTGCATCCGATTGGCCATAGAATCACCCATTTTTGTCCAAATATTCCATGAGACCATTAAAAGTTCCAATGACCTTTCTGTGACCTCAGATTATCCCATTGCATCCGATTGGCCATAGAATCACCCATTTTAGTCCAAATGTTCCATGGAACCCATAAAAGTGCCCATGACCCACCTGTGACCTCAGATAATCCCATTGCATCCGATTGGCCATAGAATCATCCATTTTGGTCCAAATATTCCATGGAACCCATAAATGTGCCAATGACCCACCTGTGACCTCAGATAATCCCACTGCATCCGATTGGCCATAGAATCATCCATTTTGGTCCAAATGTTCCATGGAACCATTAAAAGTTCCAATGACCCGCCTATGACCTCAGATAATCCCATTGCATCCGATTGGCCATAGAATCACCCATTTTGGTCCAAATGTTCCATGGAACCATTAAAAGTTCCGATGACCTTCCTGTGACCTCAGATAATCCCATTGCATCCGATTGGCCATAGAATCACCCTTTTTGGTCCAAATTTTCCATGGAACTCAAAAAAGTTCCAATGACACGCCTATGACCTCAGATAATCCCATTGCATCCGATTGGCCATAGAATCACCCATTTTGGTCCAAATGTTCCATGGAACCATTAAAAGTTCCAATGACCTTCCTGTGACCTCAGATAATCCCATTGCATCTGATTGGCCATAGAATCACCCATTTTGGTCCAAATGTTCCATGGAACTCATAAAAGTTCCAATGACCCGCCTATGACCTCAGATACTCCCATTGCATCCGATCGGCCATAGAATCATCCATTTTGGTCCAAATATTCCATGGAACCCATAAATGTGCCAATGACCCACCTGTGACCTCAGATAATCCCACTGCATCCGATTGGCCATAAAATCATCCATTTTGGTCCAAATATTCCATGGAATCCATCAAAGTACCAATGACCCACCTGTGACCTCAGATAATCCCACTGCATCCGATTGGCCATAGAATCATCCATTGTGGTCCAAATGTTCCATGGAACCCATAAATGTGCCAATGACCCACCTGTGACCTCAGATAATCCCACTGCATCCGATTGGCCATAGAATCACCCATTTTGGTCCAAATGTTCCATGGAACCATTTAAAGTTCCAATGACCTTCCTGTGACCTCAGATAATCCCATTGCATCCGATTGGCCATAGAATCACCCATTTTGGTCCAAATGTTCCATGGGACCATTAAAAGTTCCAATGACCCGCCTATGACCTCAGATAATCCCATTGCATCCGATTGGCCATAGAATCACCCATTTTGGTCCAAATGTTCCATGGAACCATTAAAAGTTCCGATGACCTTCCTGTGACCTCAGATAATCCCATTGCATCCGATTGGCCATAGAATCACCCTTTTTGGTCCAAATTTTCCATGGAACTCAAAAAAGTTCCAATGACACGCCTATGACCTCAGATAATCCCATTAAATCCGATTGGCCATAGAATCACCCATTTTGGTCCAAATGTTCCATGGAACCATTAAAAGTTCCAATGACCTTCCTGTGACCTCAGATAATCCCATTGCATCTGATTGGCCATAGAATCACCCATTTAGAATCATCCATTTTGGTAGAAATGTTCAATGGAACCCATAAAAGTTCCAATGACCCGCCTACGACCTAAGATAATCCCATTGCATCCGATTGGACATAGAATCACCCATTTTGGTCCAAAGGTTCCATGGAACCATTAAAAGTTCCAATGACCCGCCTATGACCTCAGATAATCCCATTGCATCCGATTGGCCATAGAATCACCCATTTTGGTCCAAATGTTCCATGGAACTCATAAAAGTTCCAATGACCCGCCTATGACCTCAGATAATCCCATTGCATCCGATTGGCCATAGAATAACCCATTTTGGTCCAAATGTTCCATGGAACCATTAAAAGTTCCAATGACCCGCCTATGATCTAAGATAATCCCATTGCATCCGATTGGCCATAGAATCACCAATTTTGGTCCAAATGTTCCATGGAACTCATAAAAGTTCCAATGACCCGCTTATGACCTCAGATAATTCCATTGCATCCGATTGGCCATAGAATAACCCATTTTGGTCCAAAGGTTCCATGGGACCATTAAAAGTTCCAATGACCCGCCTATGACGTCAGATAATCCCATTGCATCCGATTGGCCATAGAATCACCCATTTTGGTCCAAATGTTCCATGGAACTCATAAAATTTCCAATGACCCGCCTATGACCTCAGATAATCCCATTGAATCCGATTGGCCATAGAATAACCCATTTTGGTCCAAAGGTTCCAATGGGACCATTAAAAGTTCCAATGACCCGCCTATGACCTCAGATAATCCCATTGCATCCGATTGGCCATAGAATAACCCATTTTGGTCCAAATGTTCCATGGAACCCATCAAAGTTCCAATGACCTTCCTGTGACCTCAGATAATCCCATTGCATCCGATTGGCCATAGAATCACCCATTTTGGTCCAAATGTTCCATGACACTCATAAAAGTTCCAATGACCCGCCTTTGACCTCAGATAATCCCATCGCATCCGATCGGCCATAGAATCATCCATTTTGGTAGAAATGTTCCACGGGACCATTAAAAGTTCCAATGACCCGCCTATGACCTCAGATAATCCCATTGCATCCGATTGGCCATAGAATCACCCATTTTGGTCCAAATGTTCCATGGAACCCATCAAAGTACCAATGACCCACCTGTGACCTCAGATAATCCCACTGCATCCGATTGGCCATAGAATCATCCATTTTGGTCCAAATATTCCATGGAACCCATAAATGTGCCAGTGACCCACCTGTGACCTCAGATAATCCCACATTTTGGTAGAAATGTTCCATGGAACCCATAAAAGTTCCAATGACCCTCCTACGACCTAAGATAATCCCATTGCATCCGATTGGCCATAGAATCACCCATTTTGGTCCAAAGGTTCCATGGGACCATTAAAAGTTCCAATGACCCGCCTATGACCTCAGATAATCCCATTGCATCCGATTGGCCATAGAATCACCCATTTTGGTCCAAATGTTCCATGGAACTCAAAAAAGTTCCAATGACCCGCCTATGACCTCAGATAATCCCATTGCATCCGATTGGCCATAGAATAACCCATTTTGGTCCAAAGGTTCCATGGGACCATTAAAAGTTCCAATGACCCGCCTATGACCTAAGATAATCCCATTGCATCCGATTGGCCATAGAATCACCAATTTTGGTCCAAATGTTCCATGGAACTCATAAAAGTTCCAATGACCCGCTTATGACCTCAGATAATCCCATTGCATCCGATTGGCCATAGAATAACCCATTTTGGTCCAAAGGTTCCATGGGACCATTAAAAGTTCCAATGACCCGCCTATGACGTCAGATAATCCCATTGCATCCGATTGGCCATAGAATCACCCATTTTGGTCCAAATGTTCCATGGAACTCATAAAATTTCCAATGACCCGCCTATGACCTCAGATAATCCCATTGCATCCGATTGGCCATAGAATCACCCATTTTGGTCCAAAGGTTCCATGGGACCATTAAAAGTTCCAATGACCCGCCTATGACCTCAGATAATCCCATTGCATCCGATTGGCCATAGAATCACCCATTTTGGTCCAAATGTTCCATGGAACTCATAAAAGTTCCAATGACCCGCTTATGACCTCAGATAATCCCATTGCATCCGATTGGCCATAGAATCACCCATTTTGGTCCAAAGGTTCCAATGGGACCATTAAAAGTTCCAATGACCCGCCTATGACCTCAGATAATCCCATTGCATCCGATTGGCCATAGAATAACCCATTTTGGTCCAAATGTTCCATGGAACCCATCAAAGTTCCAATGACCTTCCTGTGACCTCAGATAATCCCATTGCATCCGATTGGCCATAGAATCACCCATTTTGGTCCAAATGTTCCATGGAACTCATAAAAGTTCCAATGACCCGCCTTTGACCTCAGATAATCCCATTGCATCCGATTGGCCATAGAATCATCCATTTTGGTAGAAATGTTCCATGGAACCCATAAAAGTTTCAATGACCCGCCTACGACCTAAGATAATCCCATTGCATCCGATTGGCCATAGAATCACCCATTTTGGTCCAAAGGTTCCATGGGACCATTAAAAGTTCCAATGACCCGCCTATGACCTCAGATAATCCCATTGCATCCGATTGGCCATAGAATCACCCATTTTGGTCCAAATGTTCCATGGAACTCATAAAAGTTCCAATGACCCGCCTATGACCTCAGATAATCCCATTGCATCCGATTGGCCATAGAATAACCCATTTTGGTCCAAAGGTTCCATGGGACCATTAAAAGTTCCAATGACCCGCCTATGACCTAAGATAATCCCATTGCATCCGATTGGCCATAGAATCACCAATTTTGGTCCAAATGTTCCATGGAACTCATAAAAGTTCCAATGACCCGCTTATGACCTCAGATAATCCCATTGCATCCGATTGGCCATAGAATAACCCATTTTGGTCCAAAGGTTCCAATGGGACCATTAAAAGTTCCAATGACCCGCCTATGACCTCAGATAATCCCATTGCATCCGATTGGCCATAGAATAACCCATTTTGGTCCAAATGTTCCATGGAACCCATCAAAGTTCCAATGACCTTCCTGTGACCTCAGATAATCCCATTGCATCCGATTGGCCATAGAATCACCCATTTTGGTCCAAATGTTCCATGGAACTCATAAAAGTTCCAATGACCCGCCTTTGACCTCAGATAATCCCATTGCATCCGATCGGCCATAGAATCATCCATTTTGGTAGAAATGTTCCACGGGACCATTAAAAGTTCCAATGACCCGCTTATGACCTCAGATAATCCCATTGCATCCGATTGGCCATAGAATAACCCATTTTGGTCCAAAGGTTCCAATGGGACCATTAAAAGTTCCAATGACCCGCCTATGACCTCAGATAATCCCATTGCATCCGATTGGCCATAGAATCACCCATTTTGGTCCAAATGTTCCATGGAACCATTAAAAGTTCCAATGACCTTCCTGTGACCTCAGATAATCCCATTGCATCCGATTGGCCATAGAATCACCCATTTTGGTCCAAATGTTCCATGGAACTCATAAAAGTTCTAATTACCCGCCTATGACCTCAGATAATCCCATTGCATCCGATTGGCCATAGAATCATCCATTTTGGTAGAAATGTTCCATGGAACCCATAAAAATTCCAATGACCCATTTATGACCTCAGATAATCCCATTGCATCCGTTTGGCCATAGAATCACCCAGTTTGGTCCAAATGTTCCATGGAACCCATAAAAGTTCCAATGACCCGCCTACGACCTAAGATAATCCCATTGCATCCGATTGGCCATAGAATCACCCATTTTGGTCCAAATTTCCATGGAACCCATAAAAGTTCCAATGACCCGCCTATGACCTCAGATAATCCCATTGCATCCGATTGGCCATAGAATCACCCATTTTGGTCCAAATGTTCCATGGAACCATTAAAAGTTCCAATGACCCCCTTATGACCTCAGATAATCCCATTGCATCCGATTGGCCATAGAATCATCCATTTTGGTAGAAATGTTCCATGGAACCCATAAAAGTTCCAATGACCTTCCAGTGACCTCAGATAATCCCATTGCATCCGATTGGCCATAGAATCACCCATTTTGGTCCAAATGTTCCATGGAACTCATAAAAGTTCCAATGACCCGCCTATGACCTCAGATAATCCCATTGCATCCGATTGGCCATAGAATCACCCATTGTGGTCCAAATGTTCCATGGAACTCATAAAAGTTCCAATGACCCGCCTATGACCTCAGATAATCCCATTGCATCCGATTGGCCATAGAATCACCCATTTTGGTCCAAATGTTCCATGGAACCATTAAAAGTTCCAATGACCTTCCTGTGACCTCAGATAATCCCATTGCATCCGATTGGCCATTGATTCATCCATTTTGGTCCAAATGTTCCATGGAACCCACAAAAGACACAATGACCCGCCTATGACCTCAGATAATCCCATTGCATCCGATTGGCCATAGAATCATCCATTTTGGTCCAAATGTTGCTTCAACCAATAAAAGTTCCAATGACTCCCCTGTCACCTCCATGGAATCCATGGAATCCATTAAAGTGCCAATGACCCGCCTGTGCCCTCAGATAATCCCATTGCATCCGAATTGCCATAGAATCATCCACTTTGGTCCAAATTCTCCATGGAATCCATTAAAGTGCCAATGATCTGCCTGTGACCTTAGATAATTCCATTGCATTCGATAGGCCAAGCATAACGCAAAAATAGTTGAAAATTCAAGCGTAACGCAAAAATAGTTGAAAATTCAACCGTAACGAAAAATAGTTGAAAATTTGATTTTACCCCCTAATATAATTTCTTTTCATGCAAATCGATTCTAAAGGAGTAAACTCCAAAAAACAATTCATTAAATGTTTCAACTCTTTGTTGAAAAAATAAAAAAAATTTTAACATGATATTAATCCAGAAAATTAGCGTACAAATATTTGTTATAAAACCATTGTGTGTATTACCACCTCTCTGCAGACAATGGCAAACCTCAGAGAGTAAATAATGCCATGTAAAGCTTCTTGAGAACATGAGCCGTTCGGAGTCAGCATAAAACATGTAGGTCCAGTTCTCGGTCAATTGTGTGCAACCATTTAATAACACACAACACAATTGATCATAAGAAGCTCGGTCACAGTCCTTTCAAGGGCTGAAATGGCCAATTTGTTTTTTTTTTGTTTTGTTTTTAAATATGGTCCGGGATGGAAAATTAGACCAATTTATTTTTGAGCGCCGTGGCAGGAATTGACCAGCTGAACAGAGCTCTCAAAACAAAAACTTTAAATTTACATTAACCTTGCTAAATGGGCTTGCAGGATTATTTTGCTTGCCAAGCAAGTGCCTTCGACCGAATGGTCGAGGGGCGCATTGGAGCAACCGCCTCGCTATTCCAGTAGGCCCGAAGACAACGCCGCGCACATTACAAACTCGCAAGACGAAGGAAAACAATTTAAAAAAACTAACTAAACTAAAAAAAACTAACAGCTAATTTCAATCTTACTACTTCTGCAGTTCACTTTATTATCACAAAAAAACGGATAGGCACTATATTGCGGTTCAGGCTAGGGTCGAAGAGTTCAGAGAACGAGCTCCCCAAAAAAAACAAAAAAATTTTTTTTTGGAACCCGAGAATTTTTCATTAATTTCGGGCCCCACGTTGGGCGCCATTTGTTGCGGAGCGTCTCTTGGCCTCGGCGTGCGCCCACTTGCTTTTCTATTCGGTCGCTCTTGTTCTTGTAGTAAGTTTTGAGAGCGCCCTTTGAGGTGCTCCTGGTCACAATGCCAGACAAAAAAAAAAAAACATATCTGGGTGGCCGAGCTGCGTACGCGCACAACCGCACCTGTGGGTGTTAACGTCCAGGGGCCGCACGAGCTTACGTACCACTATGCTGCCATTTCGGAAAGTGGGGGGGGTTCTTTCTGGGACAGGTAACACCCTTTCGCCGCACACAAAAATCTCGTGCGGATTAATTGTTTGGTGAGCTCGCTCTGTGAACTCATGTATCTGTAAAAAAAAGAAAATCGAAAAAAGGAAAAACAAATTTACGCTCTGATTTTAATTCGGAGTGAGAGGGGGCTCCGTTAACCCACCAAACCCAAACCATGACGCTCATGGACCTGATGTTGTGGCCCATGCCCCACGTTTCCCACCCATCGTGAAGATCCGGGGCGAAAAGTTTCGGATCCTCCCTTACGATTCTAACCTTCCATCCCTGTACCAATATTAAATCATTCAAATATTGTATATCATTTCAAATGTTGTACAAATTCATGATTTTATTTAGGGTAAGTATAAAATTATTAAGGGGGCGATAAGGGGGAGACAAGGGGGCGATATTCACATGGCAACGTGTCTGACTGCCTCAACTTGGCGAGGCCAGCATTATCCATGTCGAAATCGTCTCAAGTCGACTCAAAACCTCCGCGTGGTGTCTCCTGGAAACGTCAAAAACTATCGCCCGATAAACTTTGGCGGCTAATTTGAGCGGCGGGCTTCCCCTTTGGCCATCAAGCAAAGGTTGTGCGTTGGGTTTGAAGCCCACCACATAAAAAAGGATTTCAATGAAACGAAAAAGAATAAATGAAAGAATGATCCCCAAATCTGATGACGACTACCGCAAACGAAAAACTGATAATGATTTACGGATATGCACCTGGAATGTCCGGACCCTAAATTGGGATGGTGCCTCTATCCAACTGATTGATATCTTGGAAAGATATAATTCTGATATCACTGCAATCCAAGAAATGCGATGGAAGGGACAGGGTTGCTTACGGCAAGCATCCTGTGATATCTACTACAGCGGCCATGTGGAGAAGCACGAGTTTGGATGCGGATTTGTAGTTGGCAAGAGAATACGGCATCATGTCCTGCGATTCACTCCTGTGAACGAACGGCTTGCCATAATCCGCTTCAAGGCTAAATTTTTTAACATAAGCCTAATATGTGCGCACGCTCCGACAGAAGAAAAAGATGACGAGACCAAAGAAAGTTTTTACGAGTGCCTTGAAGATGCATACGAGCGCTGCCCCCGTCATGACATAAAAATCGTGCTTGGTGACTTCAACGCCAAGGTGGGTAAGGAAAACATATTTGGTCCAACAGTCGGAAAGTTCAGCCTCCACGACAACACATCCGATAACGGAATGAGGTTGATTGACTTCGCCGCAGCACGAAACATGGTCGTAAGTAGCACTAGATTCAAGCATCTCAATATTCATAAGGCCACCTGGCTGTCCCCTGATCAAAAAACATGCAACCAAATTGATCACGTTTTGATTGACGGAAGGCACTCTTCCAGTGTACTAGACGTACGCACGATTCGTGGTGCTAACATAGACTCAGATCATTATCTTGTCGCAGCCAAGATCCGCACACGTCTGTGCGCAGCTAAGAATGCTCGCAATCCTACACTTAGAAAGCTAGACGTCGACAAGCTGCAGTCAAAACGGACGGCCGAAGCCTTCGCTACTCGACTTTCACTCCTGCTTCAAGAAAGCACTCCTCCGATCGACGATATATGCGGACAGTGGACGCACATATCCCACTCTATGCGTACGGCTGCCGAAGAGGTGATAGGCTACCATCGCCCTCGCCGAAACCAGTGGCACGACCAGGAGTGTCGCGACGCCACTGCAGAGAAGGACACCGCCTACAAAGCCACCCTGCAGTCGGTTGTAACGCGTGCTGTTATGGAGCGATACCGAGAGAAGAGGAGGGAAGAGAGACGCATTTTCAGGCGAAAAAAAAGAGAGGCGGAAATGCGTGAGTGCGAGAAAATTGAGATGCATGGCGACAGGAATGAGACTCGAAAATTTTTCGAAAAAATAAGACGCCTGGCCGATGGTTTTAAGACCGGAGCCTCTTCCTGCAAGGACGAGAATGGGAATCTAGTGACAGATATCCAGAGTACACTGATGTTATGGAGGGAGCACTTCTCTAGTCTTTTAAATGGCGACGCTGACAACAATCCCGCCAGTGGAGATGATATCCCGGAAACCCCAATTATGGACGACAGCGTTGAAGTTCCGCTACCCGATTATAACGAGGTCTTAACAGCTATAGCTCGGCTTAAAAACAACAAAGCCGCAGGAGCCGATGGCCTACCGGCTGAGCTGTTTAAGACCGGTGGCGAAGCTCTGTTTAAATGCATTCACAGACTTCTATGCAGAATATGGTCGGAAGAATGCATTCCAGATGATTGGAACCTCAGTGTGCTCTGCCCAATCCACAAGAAAGGCGATCCCACCATTTGCGCCAACTACCGTGGGATTAGCCTTCTTAATATCGCATATAAGGTCCTGTCGAGCGTATTGTGTGAAAGACTAAAGCCCATCGTCAACCAACTGATTGGACCTTATCAGTGTGGCTTTAGACCTGGAAAGTCCACCATTGACCAGATCTTCACGCTCCGACAAATCATGGAAAAGACCCTCGAAAAACAAATCGACACACACCATCTTTTTGTCGATTTCAAAGCCGCCTTCGACAGTCCAATAAGGAGTCACCTATATGCCATCATGTCTGAATTTGGTATTCCTGCGAAGCTAATACGTCTTTGCAGGATGACACTGAACAACACCAGCAGTGCAGTGAAAATCGGGAAGGACCTCTCCCTTCCGTTCGATACCAAGCGAGGTTTCAGACAAGGTGATTCCTTATCGTGCGACTTCTTTAATATAGTAATGGAGAAGATCATCCAAGCTGCTGACCTGAGACGCAGCGGCACAATTTTCTATAAGAGTGTTATGCTGCTGGCGTATGCAGATGATATTGACATCATTGGCCACAATACGCTCGAAGTCAGTGCAGCATTCTCCAGGCTAGAAAAAGAGTCGAGTCGAATGGGTCTTGCAGTGAACGCAGATAAAACGAAGTATCTTGTGTCAACAAACAAACAGTCCCAGCGTCTTGGAAACCACGTCACTGTTGACAACACCTCCTTTGAGGTAGTGAAGGACTTTGTTTACCTGGGATACAGCATTAACTCCTCCAACGATATCAGTATTGAGATTAAACGAAGGATAACTCTTGCCAACAGGTGTTACTTTGGGCTCAGTAGGCAACTGAGAAGCAGAGCTCTTTCTCGACGAACAAAACTGACGCTCTATAAGTCAATAATCATGCCCGTCCTACTATACGCATCACAAACCTGGACGATGAGCAGCTCTGATGAAAGGACTTTGGGAGCGTTCGAGAGAAAAATCCTTCGCAAGATCTATGGTCCAATCTGCGTCAATGGCGAGTACCGAATACGATGGAACCACGAGCTGTATGAGCTATATGCCGACATCGATATAGTCAAGCGTATTAAAATAGAGCGGCTTCGCTGGCTAGGTCATGTCGAGAGAATGAACGACGAAGCTCCAGCGAAAAAAATATTGGATTCGGTACCCAGCGGTGGCCAACGCAGACGAGGAAGACCGCATCTCCGTTGGAAAGACCAGGCATTGGATAACCTGACAACGCTTGGAATTTCCAACTGGCGCCAGCAAGCACACGACAAAAGAGGCTGGCGAAAATTCTTAGACGAGGCCAAAACCGACCAACGGTTGTAAGAGCCATCTAAGTAAGTAAGTAATAAAATTATTAAACACTAAATAAATCATATTAGACCATATTAAAACATTAAAGGTTACGACAAATGAGATAAATTTCTCATTATTAAGGCAAATCAAAGTTTAACTAATCAAGAAAAAAAATAAAGGTAGGCAAAATTTTGTAAGAAGTTCACAACTATAAACTGTTCTCTTTAATCTTTAGATTTTTGGTGTTTACTCCTTTAGAATCGATTTGCATGAAAAGAAATTATTTTAGGGGGTTAAGTCAAATTTTCAACTATTTTTCGTTACGGTTGAATTTTCAACTATTTTTGCGTTACGCTTGAATTTTCAACTATTTTTGCGTTATGCTTGGCCTATCGAATGCAATGGAATTATCTAAGGTCACATGCATATCCTTGGCACTTTAATGGATTCCATGGAGAATTTGGACCAAAGTGGATGATTCTATGGCAATTCGGATGCAATGGGATTATCTGAGGGCACAGGCGGGTCATTGGCACTTTAATGGATTCCATGGATTCCATGGAGGTGACAGGGGAGTCATTGGAACTTTTATTGGTTGAAGCAACCTTTGGACCAAAATGGATGATTCTATGGCCAATCGGATGCAATGGGATTATCTGAGGTCACAGGCGGGTCATTGTGTCTTTTGTGGGTTCCATGGAACATTTGGACCAAAATGGGTCATTCTATGGCCAATCGGATGCAATGGGATTATCTGAGGTCATAGGCGGGTCATTGGAACTTTTATGAGTTCCATGGAACATTTGGACCACAATGGGTGATTCTATGGCCAATCGGATGCAGTGGGATTATCTGAGGTCACAGGTGGGTCATTGGAACTTTTATGAGTTCCATGGAACATTTGGACCAAAATGGGTGATTCTATGGCCAATCGGATGCAATGGGATTATCTGAGGTCACTGGAAGGTCATTGGAACTTTTATGGGTTCCATGGAACATTTCTACCAAAATGGATGATTCTATGGCCAATCGGATGCAATGGGATTATCTGAGGTCATAAGGGCGTCATTGGAACTTTTAATGGTTCCATGGAACATTTGGACCAAAATGGGTGATTCTATGGCCAATCGGATGCAATGGGATTATCTGAGGTCATAGGCGGGTCATTGGAACTTTTATGGGTTCCATGGAAAATTTGGACCAAAATGGGTGATTCTATGGCCAATCGGATGCAATGGGATTATCTTAGGTCGTAGACGGGTCATTGGAACTTTTATGGGTTCCATGGAACATTTGGACCAAACTGGGTGATTCTATGGCCAAACGGATGCAATGGGATTATCTGAGGTCATAAATGGGTCATTGGAATTTTTATGGGTTCCATGGAACATTTCTACCAAAATGGATGATTCTATGGCCAATCGGATGCAATGGGATTATCTGAGGTCATAGGCGGGTCATTGGAACTTTTATGAGTTCCATGGAACATTTGGACCAAACTGGGTGATTCTATGGCCAATCGGATGCAATGGGATTATCTGAGGTCACAGGAAGGTCATTGGAACTTTTAATGGTTCCATGGAACATTTGTACCAAAATGGGTGATTCTATGGCCAATCGGATGCAATGGGATTATCTGAGGTCATAGGCGGGTCATTGGAACTTTTAATGGTCCCATGGAACATTTGGACCAAAATGGGTGATTCTATGGCGAATCGGATGCAATGGGATTATCTGAGGTCACAGGAAGGTCATTGGAACTTTAAATGGTTCCATGGAACATTTGGACCAAAATGGGTGATTCTATGGCCAATCGGATGCAATGGGATTATCTGAGGTCATAGGCGGGTCATTGGAACTTTTAATGGTCCCATGGAACATTTGGACCAAAATGGGTGATTCTATGGCCAATCGGATGCAATGGGGTTATCTGAGGTCACAGGAAGGTCATTGGAACTTTTAATGGTTCCATGGAACATTTGGACCAAAATGGGTGATTCTATGGCCAATCGGATGCAGTGGGATTATCTGAGGTCACAGGTGGGTCATTGGCACATTTATGGGTTCCATGGATTATTTTTACCAAAATGGATGATTCTATGGCCAATCGGATGCAGTGGGATTATCTGAGGTCACAGGTGGGTCATTGGTACTTTGATGGGTTCCATGGAATATTTGGACCAAAATGGATGATTCTATGGCCAATCGGATGCAGTGGGATTATCTGAGGTCACAGGTGGGTCATTGGCACATTTATGGGTTCCATGGAATATTTGGACCAAAATGGATGATTCTATGGCCAATCGGATGCAGTGGGATTATCTGAGGTCACAGGTGGGTCATTGGTACTTTGATGGGTTCCATGGAACATTTGAACCAAAATGGGTGATTCTATGGCCAATCGGATGCAATGGGATTATCTGAGGTCATAGGCGGGTCATTGGAACTTTAAATGGTCCCGTGGAACATTTGGACCAAAATGGGTGATTCTATGGCCAATCGGATGCAATGGGATTATCTGAGGTCACAGGAAGGTCATTGGAACTTTTATTGGTTCCATGGAACATTTGGACCAAAATGGGTGATTCTATGGCCAATCGAATGCAGTGGGATTATCTGAGGTCACAGGTGGGTCACTGGCACATTTATGGGTTCCATGGAATATTTGGACCAAAATGGATGATTCTATGGCCAATCGGATGCAGTGGGATTATCTGAGGTCACAGGTGGGTCATTGGTACTTTGATGGGTTCCATGGAAAATTTGGACCAAAATGGGTGATTCTATGGCCAATCGGATGCAATGGGATTATCTGAGGTTACAGGAAGGTCATTGGAACTTTTAATGGTTCATTGGAACATTTGGACCAAAATGGGTGATTCTATGGCCAATCGGATGCAATGGGATTATCTGAGGTCATAGGCGGGTCATTGGAACTTTTAATGGTCCCATGGAACCTTTGGACCAAAATGGGTTATTCTATGTCCAATCGGATGCAATGGGATTATCTGAGGTCAAAAGCGGGTCATTGCAACTTTTATGAGTTCCATGGAACATTTGGACCAAAATGGGTGATTCAATGGCCAATCGGATGCAATGGGATTATCTTAGGTCGTAGGCGGGTCATTGGAACTATTATGGGTTCCATGGAACATTTGGACCAAACTGGGTGATTCTATGGCCAAACGGATGCAATGGGATTATCTGAGGTCATAAATGGGTCATTGGAATTTTTATGGGTTCCATGGAACATTTCTACCAAAATGGATGATTCTATGGCCGATCGGATGCAATGGGATTATCTGAGGTCATAGGCGGGTCATTGGAACTTTTATGAGTTCCATGGAACATTTGGACCAAAATGGGTGATTCTATGGCCAATCGGATGCAATCGGTACTTTGATGGGTTCCATGGAAAATTTGGACCAAAATGGGTGATTCTATGGCCAAAAGGATGCAATCGGATGCAGTGGGATTATCTGAGGTCACAGGTGGGTCATTGGTACTTTGATGGGTTCCATGGAATATTTGGACCAAAATGGATGATTCTATGGCCAATCGGATGCAGTGGGATTATCTGAGGTCACAGTTGGGTCATTGGTACTTTGATGGGTTCCAGGGAACATTTGAACCAAAATGGGTGATTCTATGGCCAATCGGATGCAATCGGATGCAGTGGGATTATCTGAGGTCACAGGTGGGTCATTGGTACTTTGATGGGTTCCATGGAATATTTGGACCAAAATGGATGATTCTATGGCCAATCGGATGCAGTAAGATTATCTGAGGTCACAGTTGGGTCATTGGTACTTTGATGGGTTCCAGGGAACATTTTAACCAAAATGGGTGATTCTATGGCCAATCGGATGCAATGGGATTATCTGAGGTCATAGGCGGATCATTGGAACTTTTAATGGTCCCATGGAACATTTGGACCAAAATGGGTGATTCTATGGCCAATCGGATGCAATGGGATTATCTGAGGTCACAGGAAGGTCATTGGAACATTTAATGGTTCCATGGAACATTTGGACCAAAATGGGTGATTCTATGGCCAATCGGATGCAGTGGGATTATCTGAGGTCACAGGTGGGTCATTCGCACATTTATGGGTTCCATGGAATATTTGGACCAAAATGGATAATTCTAAGCCCAATCGGATGCAGTGGGATTATCTGAGGTCACAGGTTGGTCATTGGTACTTTGATGGGTTCCATGGAAAATTTGGACCAAAATGGGTGATTCTATGGCCAAAAGGATGCAATGGGATTATCTGAGGTCACAGGAAGGTCATTGGAACTTTTAATGGTTCCATTGAATATTTGGACCAAAATGGTTGATTCTATGGCCAATCGGATGCAATGGGATTATCTGAGGTCATAGGCGGGTCATTGGAACTTTTATGGGTTCCATGGAACATTTGGACCAAAATGGGTGATTCTATGGCCAAACGGATGCAATGGGATTATCTGAGGTCATAGGCGGGTCATTAGAACTTTTATGAGTTCCATGGAACATTTGGACCAAAATTGGTGATTCTATGGCCAATCGGATGCAATGGGATTATCTGAGGTCACAGGAAGGTCATTGGAACTTTTAATGGTCCCTTGGAACATTTGGACCAAAATGGGTGATTCTATGGCCAATCGGATGCAGTGGGATTATCTGAGGTCACAGGTGGGTCATTGGTACTTTGATGGGTTCCAGGGAACATTTGAACCAAAATGGGTGATTCTATGGCCAATCGGATGCAATGGGATTATCTGAGGTCATAGGCGGGTCATTGGAACTTTTAATGGTCCCATGGAACATTTGGACCAAAATGGGTGATTCTATGGCCAATCGGATGCAATGGGATTATCTGAGGTCACAGGAAGGTCATTGGAACATTTAATGGTTCCATGGAACATTTGGACCAAAATGGGTGATTCTATGGCCAATCGGATGCAGTGGGATTATCTGAGGTCACAGGTGGGTCATTGGAACTTTTATGGGTTCCATGGAATATTTGGACCAAAATGGATAATTCTAAGCCCAATCGGATGCAGTGGGATTATCTGAGGTCACAGGTTGGTCATTGGTACTTTGATGGGTTCCATGGAAAATTTGGACCAAAATGGGTGATTCTATGGCCAATCGGATGCAATGGGATTATCTGAGGTCACAGGAAGGTCATTGGAACTTTTAATAGTTCCATTGAATATTTGGACCAAAATGGTTGATTCTATGGCCAATCGGATGCAATGGGATTATCTGAGGTCATAGGCGGGTCATTGGAACTTTTATGGGTTCCATGGAACATTTGGACCAAAATGGGTGATTCTATGGCCAATCGGATGCTATGGGATTATCTGAGGTTACGGGAAGGTCATGGGAACTTTTAATGGTTCCATGGAACATTTGGACCAAAATGGGTGTTTCTATGGCCAATCGGATGCAATGGGATTGTCTGAGGTCATAGACGGGTCATTGTAACTTTCATGGGTTCAATGGAACATTTCTACCAAAATAGATGATTCTATGGCCAATCGGATGCAATGGGATGATCTGAGGTCACAGGTGGGTCATTGGAACTTTTATGGATTCCATGGAACATTTGGACCAAAATGGATGATTCTATGGCCAATCGGATGCAATGGGATTATCTTAGGTCACAGGTGGGTCATTGGCACTTTTATGGGTTCCATGGAACATTTGGACCAAAATGGGTGATTTTATGGCCAATCGGATGCAATGGGATTATCTGAGGTCACAGGAAGGTCATTGGAACTTTCAATGGTCCCATGGAACATTTGGACCAAAATGGATGATTCTCTGGCCAATCGGATGCAATGGGATTATATGAGGTCATAGGCGGGGCATTGGAACTTTTATTGGTTCCATGGAACATTTGGACCAAAATGGGTGATTCTATGGCCAATTGGATGCAATGGGATTATCTGAGGTCGCAGGAAGGTTATTGGAACTTTTAATGGTTCCATGGAACATTTGGACCAAAATGGGTGATTCTATGGCCAATCGGATGCAATGGGAAGGTCATTGGAACTTTTAATGGTTCCATGGAACATTTGAACCAAAATGGGTGATTCTATGGCCAATCAGATGCAATGGGATTATCTGAGGGCATAGGCGGGTCATTGGAACTTTTATAAGTTCCATGGAACATTTGGACCAAAATGGGTGATTCTATGGCCAATCGGATGCAATGGGATTATCTGAGGACATAGGCGGCTCATTGGAACTTTTATGGGTTCCATGGAACATTTGGACCAAAATGGGTGATTCTATGGCCAATCGGATGCAATGGGATTATCTGAGGTCATAGGTGGATCATTGGAACTTTTATTGGTTCCATGGAACATTTGGACCAAAATGGGTGATTCTACGGCCAATTAGATGCAATGGGATTATCTGAGGTCGCAGGAAGGTCATTGGAACTTTTAATGGTTCCATGGAACATTTGGACCAAAATGGGTGATTCTATGGCCAATCGGATGCAATGGGATTATCTGAGGACATAGGCGGCTCATTGGAACTTTTATGGGTTCCATGGAACATTTGGACCAAAATGGGTGATTCTATGGCCAATCGGATGCAATGGGATTATCTGAGGTCATAGGTGGATCATTGGAACTTTTATTGGTTCCATGGAACATTTGGACCAAAATGGGTGATTCTACGGCCAATCGGATGCAATGGGATTATCTGAGGACATAGGCGGCTCATTGGAACTTTTATGGGTTCCATGGAACATTTGGACCAAAATGGGTGATTCTATGGCCAATCGGATGCAATGGGATTATCTGAGGTCATAGGTGGATCATTGGAACTTTTATTGGTTCCATGGAACATTTGGACCAAAATGGGTGATTCTACGGCCAATTAGATGCAATGGGATTATCTGAGGTCGCAGGAAGGTCATTGGAACTTTTATGGGTTCCATGGAACATTTGGACCAAAATGGGTGATTCTATGGCCAATCGGATGCAATGGGATTATCTGAGGACATAGGCGGCTCATTGGAACTTTTATGGGTTCCATGGAACATTTGGACCAAAATGGGTGATTCTATGGCCAATCGGATGCAATGGGATTATCTGAGATCACAGGAAGGTCATTGGAACTTTTAATGGTTCCATGGAACATTTGAACCAAAATGGTTGATTCTATGGCCAATCGGATGCAATGGGATTATCTGAGGTCATAGGCGGGTCATTGGAACTTTTATGGGTTCCATGGAACATTTGGACCAAAATAGGTGATTCTATGGCCAATCGGATGCAATGGGATTATCTGAGGTCACAGGAAGGTAATTGGAACTTTTAATGGTTCCATGGAACATTTGGAGCAAAATGGGTGATTCTATGGCCAATCGGATGCAATGGGATTATCTGAGGTCATAGGCGGGTCATTGGAACTTTTTTGGGTTCCATGGATTATTTGGACCAAAATGGGTGATTCTATGGCCAATCGGATGCAATGGGATTATCTGAGGTCACAGGCGGGTCATTGGTTCTTTTATGGGTTCCATGAGACGTTTCGAACAAACTTTATGATTCTATAGCCAATCGGATGCAATGGGATTTTCTGAGGTCATTGTCACTTTTATGAATTCTACGAAGCATTTAGACAAAAATGGATGATTCTGTGGTCAAGCGGATATAACTGGACTATCTGAGGTCTAGGCTGGGTCATTGAAACTTTAATGTATTTCATATTAAAATAACATTTTTGAGAGAAAACCTTAATTTATATTTAGTTTTTTGAAAGAACACTGGGGACGTCTAGATTGTGTTCAATTATCACGATTTGTAAACAATTTTACTTCAATTTTTTACGTTTCGAGTTTTAGTTATTTAAATTTTACTGCCTCAGTTGTTGGTAACGACATTACATTTTGGTAATGAAATTAATAATGTTTACTGTTAATACATGATGAGTTTATATATTTAACCACTTTGCCTATTGTACATGATTATATAAAATTCCAAGGCAATCAATAAGAAGTAAACTCCAATCGCGCGTCGTAGCTGACACGCACACTTTTTTTTTTTTCAAACGACTGTTAATGGCTGGGTGAATTGAAATGAAAGAGCGTAAATTTAGCTTGAGACAGAAAGAGAAAGAGACTGAAAGAGAGAAGAAAAACTAAAGGTAGCTCTCAAAATAACTTGAAAAATTGAAATCGAAATAATAAATTAACTTTATTTCCTTGTAGTTTTGTTACTTTTTGCAACTTTAAGTATAGGGTAATTTGTTACTTCTGTTCAACATTAAGCTTAAATTTTTTTATTATTGCTTTCATTTCGAGTTTTAGTTTAAAATTTAATCTTAAAGTTGAGTTTGAAATTTAACTAAACTTTGGCTAAAGTTCAGTTAAAAGTTTATTTTTGTTTTAATTTTAAATTGTTATATTTTACATGTTTTATCCTTATTCTAAAGTTAGATTTATTGTCTTGAATTGTTTCCATTTTAAGTTTTAAATTTTGGTGACATTCAGTAATTTTTAGTTAAAAATTATATAAATATATTTTTTTTTTTTTTTTTTAATTTTTAGTTCTACCTGAATTCAAATTTGAGTCTGAATTTTAGTTTTTAATTGTTAAATTTATTTTATCGTAGCTTATAACTTTGTTTAGATTGGATTTTAATAGCTGTTATTTCAAATTTCATTTATTGAGTTAAGGTAAATTTATTGTAGGTTGTTTTGAATTTCCGGTGGTTAGATTATTGTTTATGTTCGAAGCTTTAATCTGTTTGCATTAAGTTTTGCTTTAGGTTTAGTAAGTGGTTCTATTTTATCTTTCGGTTTTAGAATTAGGTTAGATTACACTGGTTTACAGCCAATATGTACTTTTAATGCCACTATCCTTTTCTCATGTAAAATCGGTCGCTAATTTCGAAAAAAAAATTATTTTTTTTTTCTGTCACTCCGTTTTCGAGATATTGCCCACTGTAGGGTTTTCAACGAAAAAAAAAGTTGGTTCCTCTTAATTGCATATATCTGCAGAACCAACAACAGTAATCAAACAAATGATATATCAAATAAAAGCTAATAAAATTTCTTACAAACAATGCAGACACCATTTTTTGGTCGAGTTGTTAGTTTTGGCGGAATAAATTCAAATTTCGGGGATTTTTTTTATTTTTCAGAAAAATTTCCAAAAAAACCCAAAATAGTTGCAAATTTTGTTAAGAAATCAAAATATTTTATTACTTTTGATATTTTTTACTAAAAGCCCTTATTTTTCCAAAAAAACTAAGCTATTGTTGAAGAAAATCTATTGAGAAATGAAAAAGTTGTGTTTAATGGAACGAAATCACCCAAATTGTGTGATTATCAATTTATGCATTTGGACTTATTTTATTGCCATAAAAAAAAAAATGAGAACTAAAGGTTGTTGTAATAAAATCATATATTCTTCATTTTTATTGTTCTTTTAATAATTTACATTATTATTACATTATTTAAATTGTATATAATTATTATTAATAATTTTTATTGTTGCATTAAATCATTTATATTGTTATTTACATTGTAAATAATTTTTATTTATCATTCAGAAATTCAAAATGATTAGAATTCTTGTTTTGTCGTTAATTTAATTCGGGATTGGTTTCTCTGATGAGAAACCAACAACAGTCGCCCTTGCATTCTTTTGTCCCAAAATCCTTGGTACCGATTCTCAATTGCTTTCATCTGTTGGTGGAATCTTCTCGTATGCAACAATTCAACTTTTTGAGACCCAATGTTAAGGTGACATACTTCAGAAATCGTGAAAAACCGTTTGCTATACACTTTACAAAGAATGACAATATCTGCTATTGCGTAGTCATTCCTGGCTTATTTAATACCTTCGGTCAGCCGTACATTCCCAAAGAGTGGCGTTTGTTTATTGATAGCAGTATTAAATATGAATAACACGACTGGAAAATATGTTCTGATATCAAAGTCGTTGGTACACCACGTCGTTGGTAAACCACTATTACAAAAAGGACTGGGCAGAAAGAATTGAGTCGAAAGTTGGAGAGAGCAACGTCAAAAACGTTCCACTCGTCAAAAAGAAAACATAATCCTCCCACCGCTGCACATCAAACTTGGACTTATGAAAAACTTTGTCAAGGCGTTAGACAAAGAAAGCGAAGTATTCACATATTTGAAAACGATTTTTCCAAATCTTTCTGATGCCAAGATAAAAGAAGGTGTCTTCGTTGGATCGAAAATAAAAAGGTGTTAAGCGATCTTCAATTCGCAGAACTATTGTCACCAGTTGAGGCAGCGGCGTGGGATTCTTTTAGGACGACTGTTTTTAGCTTCCTCGGGAACAATTAAAGTGAATCTTACGAGAAAATAGTCAACGAGTTGCTCAAGAACTATAAAAAAGTGGGCGAAAATATGTCTCTGAAAATTCACTTTCTGCACTGCCATTTGAATTTTTTTCCGAAGAATCTCGTTGACGAGAGCGACGAGCATGGGGAAAGATTCCACCAACAGATGAAAGCAATTGAGAATCGGTACCAAGGATTTTGGGACAAAAGAATGCAAGGGCGACTGTTGTTGGTTTCTCATCAGAGAAACCGATCCCGAATTAAATAAACGACATAACAAGAATTCTAATCATTTTGAATTTCTGAATAATAAATAAAAATTATTTACAATGTAAATAACAATATAAATGATTTAATGCAACAATTAAAATTATTAATAATAATTATATACAATTTAAATAATGTAATAATAATGTAAATTATTAAAAGAACAATAAAAATGAAGAATATATGATTTTATTACAACAACCTTTAGTTCTCATTTTTTTTTTATGGCAATAAAATAAGTCCAAATGCATTAATTGATAATCACACAATTTGGGTGATTTCGTTCCATTAAACACAACTTTTTCATTTCTCAATAGATTTTCTTCAACAATAGCTTATTTTTTTGGAAAAATAATGGCTTTTAGTAAATAATATCAAAAGTAATAAAATATTTTGATTTCTTAACGAAATTTGCAACTATTTTGTGTTTTTTTTTAAATTTTTCTGAAAAATAAAAAAAATCCCCGAAATTTGAATTTATTCCGCCAAAACTAACAACTCGACCAAAAAATGGTGTCTGCATTGTTTGTAAGAAATTTTATTAGCTTTTATTTGATATATCATTTGTTTGATTACTGTTGTTGGTTCTGGAGATATATGCAATTAAGTGGAACCAACTTTTTTTTTTCGTTGAAAACCCTACAGTGGGCAATACAGTAGAGGCTCGGAAAAGTTAAGACGCGCAAATGTTAAGTATACGGAAAAGTTAAGCAGCTTTCAGTCACCACACGGGGCTCTGAAAAGTTAAGTGTTTCTTAACATTTTCGAGTCATATATGTGTGTGCAGTGCTGCACACAATAGTAGCAAAAAAATGTAACAACATTTACTGTTATAAATTTCTTGCGAATGCTTACATACGTAAATATGTTTGCACACATCAGTTGCATGCTTAAGAGACCAGTCGCATTTGATTTGCTTTGATCGCAACAATGTCAGCAGCACGTAAGCAAAAAAGGTTATCGGTCGCCGAAAAATGCAAAATTTTAAAAAAATTAGATGCAGGCGTTTTAGCCAATCGATTGGCCATGGATTTTCATGTTTCTGAAGCTTCAATTTCAAAAATTAAAAGAAACAAAGCAAAAATTTATGCTACAGTATCGGGAACATGTGACGAATTTAAGAGAAAAACTTTACATAAGGCAGAATACGAGGAATTGGAGAAGCAGCTGTACAAATGGTTCTTAGATCAACGCGAGAGAAACTGTCCAATAAGTGGTCCTATTTTAAAAGCTAAGGCGAAGAAACTTTTCGGACAAATCTATCCAGATAGAACCCCAAATGACTTTAGAGCAAGTCAAGGTTGGTTTTCAAAATTCAAGCGCCGACATGGAATACGCATTCTTAAGGTCTGTGGTGAAATTTTATCTAGCGACACGTCAACAATCACACCATTTATTTATGCTTTCGGTCAAAAATGTATGAAATGGAAATCACAAATGAACAACTGTACAACGCTGATGAGTCTGGGCTCTTTTTCCGATGTCTTCCTGATAAAAGCTACGTTGCCGCTTGTGAAAAGACTGCGCCAGGCAGAAAAATACGTAAGGAAAGAGTTACATTTATGTTATGCGCCAATGCAGAAGGGTCACACAAACTTAAGCCACTTGTGATCGGGAAGGCTGCCAAGCCACGATGCTTTCTAAATTTTAAAAACCCTCTAGGCTATGATTATTCTGCAAATGCATGGATGACAGCCAACATTTTCAAAAGATGGTTTCATACAACGTTTGTAGTAGAAGTAAGAATTGATTTTGTTCAATAAGTGATTTTAAACTAAAATAAATTTCGATTTCTTCTTATAGGTACGTCATTTTAGTGCGCAAAATAACTTGCCTCCAAAGGCCATTCTTCTATTGGATAATTGTTCAGCGCACTCGCCTATTGAAGACCTTCGCTCTGATGACGGGAACATATTTTGTATGCTTCTTCCACCAAATGTCACAGCAGCTATTCAACCAATGGACCAGAATCCAATAAAAGTGACAAAACTTTCATATCGTAATCAGTTATTGGCGTCCATTGTGGCTCAAGAGGGCTTGTCGATTCACGAATTATTGAAAAAACACGATCTTCGTCACGCAATTTTGCTGTTAAAACTTGCATGGGATGCGTGCACTCAAAGCGTTTTACAAAAGGCTTGGCATAAATTGCTGAATTGGGATAATCATCACTACGATGACGAAGACGATATCCCTTTATCGGTGTTGTTTCCACCGGATCCCTTTTATAATCACATATTCGAAGAGACACAACAGTTGTTGACAAGACTTGCGCCTGATTGTACTCTCTCAGCTGAAGAGATTACTGCATGGAACTCCGATTTGATTGATGAGAATGAAACGGACACAGGCACGGGTCAAGATGAAGACAATGTTTCAGAAGCTCCAGAGTTTGTACCTTACAATGATGCTATATGCGCGGTGAATACGCTGATCAAATGGAATGAGTACAATACGATGTTCTCCAACAAACATATTTCACAGCTTCTCGAACTACGATCGGACATCGTAAAATCGCATTCGGGGAAAAGGCTACATCAGAATAAGGTTACTGATTACTTCACAGTAACAAACACCGTATAAACGTTATTATAATGAATATAAATACATATGTATATCTACTTATTATTCTTGCTACATGCGTTTTTTATAAAAGCTACTGGATAGCACATACATACATGTAGGAATAGAAAACTCCCTGCTAAAGAGTGCAACACTTTTAGCAGGACAACACTTTTCTTTACTCTTCTTTTCTCTATTACGTTTGTTCTTTTCTTTTTATTCTCTGTTTCTTGATATACACACATTCTGATTTTTACTGCAACGCTAGAAAGACGTGATCTACTTTGTAACTTTTCATTTTATTTTATATTTAATCATTTTTATAATAAAGTTAAATTAAACACCACAAATAATTGGGGGCTCAACCTGGATACTTATAAGGCCACTGGAAAGGACGGAAAAGTTAAAAATCTCGATTTTAATTGCTGAAGAAAATCTGCAAAGAACATGGCGATTCTGATGAAATTAGCTGATTCAGCTAGCGTATGTGCGCAGCTTAAAAGCAGCAAAAAATCTGTGGTGACAGCGCTTCACAAATTTGTATATGAGAGCGAAGGCGACCGTGGCAATAGACGACGACTCCGCGAATTCGCTGGCTTTGAATTTCCAGAAGATGATGAAAAGTTTGCTTCCAAAAGAGAGTTCGTGGGCAAAAATTTAAATGCGGCAGACTTGGTGTCCGTTTGTAACTTGCTAGGCGTTCGCTACGACGCAGAAGATGTTGTGTTGCATATATTCAAAAATTTGCAAAAAGGTATGCTATTGTCCAATGATGATGACGAGGACGATGACGGTGACGGCAATGAAGATGACGCTTATGATCAAAGTGATTACGATGCTGACGGTCATAATGATGATGAGGCTGATGGTCGTAATGATGATGATGCAGACGGTCATAATAATGACGATGTTGACAACGACGAATATTGCAGCAGCAGCGATTCTAATGGGCAGGAGTTCAAGACACCAACCAACAAAAATTTGCAGCAGAGGCGGAGCGAAGCAGGTACGAGTAGACAAATGCATCAAGTAAACAACACAAATGTATCAAGATTTGCATTAAATTTCCGAGATATAGAGGATTCTATAAAACCATTTGATGGTAGCGACGATTTTCCTGTCGAATGTTGGGTAAGTGAGTTCGAGGAGATGGCTTTAATAATGAGTTGGGATAGTTTTCAAAAATTCGTTTTTGCCAAGAAGTCAATTAAAGGTTTGGCACGATTATTTATCAATAGCGAGAGAGGTATCACATCGTGGACTAAATTAAAGAACGCCCTTTTATCGGAATATAAAACAACCATCAATAGTGCCCAACTGCATAAGCTTTTAAACGAACGCGTCATGAAAGAGAATGAATCAGTGCAGGAATACTTTTTGCACATGAAAGAATTGGCTAGACGTGGTAATATTGAAGAAGATGCTCTTATACAATATGTGATTGACGGCATTAACGATTCTATTGCAAACAAAACTATTTTATATGGTTCTCGTAACATTAAAGATTTTAAGGAAAAATTAAAAACCTATGAAATAATTCGTAAGAAATCTAAGCTTAAGAATGATGCCACCAAGTTCATCAAAAAGCAGTCAACTAGTTTTATTGCGAATGCAAACACAAAAAGCAAAGACGAACTTAAATGCTTTAATTGTGGAGTAAAAGGTCACAAGGCTAATGATTGTAAAGATAAAAACAAAGGTTTAAAATGTTTTTCATGCAATCAGTTTGGCCATATGGGAAAAAATTGTACGTACAAAAAAGACACTGAAAGTAATGTTCGACTTTTTGAATATAAAGATAACTTTATGATTAAGGATGTAATGTTTGGTAGTTTGAATTTTAAAGCTCTCTTTGATACAGGCAGTAAGTTCAGTTTAATAACAAGACGCGTTTATTGTAATTTACTTAAACCTGATTTAAAAGAATGTAACATTTATCTTACTGGCTTTGGAGAAAAGATTAACGAAAAATCAACAAGACCTGACGGTTATTTTAAAACTCCTATTTATATCGATGGCAATGTATTTGAACTTGACTTTTATGTTGTACCAAACGAATGTATTGATGTTGAAGTTATTGTAGGCGAAAATTTATGTTCTCTCGCTGAAATTATAATCAATCCAAATGGCGTGCGTATAAACAAATTACCTTTAAGTTTTGGCAAAGACACGTACTCGGTAATGAATATCAATGTAGTCAATGAATGTGATGAACTAAATATTGAATGTACTGCCAATGAAAATTTAATAAAAGAGGTTAACAAAATTGTATCGAATTATGAACCAAACAAAACAAAAACCACGACCATTGAAATGAACATTGTCGTTAAAGATGAAACACCTATATTTGCAAGTCCACGAAGATTACCGATGGCTCAAAGAAGCATTGTAGATGATCAAATTGAAGAATGGTTGAACAACGACATAATTGAACACTCTGAGTCCGAATATTGTAGTCCGATTGTATTGGTCAGAAAGCGTGATGGAAGTTACAGGCTATGCGTTGATTTTCGCAAGCTGAACAAGGTAATTGTAAGAGACCACTATCCATTACCTCTAATCGAAGACCAGTTAGACCGGCTACAAAACGCTTTGATTTTTAGTACGATTGACCTCAGAAATGGTTTCTTCCATGTACCTGTAGCTGAGTCAAGCCGAAAATACGTTTCGTTTGTTACACATAATGGCCAATACCAGTTTAAGCGTGTCCCTTTTGGTCTGTCAAATTCACCTGGTGTTTTCCAAAGACACATAAACGCAATTTTTAGAGACTTGACACGAAAAGGCATCGCTTTACCCTACATCGATGACATTATTATACCGGCGAAGACTTATGATGAATCTTTGAATAATTTGAAAAGTGTTATTGACTTATGCTGTGAGTACGGGTTGGAAATTAATTGGAAGAAATGTCAATTTCTCCAGAGAAAAGTTGAATTTCTAGGCTATGTAATTGAAGACCAAAAAATTTCACCTTCATTAAATAAAATTGAAACATTGCTAAATTACAAAATGCCACAAAATTTGAAACAGCTGGAAAGCTTTTTAGGCTTGGCGAGTTATTTTAGAAAATTTATTCCTCGCTTTGCCATAATTGCCAAACCATTGACAGATTTAAAAAAACAAAACACGAAATATAGAATTGCTGAAGAGGAAATTCGTTCTTTTGATACTATTAAGAAACTTCTTTGTGATCGACCTGTCTTGAATATATATAATCAACAATATGAAACCGAAGTTCATACAGACGCCTCTATGGAAGGGTATGGAGCTGTATTGCTGCAAAAATCATCAGAAGATAGTCAAATGCATCCTGTGTACTACATGAGCAAGAAAACGACTGATGCTGAGAAAAAATATTCAAGCTACGAACTAGAAATACTTGCTGTCATCGAAGCACTAAAAAAATTTAGAGTTTACCTTCTCGGGTTGAAATTTAAACTGGTTACAGATTGTAATGCTTTCACCAAAACGCTGGACAAAAAGGATCTTTGTACTCGAGTGGCCAGGTGGATAATTTTCCTGCAAGAGTATGACTATGTCGTAGAGCATCGCTCAGGTCAACAAATGAGGCACGTTGACGCCCTTAGTCGCTACTCTGTTTTGACGATTAGTGATAGCAATGTAGTTTCAAAAATGAAAACTGCACAATCGCACGATGAAAGTCTTAAAGCTATAAAAGACATCTTATTGGAAAAGGATGCTTACGATGGTTATTTTTTAAAGAATGGTCTGTTGCACAAACTTAATGGGGATTACGAGTTACTTGTTGTACCTCAAGGAATGCAGAGAGAAATTATCGAAAGTGCACACGGCAGAGGACACTTCGGTAAGAAAAAAACCAAGGAATTAATATGTCGCGATTATTTTATTCCCAGGCTAGAAGATAAAATTCAAAGGTTTATTGATTGCTGTATACCATGCATCACGGTCAATCGAAAGCAAGGTAAACAAGAGGGCTATCTACATCCGCTTAACAAAGAAGAAATCCCACTATACACCTACCATGTTGACTTCGTTGGACCGCTGGAGTCAACAAGCAAACTATACAAGCACATTTTTGTTGTGATCGATGCCTTCACCAAGTTTTGCTGGCTGTACCCGACGAAGACGACTTCTGCAAGAGATGCTATTAAAATGCTGCAACTTCAAAATACAAATTTTGGCAACCCTGTTACGATTGTGTCCGACCGAGGATCCGCTTTCACGTCAGAAGAATTTCGTGAATACTGTGAAAATGAATCCATTAAGCATTTGATGGTTACAACCGGCTTACCTCGCGCGAATGGACAAGTCGAAAGACTCAATGCGGTAGTTGGCAACGTCCTAGCAAAATTATGTATAGATGATCCTACCAAATGGTACAAGTATGTCAATAAAGTGCAGCAGATGATTAATTCGTCATACACCAGAAGTACAGATGCTACGCCTTTTGAACTATTATTTGGCATAAAAATGCGTTTACAAGATGATGTCAGAATCACGCAGCTCATTAGGGAGGAGTCTATATTTCAGCTAAACAATGATCGTGAAGAAATGCGACAACATGCGAAGCTGCAAATATTAAGAACGCAAGAAGAAAATAAGAAAACTTATAATTTACGTCGAAAAGCTGCAAATCAGTATAAGGAAGGAGATCTAGTAGCTATAAAGCGTACACAATTCGGTGGTGGACTTAAGTTAAAACCAAAGTATCTTGGACCATATACAGTGACGAAGGTGAAGCCAAACAACACATACAATGTCGAGAAAGTCGGGGTATCTGAAGGCCCGAACCGCACCAGCACATGCTCGGAGTACATGAAGATTTGGCCTTCCAATCAAGATGAAGCTGATGACGATACATTCGGGTCGAATGCGTAGCAGAATGGCCGATCTGTAGGAATAGAAAACTCCCTGCTAAAGAGTGCAACACTTTTAGCAGGACAACACTTTTCTTTACTCTTCTTTTCTCTATTACGTTTGTTCTTTTCTTTTTATTCTCTGTTTCTTGATATACACACATTCTGATTTTTACTGCAACGCTAGAAAGACGTGATCTACTTTGTAACTTTTCATTTTATTTTATATTTAATCATTTTTATAATAAAGTTAAATTAAACACCACATACATTTATAAAAAATGTTAAGCCATAAAAAAAACTATACATACTTATGTATGTATGTATGTATAATACTTAAATACACAATAAAAACATATATAAAAGGTGTTTAATCACATGAAATTTTTAATATCACGGAAAAGTTAAGAATTCAAAAAAGTTAAGCACCCCTAAAACAAACTACTTAACTTTTTCGAGCCTCTACTGTATCTCGAAAACGGAGTGACAGAAAAAAAAACAATTTTTTTTTCGGAATTAGCGACCGATTTTACATGAGAAAAGGATAGTGGCATTCAAAGTACAAACAACTTTTCGTTATTTGTAAACCAGTGTTATGTATATATTAAAGCGTAGTGAAAGTTTTTTCTATAAAGCGGTATTGAGAAACTGAAAACTTACAGCATTTTAAGCAACATGGCCGAAGGATTCAGCTCTCCGATGAATTTCGAACCGCCAACTTGTTAAAAATAGCTTCTGATATGAATGCGTTCAAGAATTATTGGTTCAAGAGGGTTTTTTGCTCATAAAAGGTGAACTATTGTTCTAGATCAGTGATTCACAGCGTTGGCAGAGCTTCCAACACAAGCGCGTCGTTTTTTTTTGTTTTAGTATGTGTGTATAAAACAAAATTCAACAAAAAAATGTGCACATAAGATGCTTACTGCGTGAAGATCAAACGCAAACTGATTCAATCCTAGCGTCGCAGAAGTTCGGTAGCTTCGTAAATACACACGACTTGTCTGTGAAAGCCGAGTGGCTCCCCGAAGCTCTTGTGTGCACCTCTGTTCTAGATCAATGCTAGATAGTGATAAGAAGTTACCATTAAAAAAAAAAGTTTTTGCAAACATTTTTTTTCACCTATTATGGCCCCACCCTACGATTTCTGAAAGCAAAATACTGATTTCTAGGCTTATTGCTCCTCAACGTTGAAATGATATCGTTGCAATGTAGACGCAATTGTAGTTACCTGGTTACCGAGATATATGCAATCAAAAGTCACTGTGGGATTTATTTTAATTTGCATTTATTTAATATTTTTATTTTGAACAATTATAATATAGAATATATTATTGAACAAAATACAAATATATACATTACGTGATAAAAATAATAATATAGAGGTGATTTATATGAGATTTAGATGAGTTGAAGTTGTGCCTGTAAGAGAGTTACAAATTTTACCATCGACCATTGTAAGACATAGCTTATGTGTTACAAAAATGGATTTGGAGTCAATATTAACCAATGTTCTTTGGAGATTTTTTATCTGTTTATCGATGTTATTTTTTTTCTGCGATTATTGCTTCTTTTGTTTCTTTACATAATTTATTTTTATGGGTCGGCAAAATCTTGTTGAACTTGGTCGAGGGATTTGCCATACTACTATTTCGTTTGCATTACTCTCATCATAAATAAACAGTTTCAAGGACACTAATGAGGTGATAAACACGTTAGAATCGTCTGCATCATCGCCAATGCACTTTTGTTTGTACATTGAATGGCCGGAGCTTCCATCGAAACCCCATTTTGATATAAAGTACATTTTATCTAATTGCTCATCACTCAATAGCGCTATAACATCTTTTTGGACAACACACAGGCACTTTGTCGTATGATTAAGCAAAGCCTGCAGGTTAGCTTCTGCATAAGACGATGTTATTTTTATGCTGTCTTTATTTGGGTAACAATTTATTTTCGCGGCTTGAACTATCTTAAAAGAAGGAAACCTTTGAGGGTCCTTCGATCTAATATATTTATACTGGTGAGTGGTCAGTTTAGCTTCTACAACCATTGAAAGAGCCTCTCCTCCAGACATCATTTTAGGCTTAAGCTCAAATGCTTTTGAGCACGTTTTAATTTTATTTGAAAGGCGCCTAGGAGAACTTATAATGTTGTCAACTAATTTTGACGCGCTCGCCTGACCAACAGCTCTAAGCTTCATTTTTGTGGCATAACCTTATATAAGGTTATATATATATATTAGGTTATATATTATATAATATATCTAGCGAAGTTTTTCGCAGTACTTTCGTTTTTAAACGTTTCGATTGACTTGAACTGTTTTCAAAAGATTTTTTGGACGACCCTTGTTTTTTCCCTGAGCGTTAAAGTTTTCAAAACCAATGGAGGCGTGAAGCCTGTTTTTATTATTATTTATGAATCTCTCTTCAAATCTATTACTTGCTTTCCACTTGTTTTTGAATTGCGATATAAATTGTCTTATCGTTTTTATCAGATTTTTTTCTTTACCATTAGGGCACCTTGTTCTTTTTTTTACATGTTCTTTTTAAACACTTAATTTTTCTCCGCAGCTTTGAGAAATGTTTTCTTTCAATATTTGAAAAAGAGCCATTCTTGTAAAGAAAATATTTTTGAACAAGAACCTGCAAAAAAAATTGTATTTCAATGAAAAAAAAATTATTTCGGCGAGTTTTACAAACTTATTAAAAGTTAAAAGTATGCAAAAGGGGCAAAATGTTGCAACAAATTTTTCGGAATTATAAAATGTGAATGTTTGCTGAATGGAACTTCATAAAAATATTTAATTTTATCTCACTTGAAAACAAACTATAAGCTTACTTTTTCAGAAATGCAAGTTTTTTTTTTTGTAAGCATGTATTTTACGCGACTTGTAAAAATGAATCCCTAATTTTTTTTATTTAATCTTTTCGAATTAATTAAGTACATACCTGATGCTTGATCCTGAATTTTAGTTTTTTTACGTAATCACTTTAGTTTTTATTTTAAAGCTGTTTAAAAACACTGCACGTTTGCTCTTATTGAAACTATTTGGAGCGCACATTTCGCGATCGCGTTAATTACTAACTCGGTACAGAGAGATGTAGTAAGTTAGAAGCAAAATAATAACGGTACTTTGTAGTCTCATAATTGTAGTTGAGAATAAGCCACAAACCAATGATCTGTTATTTTTTTGCATTTTTTACTTTTTATCACTCTCTCAGTACAGCGGACACACTGTGAGACGTCGCAATATACAACGGTGTCTGTTCAGTAGTAACATGCTTTACAGCTTTTGTTAATTCTTTTACATTTCTTTCGGTGTTTTGAATGTGGCAGGGTATTTCAGAATCTACGAACATAACTTCATCGCTTTCTTTATAATCCATAAGTTGGTGTATTTTGAACTTTCTGGTAAACGGCGTCTCAAAAGCTTCAACTCATAATTTATGTGTGGTCTGGTGTATGCCCTTAGTTCAGTTTGCTCTTCAAAAATTTTTATTCGCATGATTTTATTGTACGCAATGTCTCCAATAGCTTTTCTATCGTCAAAAAGCATTGATAAAAACACATTTTTTGAATATCTTATATATAAAATCAAATGTTTGTCCTCCTGTCTGTCTGTCTGTCTGTTCCGTATAGGCTCGCGCACCGCTTATCCGATTGAGCTGAAATTTGGACACCGAGTACCTTTCATAAGGAGAAAGAACATAGGGGGTGCAAAAAAGTGGGCGAAAGTATGTGTGCGTGGCATTCTATAATAACTTCTAAACGCCTGGACCGATTTCAATGAAATTTGGCATGGAGGTTCAACTGCTCCCAAAATAAAACATAGGCTATAAAAAATTTCAAAAACATCCGCAAGAGGGCGCTTTAAGTAGTGTGTTTTTAAGACTCAATAACTCCTAAATACCTGGACCGATTTCAATGAAATTTGGTATGAAGGTTCAACTGCACCCAAGATAAAGCATAGGTAAAAACTGGGCGGAAGAATGTGGGCGTGGTACTATATAATTACTCCTAAACACCTGAACCGATTTCAATGAAATTTGGTATGAAGGTTCGACTGTGCACAAGATAAAACATAGGCTATAAAAAATTCCACAGACTTCCGCAAGAGGGCGCTTTAAGAAGGCGCTTTAAGTAGGCAGCACTTAACTGATCAAGTCATTGTTTCAACGGCTGGCTCTTGAACGAGTTCATTTATCTTACAACTATTTAATTTGGATTTTTTTGTATTTAATTGTTTGAGTTTTATATTAATAAAAAGTTTTATTTCTTATAGTACCAACACGTCTATAAATTGGTGACCCCGACGTGATCCAAAATATAGCTTGGATCGTAAACACTTTTGTCGACTGCGCAGCTGCCACCAGCGTGTAGAAGTTCTGCTTTGCATACAAGCTTATGAACAGAAACACGCCACCAGTTCTTCGGAAACGCAAGCCTGTGGATTATAACGAAAGAGAATCTGAAAGTGAGGAAGATATTTTCTTGGAAGCTGACATAACCTCTGAGATGACTTCACCAACATCAGAAGAACTTCTTTTACAACTACAAGCTTTGCAAAACGAGCTAAGCGCACTCAAACTCATGCAATCAAACCAGCCAGAGCCATCAAAGCCGACTTCGCAGCGAGTACATGTACCTAAATTCAACAAATTGAATCCTCATCTTTGGTTCGCGCAGGTAGAACGTTCTTTTCGTGTGAGCGACATAACCAAAGACTCTGACAAATTCGACTTGGTAACCGTGCATTTGGAAGATGATATTTTAGTTGCAGTGGAAGATTTGGTTATTCACCCACCGGAACAAGATAAATTCAGACTACTCAAAGAACGTCTTATGACAAAATTCGCTGAACCACCGGAGTCTAAGCTTCGTCGGTTGTTGCAAGGAGGCGAGACTGCAGGCTTGAAGCCAACTGAAATACTTGCTCACATGAAACGACTCGCTACAGGTCCTGGTAATGAAGCCATCATACATACGTTGTTTTTAGGTCAGATGCCGAAGTCTATTCGGCCACTTTTAACAGCTTGGGAGGAAGAAGACTTAGAGAAACTTGCAAAACTGGCAGACAAAATGTTGGACGCAAACGATACACACATGGTTTCACTTGTCTCGGCAACTCCATCCACTATTTGTCATGCTGAAGAATCCTTGCAAGCAGTTTCGTTTAACGATTCCATGACAATGTCTGACATCTGTCATACTGTAAAATCGTTGTCTACAAAAGTTGATAAAATTCTAAATGATTTCAACAAATTCAAAAAAGCAAACACGCTGCGAAGCAATTCCTATGCACGTAGTCGTTCACAAAGTCGCGACAGAGACAATGCAGAACCAAATAAATTATGTTTTTTTCATGCCAAATTTGGTGAAGCTGCTCGTAACTGTCGGCATAATTGTCCGCGGTGTAAGCCAAAGTCGGAAAACTAACTGCGCTGTCGTCAGTTCATTCTGCTGACGACAGCGTCAACAGCAGTAACAGCGACAACAATAATAGAGACAACAAACATACATTATATAACCTCAAAGAAACTCGTCTGCATATTCTAGATAAAACAACATCAGTTCGATTTTTGATTGATTCAGGCTCCGTCGTTTCAGTGTTCCCACGATCATTAGTAAAACGGCAACTCAATGCAGGAACTTTTAAGCTTTTTGCTGCAAATCAATCAGAAATATCAACATTTGGCGATCACATCTTACAGCTCGACCTTGGATTGCGACGTGCATTCAATTGGTCTTTTATCATTGCTCAAGTTCAGTCAGCCATCATCGGTGCAGATTTTTTATCGAATTTTAACCTCCTAGTCGATTTACGAAATCAACGGCTCATTGATTCCAAAACAGGGCTAACCACACATGGAAAAATGCTGCAAGCCACAGAGTTTAATATTTCCATTATTAAAGCATCAGCTGATTATAGTGACTTGCTCACGGAATTCGTCGACGTTACAGCAAACTCATTAAAAAAAAATTCTAATAATTTGGCCCAGGGGCGCAACCAGGAATTTTTTTTGGGGGGGGGTTTTATCAAATGTAAAACTTATATATAAAAACAATTTTACGTAATTACAGAGGCTGAGTTGTAGCGGTTAGTGCTTTCAATTTTTGCACTAATGGTTCCTTGTTCAAACTTCAGTCATGACCAGCACCATATTTTTTTTTAAATTAAAACGGTCACTGTCAGGACATTCTATCCGTACAGAAGGTGAACATCAGTGGTAGCGGTCGTTTTAAAATAAACTGGCTTCAACGTTGTTTAGGATTTGTTCGGCCAAAATATTTTGCAAGCAAGTTGTAGGCCGTTTAATGGATTTTTTTCTTGTTTGACAGTTGTACGGAGGTTATAAGGCTTGAGCTAAAATATTTTCATTTTTACTCGGGTCCCAATAAGGTCAGCAAAAATTCAATATTTTTCTGCCCACACATTCAGAAAAAAATACCTACCTTTCTCCGATAAAAAATTTCTCTATTTTCGATACTTCAATTAGAATAAATTTTCACATTTTCAAATACATATTTCTTCACTTGTGGGAAATGGAAATATTTCAATGTCTCTAATAACACTGTTGTAGTTTTTGACACGAAATTTTTGGTTCTGCAATAAGACCAACCTTTTCGAATTTGGGGGAGTCCCCCGAGCACAACTGTGTCCTTGGTTTAGTGAGATTGGCTCAAATTTTTAAGAAAACCGTGTTTTTCCAAATGGTCGATTTTTGTCTTTTGCCACGTCTATTTCAAGAGATATCTCGCAAACAAGTTGTACGATCTTTACAACCAATAGAGAAAACTAAAGGTATTGAAATTCTTCGTCAATTGTTCTCATGCTTCTTTCGGATCCGAGGATTAGTTTTTGTGTAATTAATCAATTTTTGATAACTTGTTTTTTTTTTAAAAGTAATTGGACATTAAATTCATGGAACAAAATGTGCTTGCCTGTTCTGGCCTACTCTGTTAAAGGGTGCAAAAAGTGTAAACTTTTTTTTTGTATCTTCTACCAGCATATTTTTAAAAATTCTTGAAAAATTAAAGAAAAACTATAAAATTGTCGTACCGTAAAATTAATTTGAATTTTTCGTAAGTAAACAATAATTTATGGAAAAAATTATTAATTACACAAGAACTACTCCTCGGATCCGAAAGTAGTATAGGAACTGTTGACATAGAATTTCATGATCTTTTGTTTTCTTCATTGGTTGGTAAGTCCGTGCAACTGGTTTGCCAGATATCTTTATAAATAGACATGGCAAAAGGCTTAGAATAGGTCAAAATCAACCATTTGGAAAAACATGGTTTTCTCAAAATTTTGAGCCAATCTAACTAAACCAAGGACGCAGTTGTACTCAGGGGACTTCCCCAAATCCGAAAAAGTTGATCTTATCGCAGAACCAAAATTGAACTACAACAGTGTAATGATAAGTATTTTTCTCGCACAAGATTCTCATTTATAGAGAAAAATTTAAGGAAAATGAAAAATTTTTTACTAAATTTTGATAAAAAATTCATTGTGCGAAGTATTTTCTTCAATAAAATGAAATCTTTTTTAAAAAAAAAAAAAAGTCTTATTCTCTAAAAACGATATATTTTTATATATTTCCCTTTTTCATGGAAGCTTTTTATGATTTTTAGGGATTTTTTAGTACCACATTTAGAGAAAAGCATTCTCTGGAGCAAACTCTATAACATATTTCTCTAAATATTATGTCTTTTTACTTATTCCGAGAAACTTTTTACTGAGTGCAGTGAAAATTTTTCTTCCATACATAACTTTGTTGTAAAATTACCCAATTGGCTGGCACTTGCTTTAAAATTCGTCCTTTAGTGAGCACTAATTATGCTCAATTCCGAAAGTAAAAACCGCTAAATTTCTGACTCCTTTCCCGATGAAAAAATAACGGGAAATTTCTTTGATTTTTTCAGTGGCGAGTGACTCAACCAATTTTCCTCAAATTTAGGCTTTTTTACTATGTATTACTTTTGAATTAATTTGTTTCCAAATATTTCGAGTTTCCTCCATGCTTGAAGTTGAAAAGATAACTCAAATCGAAGTATTGCCAACAACCCTTCAAGTGGTCAGAATCAGAATATAAAAAAATTAAACATGTGTAGTAAGCCGGATCGAAATTGAAATTTGACTAGACACCGACTTAAAAGTTAAAGGGACTCTTAAACACAGTTTCTGTATAATTTTGTTTGGATCGGAGACATCCCATGGAGCGGTTTTGGTTCTTCTGAACGTCTTTTCTGCAGAAAACGAATTTTTTGCAGAAACTTTTTTCTTCAGAATGCATACCCAAGATAAGCAAAAAACTAAAGATTTCCATGGTACACTAAAAAAATTTTGGAAATTTTTTGTGTTTACAAACTATATTGAGAACCCAAAAAAATCCATATTTTGTCATTTTCGAAAAGAGGTTGTTTTAAATACGTGTACTATATGTATTTTTCATGATATTCACATGAATTTAAATTTATTGGAAAATTATTGAGCTCTTCTTTCCATTGATATATCGTATGGTGTGGTTTAACCAAAACTAAGTGCCACAATTATATAAAATGTGAGAAATCGATATTCAAAAGCTTCCTTCAGCTCAATTATTATTTAATTGCCATAATTACTGTTTGATTTTGGCAAATTTTGGTGGGTATATATATATAAGTGGGTACATATGAGTGTTTAGGTACGCAAATCGATTTCTTTTAACCAGTTTTTAGTTATATGTGCGCCAGATAGCGCTCCAGTACAAAATTCATGATTTTCGAATATTTATATTTTTTAACACTTATGAAAAACGCATTTTTCATAGTACTCAGTTTTGATTAAACAAGACCATACGATAAACCAAAAGAAAGAAGAGCTCAGTACTTTTCCAATAATCTTAAATGCATTTGAATATCAAGAAAAATAAATTTTTTATAGGTGTTTAAAGAAAATATTTTCTAGATTTTAAGAGTACTTCTTACTTTTGAGTCGGTGTCCGGCTCACGTTTTTTTCTCCATACAAAATCGATCCGGCTTAATGTGCAGTCTGAAGGAATAAAATATGACTAATTTAGCAGATTATGCATCAACCAGAATCGATTTGAAATATACATTTGGGGTTTTCACTCATTTCATGTAACGTGTGATTGCTTTTCATGTGACTCACTTTGATTGAATACAATTTTGCTTGGTACTGCAATAATTTTTGGGGGGGGTTTTAACCCCGAAACCCCCCCCTTTGGTTGCGCTTATGATTTGGCCACAGTGCGGCACTACATTGAAACACATGGTCAACCAATTGCAGAGAGACCACGGCGACTTTCTGGTGAAAAATTATCATCGGCTAAGGCGGAAATTGAGCTTCTTATTACACAAGGCATCTGCAGGCCATCCAACAGCAATTGGGCAAGCCCACTCCATATGGTGCCTAAAAAAACTGGTGGTTGGAGGGCTTGCGGTGACTACCGTAAATTGAATTCGCGGACTGTGCCTGATCGTTACCCGATCGCTCACATACATGATTTTGCTGAGAAACTTAATGGGAAAAAATTTTTTACAACAATTGATCTCATCCGCGCATATTACCAAATTCGTATGGCAGATGAAGATATCACAAAGACAGCAGTCTGTACACCGTTTGGACTTGTCGAATTTTTATATATGCCTTTTGGCCTCCGAAACGCAACTCAGACTTTTCAGCGATTTATGGACAATATCTTCCGAGGTATCAGTTTCGTTTATTGTTATGTAGCCGACATTCTCCTCATGTCTGATTCAGCAGAGCAACATCGAGATCATCTCAGAATTGTTTTGGATAAGCTTCGTCAACATGGACTTTCTATAAATCCAAGCAAATGCCAATTTGGTCAACCTGAGGTCCAATTTCTCGGCTATATAATTAACGAAAATGGCTGTCGACCGCCACCTGAACGAGTTTCAGCTATAATAAATTACCCTAAGCCCATTACAATATGTGAGTTAAGGCGATTCTTAGGTATTTTAAATTATTACCGTCGATGCATTTCACATGCGGCTCAGCTTCAAGCGCCTTTAAACGAGTTTCTTCATGACTCAAAAAAGAATGATAAACGAAAAATTCCTTGGAATGCAGCGGCAGACGAAGCATTTGAAGCTTGTAAAAAAAGTCTTGCCGAAGCATCGCTTTTGGCTCATCCTAATCCAAATGCTGAGTTGGCTTTGGTCACAGACGCGTCAGACATCGCAGTTGGAGCAGCATTAGAACAGCGAATTGTTGATGGCTGGAAGCCCCTTGGATTCTTTTCACGCAAGTTATCAGAAGCAGAAAAAAAATATAGTACTTATGACCGCGAGTTGCTGGCAATGTATCAGGCAATAAAATATTTTCGACACATCTTGGAAGCCCGTCATTTTGTAATTAAAACCGACCACAAACCACTAGTTCACGCTTTTTCACAAAAGGCAGATAAGATTTCGCCAAGAAAACTTTGACACCTGGATCTAATTGCTCAATTCACTACAGAAATTGTTTATATATCAGGACCTGAAAATACTGTGGCCGATGCTCTCTTGAGACTCAACGCAATCTCCATGCCAATTTCGATCGACACGAGTCAACTACAAGCAGCTCAAGAAGAAGATAATGAACTGAAAATTTTAATGTCTGGTGGTAGCTCATTAAAATTTCAAAAAGTAAATTTTGATCCAGATACAGCAGTTTTTTGTGACATTAGTACTGGTTATTTAAGGCCATATGTTCCACAAAAACTTCGAAAGCAAATTTTTTCATCTGTGCACGGACTCTCTCATCCAACAGCCGCGCAACATTGCAACAACTCCGACAAAAGTATGTTTGGCCTGGAATAAAAAAGGATGTGCTTTATTGGGCACGAACTTGTCTACCTTGTCAGCGGGCGAAAGTTCAGAGGCACAATAAACTAACCCCAACTAAAATCGATATGCCTGACAATAGATTTGATCACGTTCACTTGGATATTGTAGTCTTGCCATTGGTAAATGGTTACCGTTACTGCCTTACTATGTTCGATCGGTTCACGCGATGGCCAGAAGCATTTCCTTTGAAAGATATGCTAGCAGATACAGTTGCTACAGCTTTTTGGACGCACTGGGTAACTAGGTTCGGTTGTCCAAAGACAATTACTACCGACCAGGGTTCTCAATTTGAATCTGCTTTATTCAGAGCACTAACTCAACTTATTGGTGCTAAACGTATTCGAACAACGGCTTATCACCCACAGGGAAATGGCATGATTGAACGATGGCACAGGTCGTTCAAAGCGGCACTAATGTGTCATCCAGACCAACCTTGGACAGAGCTTTTACCAACGGTTCTTTTGGGACTAAGGACATGCTTCAAAGAAGATTTAAAAGCATCAGATATGCTCTACGGTGGGCCTATTCGATTGCCTAACGAGTTTTTCACTAACGAAGATATGCCTGCGGATCCACAAATCTTTATTGAAAAATTTAGAGAACAAATGCGTCAGCTACGTCCAGCTCCTGCAGCACACCACGTAAAAAAGAGTATGTTTATTTTGAAAGGTCTTTATGACTGCTCTCATGTTTTACTTCGGAATGACGCTGTTAAGGAACCATTGGAGCCGCCTTATTCAGGGCCTTATCTAGTAGTCAAACGAATTACAGATCGTATTTTCACGCTGAGAATAAACAATAAAGATGTTAATATATCTACGGATCGACTAAAACCAATATTCATCGCAAAAGACGACCAACTAAATCAAACTTCAAATACCGAGGGTAGTTTGACAACTACAGAACCACCTTTGCGAACTTATTTGAACAGGAAAAAAGTAACCTTTGCAACTAATCGTGACCCCGTCACTGGAGGGGGAATAGATGTGGCAGCACTTAACTGATCGATATGGCGGCGTTCTGGTTGAGGTGAAAGAAACTGTCAAAAATAATAAATCAAGCAAGTCATTGTTTCAACGGCTGGCTCTTGAACGAGTTCATTTATCTTACAACTATTTAATTTGGATTTTTTTGTATTTAATTGTTTGAGTTTTATATTAATAAAAAGTTTTATTTCTTATAGTACCAACACGTCTATAGCTTAAAGACATAATAACTCCTTAATACCTGTACCGATTTTAATGAAATTTGGTATGAACGTTCAACTCCACCCAAGATAAATCAAAAAATATAAAAAATTTCAAAAGCTTCCGCAAGAGGACACTTTAAGTGTTGCATTTTTAAGACTCAATAACTCCTAAACGCCTAGACCGATTTCAATGACATTTGGTATGAAGCTTCAACTACAACCAATATTAAGCCTAGGTAAAAATGTGGGTGGAATTATGTGGGCGAGGCACTCTATAATAACTCCTAACGCCTTAACCGATTTCAATGAAATTCGGTATGAACGTTCAACTGCACCCAAGATGAAACATAAAATATAAAAAATTCCAAATACTCCATAAGAGGGCGCTTTCAGTAGTGCATTGTTAAGACTCGATAACTCCTAAATGACTTGATCGATTTTACTAAATTTAGTACATGAAATAACCTGATCCTGCAAAAGAATCGAGGCTATTTAAATTTCAGAAAACTTCCATGAGAGGGCGCTTTATCCAACCAACTATGTCTGGCTTACATGCAATAACAATAGAGTTCAGCTACTACAGCTTTTTCGCACATTCTCAGCATTAATCTATCTGAAGCCACACTCCAGATCTCATTGAATTATTTCAATGACATGAGTTCCAGTGGCTCAAAACAGATTAATGTGGGAAAAATTTACCCACCACAGAGTGGATTGGGCTCAGGGACAACAACAGGACATAACAACTAACCATGCATACACAACTATAGATCTAATTATACAACAGCTTTCAATCTACTTTTTGTTGACCTTTTGACAAACTAACATCAAAAAATGTACATTTATTAACAAAGGAACTCATGCGGTTAAAGGGAGCAGTAGCCAAGTAATATGTTCTACTAAATGGTAGATAAATTAGTTGTTAGCATTTCTACTACTTCTACGGTTAAGTTTATAAGAGAAAGAGTTCCGGACAATCGAATACACCGGTTATGAGTTGGTGTAAATAGACGATATCCGCAGACTTCCTTCGTTCACTTAGAGATTGCATTTTCAAAAGTTTTAATCGATCCTCGTAAGGAGGAAGGTTCAAAAAATCAATCCCACCTAAGCCCCTAAGAGCAAACCGAACAAAACGTTTTTGGATTCTCTCTAAACGTTCAATATATACACTATAACTTGGGGACCAAACTTGACTTGCGTACTCCAAGTGAGGGCTCACTATTGCATAATACAACGTTGTAGTTGTAATCGTGCTATTGAATTCTTTGGCCCAACGTTTTATAAATCCCAGCATTGAAGATGCTTTTTTACAAATGTAATCAATATGATTGTTGAACAATAACTTAGGATCCATGCATATACCAAGGTCTTTGGCGGCATCTACACGACTTAAAGAAGTATCTTTAATATTGTAATCAAATATTAAATTATTCTTTTTTCGCGAAAAGGTCGTATTTTGACTTATTCACGTCAAAACGGATAAACCGATTTTGATGAATTTGGTAAGCATTTGTATATGTTACTAAAAAAATCCTATTTATGCTTTTAAAAATTCTTTCGACAAAAATCAAGGAATGAGCAGAAGGCAAACAAAGTCAAGAACCAAAGACTAACGAGTAAAAAAAAGTTTAACGAATATGAGCAGAAGCTATGTAAAGAAGAAAAAAATGCCAAAAGGATTTTTTAAAATTGGAAGTTTTTGAGATAAAAATGCATATTAAATGCATGCTAAGAAAAACTTTAAACGCATTTTTCTCGAAATGGCTTTTTTCAAACTGGGTGACCATTTTCCTCAGAAAGCAGACGTCAGATCGAGACGTTGTAGATGTAATTTTTTTGCTATAGTGTCCGGCAGGTACAGTTCTATGGAAATTTGGACTTTCGACGAAAGGAGGGGCAAAACCCCAAAAAACGATAATTTAAAAATTTAATTGATAATTTAAAAAAAATAAAATGGGAGCAGTTTTGAATATCGTCCTTTTTCTGTGTTCGAGACACAACCCCGAGTAACACCGGGTAACATCCGCTAGTACATTATAAGAATTGTAAATAGTTATTCTATTGAATATCCGGTAAAAAGATACTCCATTGAATAAATTTGAATACAAGTACGCTGTCATATAAAATGGAGTTGTAGTATTTAATGTTAAAAAACATTGGTGTGTGCAAATTTATTACATAGATGGCTAAGTCTCTAAAATTATTAGACCGACTGTTTGTAGTTACGTATAATCATAGAATGCGTGCTGCTTTTGTGAGCCATCGAGCGTGATGAATGGGACCTAATTTTATATTAGCCAAGTCCACAGGTACTGATCCCGCCGAAATTGCTTGCGAGTCTTAGCAAATTTTTGACATCTGTAGAGAAATCGTTTTCAGAGCTGTAAAATTTGCATTCATATTCAGAATTCTAAGTACAAGTGAATAAAGACAAAAAAATGCTATTCAATGAAAACAAAATTGATCCATGAATAAAATTTTCAATGCAATTCAATTTAAAAAAATTGATTTATTATTCATTTCGATTATTAATTTGTCTTTATTCAGAATAATGCATTAAATTTTTATTCAAATGAATGCTATTCACAAAGAATGCAATTCACAAAGAATTTAATTCACAAATTAAAAATTGATTGTGAATTCAAAATTTAATTCATGGATCAATTTTGCATTCATTGAATGCATTCTTATTTCGTTATTCACTGATTCAAGATTATGTAGAAGCAATCAAAATGAATGCATTCTTTTACAGCTCTGATCGTTTTCAATTTCATCAGCGGTGGCACATTTTCTCACAATATAGTGTCGACATTTTCCACAACCTACAAAATTTGAAATATAAAGAAAAATATGTGCTCAGCAAAAAAACTAAAAGCGATTGTTTAAAAAAATTAGTTGTCTCAAATAACACAGGTCTACTTAATTTCAGCCACAGAAACAAGAATATAATTTTCCAAAGGATTTCGACTCGCTGAATCTGAATCCGAGGTCAGTGAATACCAGAGATAAAGAGATGGGAAACTTCGTTTTAAATGAAAATAAAAAAATTTTGCTTCATAGCTGTGCTTGTTCTTCCCATTTTTCATGCACTCACGTATTGTGTATATGAATTCACCCCATTATCTGTCAAATTCTGGCAGGTTATTAATTTTGTTTTAAGGCAATATGTTTTAATATGTTTAAAGGTTAATATATTAATTAATTTATAACTCGTTAATATGTTGTATTTTATCTTAAAAAAACTATTTAAATAAAAGAAAAATATAAAATATACATAGCTCTATAAAATTTATAATCAAATAGGACATAATGGACATTGGCATATAATATAAAATTGTTAACATATGTTTTTACTGGTTTATGTCATATATCGTGGTCAGTTCGTATAAGCACACAGAAAGGGTTGCGTTTCCGAAAAAAAGTACTATTAACAGAAGAGTTGCTTTGATATAATGCTCGTATTTCTTTATTAATTCCGAACAGAACAGAATTCAGAGTCAATTCAGATTAAGAACAGAATTGATTAATCCAGTTTAATAAAAATGCTATGTTTTCATAGCTGCTAATCCATATTCCCACAGAAAATACATTTTTCCCACAAGGAAACTAAAAATTACCACACCAATTCCCATGGTACTTTTTTCATTAAAAAAAATACCACAGCAATTAAAAAATACCAAAAAAATGCCTCAATTGTCCACAAATATTAAAAATTCCATGTAAAAATGCGTCTAGAGTGTGAACTCAACCTTAATACGTACGATTTACTCAAAATGCAAACCATAACTGAATGCAAAACAAAATATAACTATAAATTATTGAATAAAACTATTTTTTATACACGCGAATATAATTAAAAAATGTGTGTGAAAAAATTCCCACATGAATTAAAAAACCAAAGAATTACTTAATACTTGGTATTAAGACGGTATGCGTGCAAGTGGCGATCACTATTTGCATATATCGATGGTTATGCGCACTAAAGTGATAAATGACCTTTTGACGAAAATAGGTTTACTGCATTTTTCAATCCATCAATATAATATCTACCTTGTGTAAATTTATTGAAAATGCATAGCCAGCGAATGCTTGTCCATACACTGTTAAAATTAGTGTTTTGTAATGAGATTTATTGAAATTTAAAAAAAAATCGACGTTCCTGAATATTTGAAATTTTTCACTTATCACTTTAGTGATTTCTGGTACACCGAAAAAATGTGCGGAGTTAATTCAAGTTTTTTCGTGAGTTGAAATAGTTTTTAAATAGTTAAATACGTTTTGTCGCAGTAAAACTTAAAATGGATTGTATCAATAGTTTTTTTCTTAACGCAAAGCTTTTTATGCTTAAAACAATAAATTTTAAAAACTTGAATTAAATCTGCAGCAGCTTCATATTAACTCTGTGTCTTCTCTGAAAATTTGTCATATTAACTCTGTTTAAACTTATTGCAACTATCACCGAAAACAATTTGTGGAGTTAATTCAAGTTTTTTCGAGATATAATCAAGTTCTTGCGGGGTAAAATTCGTTTTGCCGCTTTAAAACTTAAAAGGCGTTATACCAATATTTTTATTTGTTAATATAAATCTTTTTCTGCTTAGAACAAATTTATTCTCAAAACTGGAATTAAATTTGAAGCAGTTTCAAATCAACTCTTCATCTTCTCCATACATTTTTCATTTTAACTCTGTAAAAGCTTATTTCAACCATCTACGAATATCGTAGTTTGTATTTTAAAGCTAAAACGGAGTTTTGTTGAGCACGAAACAGAGTTCAGTTGTAAAAATTTTTCGTTTGCTTGTTTTAAAAAATTGAAAAAATTTGTGCGTGTTTGGTATAAAATGGAAAATTTGGCATTTATTAATCAAATTAGGTTTCATCAAAAACCTTTAATTGAATGAAATAAAACAAAAAATCTCATTGAAATCGTTCTGTTAACATTTTACTTTTTTTTACTTTTCATTGTTGTCAAATGAAATGTAAGCAAAAAATAAATAAAATAAATTGACTTAAAAAAACGAGTCTTGATTTGACTCTTTTGTGGGTTGACTTTTTTATTTTTGTAAGCTTAATGCTACATTCAAATGAGTTGGCTCAAGTTTTTTCTTGAGTAAAATGAAAAATTTCATAATTCTCAATGCAAGTCTGTTAACCTTAATACAACTACAAACGGAGTTAGCACGACTTCTCAAACAAAGTAAAATTTCGGAGTAATTTCAACGCACAAACGGAGTTAAATATAGTTTTTACAGCTTTAGCTAAATAACATGCATGAAAAGAGTTAAATTGAGCCCGAATATTGCTTTTTTTACTCCGTTTTTTTTTGGGTGTACTTGTTTATGTCATATGTCGTGGTCAGTTCGTACAAGCACACAGAAAGGGAAAGAAAGAATTTGTTTTATATACGCGAATATAATGAAAAAATGTGTGGTTAAAAGAGGCGAATAGATGTGTTACACACCACTGTGACAAACGTTGTGTTAAGAATTTGTGAAAAAATTGAAATAAGGATTTTAATCAAATCGTGGTCATAAATTTAATGATTTTTAGCGAAAATGTAAATTAAATATTTGTTTCGAGCTAATTTTTATTGAATTTTAATTATCCAAAGAGTTTCCAAACATGTCAAGGAATAAATAATGTTGCTTCATTGATTTCAATAAAGCATTGAAATCGTAAGCAAAAACAGCGAATATATTCCCATATATGGCATGGGAAATATTTTGAAAAATATAAAATATTCGGAATTGCATGAATACCATTATTATGAATATAATTTATTATATGAGAAAAAATACAGTCGTAAAAAGATAGCTTTTAAAATTTAAGAGCGTTGAGAGGGCATTTATAATTATTTTTAGTGGAATGTTTAATTTTCATTAATTAAATGTATGAAACTTTGTATTAATGTTGTATTCAACAACTTTTAAAAACCAAACCTATTTTTACATCCCAATTAATGTTCACTAATTTCATTGTTATTGTTATAAACTTGCAAATAAAATTCTATGTACCGCTTGGTTGCGCTTTGCCTAAATAAAGACACGACTTATGTAGAAGTTTCTCAAATTAAATATTTAGTACTAATACAAAACATACATAAATTCGTACTTTTGCCATAAAAGCCTACTCCAGATTACACAAAACTACTTTTTTATGCAACACTGCTCTCAGGTATCAGACCGTGGTAGATTAAACTAAAATACAGTGGCCGCATTCAAGTAACACAATTGTTCAAGTAGCTAAACTTAAGTTAGCGCTGTTATTCTATGAAAATGTTTCTAAGTAAAACGCCAGAAGTTAAAAATACTGGTCCGTGTCTAATTTGTTGGGATATTAACAACAAATGCATATGTTCTTGACGTTAAGAGCATAATTTATTTGCATATCATAGAATTTAAGGTGAAAAATTATTTTAGTATATTAAAACATAATTAATTTATTGATCTTTAAGCAGATATGGCTTAATAGTATAAATTGTTTGCTCCATTAATAGCCTAGACACATTGACTGCGGCTGCAACATAACAACACGAGGTGAAAACGAAAATGTTGGCATGTTGTCTACGCCTTGATTATTTTGGATGCAGCGCGATAAGCCGTGTTTTCATATATTTTTATTATTAAACACCGAATTACCATTAAAAAACAAACATTTTACACAAACACAATGAGAATGAACAATAAAAAGCACTAAAGAAGCACGAAATTAAACGAAAACATTAACAAATGCCGGTGTTCTTACTCTTGTCGCACGTCAAAATAGAAACAGTTCTAAATCGACGACAGCAACATTGCTGCAATGACGCATTGTCGTTGCAACATTTTCATCACATTCACCTCCATAAGAAAAGCATGTAAAAAAAATTTGACGTTTGACGCAATGCTGCAGCCGCAGTCAATGTGTCTCGGCTATAAATGGCAACAGCGACATAAAAATCCTACACATAAGTGACAAGCTGTCAACAATAGAGTCTGCTGAATGTAGTCACTACTTCAAGCCATGGTGGAAGTTTTACGTCTTAGTGGTCAAATTTTACGCAAAAAAGTTTTTTCTTTGAGAATTGTGGTGAAAAATTTACTACTACAGTTAAAGCATTTGCATTAGTATTGACGATTTTTGACATAAGGCGCACCTTATGCTATCCCTTTCGCACGGAAGTTTCCCATCTCTTTATCTCTGGTGAATACTATCAGACACTATCAGATTTCCGAGATATTCTAACCTATAGTGCAAAATGCATTTTTAGGCTTATTGCTCCGGAACGTGAGTACAAATTAAGTAGTGTTGGGTAACTCATACAAGAGGCAACTCAAATGTCCCATACACGAGCTTTGTGTGTATCATATCCTCAAAAAAAATGTGTACGGCTTCAATTTTCACAAAACAACTCAAATTCGGCAGCTGAAGCCCTAACCAATATAGACGAGTCGCTACTTAACGAGTAAAGACGAAAATGTTCAATTCAATGTTGTTGACTTCGTCTATTTTTGAAGTCTGGACAAGTTATTGTAGAAAGAAGAAATAAATACTTACTGATGGCAAAGTTTCAAAACTGTTGTTCCTAAACTATAATATGTGATATATTATTATAATATGTAATATTATTCATATTACTTTTTTTATTGATTTTTTCTTTGAATTTCTATTGATATTTTAATATAATTTTTTTGTTTCAAATTCTAACACGTTAATTTCAATTAACAACGACTTATTAAAAAATTAAATTTTTGTTTGCTGGAATAAGTTTTTTATTACTTAATATTATTTTCAAAAACAAAACTCAGTTAAGTATACGATGTTATACGATGTCCGTTTGTCTGACGGCAATGAACACTTTTTACTCTCTTGTCCGCTGGTTGGTTACACGACAGAAAAATAAGGGCAGACAGATTTGACATTTCATTCAGTTTGAGTACCTATCTTTTTCTACTGCACTTTATTTCGTGCACTTTGAAAACAATTACTTTTAAAAGCAAAGTTGCGTAGATACAAAAGTGATTGAACGCGGTATTTGTTTGTTGTTTATTCAACATGGGAACCGATTTCGACTTGGTAGCTTTAGATATTAGAAAATATTTATTATTAAAAAAATAAATTAATTCCAATAATATATTATTAATTTTATTAACCGATTCTTGCAACACTACTTTCTTGTCAATATTTTTAATAATTAACTATTTTTTGACAGTTTCACATTAAAAGCAACAACAACGGTCGGACAAACGGACACCGTGTAACATGGGCCATAGCCGCTTTAAAAACCTCAGCAACACTTTAACATCTAATAACCTCTTTTAACACGAGACACACCTTATTTGAAGTTGGACATTGCACCACTTAATTTTGATAAATGAGTAACTCACCTCAAATCTCTTTTGTGCCCATCACTTAAATTAAGTTATGTAACGCAGCACATGTTGGACTGGAGATTGGTTCCCGGGATACAGAATTTGTTGTCATCTGTTCGTTTTTTCCAATCGTTATTCCAAATTTGTTAGCGTAGCAAGAGTTACATTTCTCGATTTCTCTAATATCGAACTTGAAATTCTAAAATTCACAATAAAAGGAAAAAATTGCATTTTTTGTTCTTCAAAAATATATACATATCTCAGTAACCAGGTATATCACACAATCGATGAATACATCAAAATATTTGTATTTGTACTCATGTTCCGGAGCAATAAACCTAAAAACCAGTTTTTTTCTTTCAGAAATCGTAGGATGGGGCCATAGTGGATGAAAAAAATTTTTGCAAAAATTTTGCAATCACTTTTTTGTTCTAATGGTAAAATTCTTATCACTATCTAGCATTGATCTAGAACAATAGTTCATCTTTTATGAGCAAAAAAACCTCTTGGACCAATATTTCTTAAACGCATTCATATCAAAAGCTATTTTTAAAAATTTGGCGTTTCGAAATTCATCGGAGAGTAGAATCCTTCGGCCAAATTACTTATAATGCTGTAAGTTTTCAGTTTCTCAATCCCGCTTCGTAGCAAAAATCTCATCCCATACATTTCACTACGCCTTAATATATATATTTATAGTTAGTTTACGTTTAAGTATGATCATTAAGGCGTAGTGAAATTTTTTCTGTAAAGCGGGATTGAGAAACTGGAAACTTACAGCATTTTAAGCAACATGGCCGAAGGATTCCGCTCTCAGACGAATTTCGAACCGCCAACTTTTCAAAAATAGCTTTTGATATGAATGCGTTTAAGAAATATTGGTTCAAGAGGGTTTTTTGCTCATAAAATGTGAACTATTGTTCTAGATCAATGCTTGATAGTGATAAGAAGTTACCATAACCTTCACCCTCTATGGCCCCACCCTACGATTTCTGAAAGCAAAATACTGATTTGTAGGCTTATTACTCCGCAACGTTTGTACAAATGAAAAGATATCATTGCAATGTAGACGCAATTTTTAATAACCGAGATTTATGCAATCAAAGGTCACTGTGGAATTTGTTTTAACTTTAATTTATTCTATATTTTTATTGCGAACAATAATAAAGGTGTCCCAACACATCATAATGAAGTTAAAACTTAAATTTCACCACAATGCACAATGGTGTCACAGACCACTTTTGCTGGCCAAAACCTATATTTTTCACACTCTGTTTTTGTTGCTTTATTGTAGTAATCTAAGAGAAAATATTTCAAACCAAACATAAATGATTTTTTTTTTCTTGTAAATACTCATTTACAGTTCAACAGTAACTCAACAAAGTTGTGCTCTCTGAGAAGAATTGTGAATGAAAAACGTGCGCGTTTATTTCGAAGCTATTGTAATATAATTCTTGCTAAACATAAACAAAGTTAAAAAAAAACTAATATATGCACAATAAAGATGATATTAATTACTTTAATTTTTATATACTAAACTTTTTAAAATAAGATCTGGAGTAGTGAAAAAAATCAGTTGTGTGATGTAACCTATAAAATGATTGTTTTTCTTTATTTCTAAAGTTTGTGTTGGCTTGTAAAATTTTGCCCAAGTTTGCCCAGCCTAAAACTAACAAAAAAGAATAATTTGTGAAGTAATGAATCTGTTTTATTATGTTTTGTGTTGCGATTTTTTGCGATTTTTTAGAAAAACCATTTTTTTGCAGACAACTTCTGATTCAAAAAAAGCAGATATTTTTCAGAGTTAGGCGAAAAGAGCATATTGAAAATCAAAAACAGTCTTGTGTTAGCAATTATTTGCTGGAAAAAAATGGAATTAAAACATTCATGATGAATTTTCAAAGTATTTGACAAAAAAAGTGCGCAAACTTTTTGTAGGCCATATTGGATCCGCCATTTGTAATTTTTCATTTTTTATATCAAATTTGAAATCAGCGACATCGAAAACCCCCTGGAGGTTTTCAGAATTTTGGCCAGAAAAAGTGTTTAGCGAGCCCATTGTGCAATGGGTTCACTGTCCACTTTGCTAGCCAAAACCTATATATGTTGCACTCTGTTATTGTGTAGTTGTTATTGCAATCTAACAGCAAATACTTTTAGTTAGTGATGTTCAACTCAGCTCCTGCGAGCTTAGTGCACTTACGAGCTGACCTTGAGCTCGGCGCGCTCGCGGAGTGTTTGTGTGTATATTTTATTTGAACAAAAAACCCAATCAGAAATTTATTTCAATGTAGTCAACTGTTATACAAACAACATTCATATTGAAACTTTTTAGTTTAACAATTGCCTTTTTTCCTATAATATTGTTAATGACAACTTATATATGTATGTTAATATACTCGTATAAGTCAATGCAAAAAGTAAACATTTAATAGGCAGTTTGATTATGTTAAGTTTTAGGCAGTTTAAGCATGCAAACAGGAAAAGCATTACTTTTGAAAAGTGCAGACAATTCAGCTGTATGATAAATGCTTTATGTAAGCACGTTTATAGGCTTAAGTGATCAAATTCATGTACTTGGATACAGTTTATATTTCTTGCTCGGTTGCTTATGTGTATTTGCTTTCCTTACAGTGGAGCAACTTTAAGATTTGATTGTTGAATTCGATGCCAAGCAAGTACAGAGGAAATTTTGTTATTTCTCAGAAGTTCAGACTATGCAGCTGCGCAATAGATTTTGTTGAAATTTGTTCGATTTAATATTATTATTTTTATATGTAAAGTGAGTTTGAAGTGTGTTTACATAAGAGCGTAAGATGGCGCTGTGCATTAAGACCATGTGCATTATTGCCATAATTGACAGTCTGGCAACTCCGTCGAACTTTCAGCATCAATTTAAAATTTGTGTTATATAATAAACGGTTTAAATACGTAATTTCGGTCTTTTACTTCGTAAATAGAATTGAGTGTTTCTGTGCCTTTAATAATTGTGCGCAGTTTCCGCGAATTTGCAATAATTTCCGCGTTTAAAATATATATATAAGTGCATAAGTTTTAAGTGCTTGAAACTGGTGCTTATTTTTATAAGCAGTGAAAAAAAAAAAAAAAAAATCAACAAAAACAAAAACATACAAACATTGTTGTGCTTAATTTTTTATTCTTTCGATTCAGTTCTTGTTGTTCTTTTTATTTTTTGACATTTCACTTTTTTATTTCTTAGCTTCTCTTAAGTTAAGTAGAAAGCGTAGCATACCTGTAGGCACTTCTTTAAGCTATTCCCATAGGATGTCTCAGAGTTTTTATCTCTTTGTTTTTAAACTTTCGCCACTATTTATTTTTATATCTTTTTACTTTATTGTTTTCTGTTTCTTTGTTTAAATTAAATAAACTGTTAAACTAAAAAAAAAAAAAAAAAAAACCAATGGTTTGTGCTAAGGCTGGCTGCTCCGCTAAAGGTGAAAATGAACGATTTTTGTCATGTTGGTTTTGTGACAATATTGTTCACATCAAGTGTGCAGGAGTGTCAGGTCGAGTGGCAGATGCCATTGATGAAGGTAAAGGGTTGCGTTGGTCTTGTGAGAAGTGTAGGTTGGCCGACATTAACTTTTATAAGCTTTTTAAGCAAACGAAGCAAGGTTTCTCGGAAATAAGTAGAGAACTTTCTTCACTTTCTGATAAATTTTTAAAATATCAAACTCTTTTCAATGAATTTAAATATATTGATGAGTCAATTCCTTCACCAAAGCGAAAAAAGAAACATATGACCCTTCGAAGCAAACAGAAAACTGACTCGACACCAACACAACCTTCTATAGAACAAGCCAACGTTGACGACATGGACACGGATGCTCCTCCTCCTATTCTTTCTTCTTCGGCAAATTTGTCTATGTCTGCTCCTTTTCCATTATCAGCTCCACCTCTCGCTTTGCCAGAAATATCGTAATATCGTGCACAAGCTGCTTCTCTTGCTCCTACTGTTGCTGATGTCCAACAAATTGCAATTACTTCTGACATTTCTGTTCCTAAACCTTTGATTGCTATTCCTCCAACTAAATCAATCTTTGTTTCGCGCTTAGCATCTGATACAACAGATAATGATATAGATTTTTTCATTAAATCAAAGTTGAAATGTTCATCGACTCTTTCTATTTCTATTCATAAATTCAAATATGTAAACGCACGTCCGACTACTTCCTTTAGATTGACAGTTCCAGAAAATTTATTTAATACTATTGTTGACGTAAGTTTCTGGCCACGAAATACAATCGTACGCGAATTCGAATTCAAAAATAATCCGCGATTAGTAAATGAAGTACACTTGCCTCGCCCGCGAAATAGCCCGCAATCTCATCCAAAAAACGATTAACAAATCGCAAGTCTAAATTAGAACTTGTGTATCAAAACGTAAGGGGTCTTAATTCCAAACTTTCTGCAATGTTCATTAACAGTTTTGATTTCGAATATAACATTATAATTTTCACGGAGACTTGGCTTCGCTCTAATATTCTAAATTCTGAAATAATGTGTAAAAATTATCAAATTTTCCGTAAAGACCGCTATAATAAGATCGGTGGTGGTGTTCTGATAGCTGTTCATATCTCGTTTGCATCTGATGAATTAACAATTCTCGACACTAGTGAGCTGGAGTTTACTTATGTTTCAGTTAAATTAAATAATTGCATTGCTTATCTTACCTGTTCTTACATTCCTCCAAATTGTGACATATAAATTTACTTAAGACATATAAACGCCATCGAGCAAGTTCATAATATGTTTAACGAGTAATGTATATCTTCGACTTGGCCGAAGTAAAAATACCCCCACGGCTGATTCGGAAGTGTAAAACAATCTTAAAGATGTGCCTTTTTATAAAGTTTTCAATCTGGGGTTGTATGGGAGGTGGGCGTGTTCGTGAATGGATGACGCCCATTTTTCTAACACGTCTTTTTTTTTGATATAAAATGAATTAATACCTAATTTTATTTTTGTAGCTTCGACAGAAGTGTCTTTATATAGATTTCAATTTTAGGTTTGTATGGGAGGAGGGCGTGTTAGTGAGTGGATGACGCCCATTTTTCTAAGACACTTTAGTTTTGACATAAAATGAATAAATATCAAATTTTACTTTTGTAGCTTTGATAAAACCCTATTTATATAGTTTTCAATTTTGGGGTTATATGGGAGGTGGGCGTGTTCGTTGGTGGATGACACCCATTTTTCTAACACACCTTAGTTTTAATATAAAATGAATAAATACCTAATTTTGTGTATTTAGCTTCCACAGAAGTCTTTTTATATAGTTTCCAATTTTGGGGTTGAATGGGAGGTGGGCGTGTTAGTGGGTGGATAACGCCCATTTTTCTTACACACCTCAGTTTTGACATAGAATACACAAATACCGAATTTCAGTATTGTAGCTTAAATATTAGCCGCTTTATAGAGTTTTCATTATTAAGGTTGTATGGGAGGTGGGCGTGGTTTTCATCCGATATAGCCTATTCTCGAACTTGATCTTCGCTTTTTAAAAAAAAACTTAAATATGAAGTTTCATTACGATAGCTTGAAAATTACGGCTGTAATCGTGTCGACAGACAGACAGACGGACAGACAGACGGACATGGCTAAATCAACTCGGGTGGTGATGCTGATCAAGAATATATATACTTTTCTTTACCTACCACGCCTCCTTCTGGGCGTTACACACTTCGTGACAAAATTAATATACCCCTTACGCAGTACGCGTGGGGGTATAAAAATAATGATGTTCTTATTGTGTTGGGCGATTTTAACCTACCCTTTGTGTCTTGGAATTCGACAGATTACTCTTCATTTCTTACACCTGTTTCCACTAGTAATTGGATAAATGATTTTTTAGATAAGTTATCCGACCTGTGTCTTCAACAAGTCAATAATACTTTTAATAAAAACCATAGAACGCTGGACCTTGTGTTTGTAGATAGATGCACTACTGTATATCTCAATCACTCAAACCCTGTATCATTTCCGGAAGATGAACATCATCCAACTCTTGAAATAACAGTTTTACTTGCTCATGAAAATGAAAATAAACTTACACCTGATAAGCGAAATACAAAAATATATAATTTCAAAAGTACAGACTATGTTAAACTCAACGCCTTTCTCTCGCAGACTGACTGGTCACCGATTCTATCTATTAAACCACCGTATTCATATTATGACGTCGAAACCTCGGTACAGTTTTTTAATGATACTTTGCAAAGGTGCTTCTTATTGTGCGTCCCAACAAAGCAAATTAATTCTAAACCCTTAAGTCCACCCTGGCTAACAAGTGAACTTAAGTCACTAAAAAATTTAAAAAATCGCTTATTTAAAAAATATAAAAAATCTGGTTCTAATATTGACTTTGCTTGTTATTCATCTTGTCGTTGCAGATACCAGCTATTAAATAAACAGTGTTATTCTGCTTATATAGCCAACATCAAATCTCAATTTAATGATAATCCGAAACTCTTCTATACTTTTGTTAATTCAAAACGTAAGGCTTCCAACTTTCCACCCCTTATGAGATTCAATCAAGAGCAATCGTCTTGTGACAATGTTATTTCCAACATATTTGCAAGCTTCTTCAAATCAACTTACTCCAACATACCATTTAATATGTGTACTGAGCATCCTTATTTACCTCCAGTTAGCTCTTTTGAAACTCCAGTAATAGACTCAATTATTGTTATGCATAACCTTCGTCAAGTTAAATGCTCTTTTTCGACTGGCCCTGATGAAATTCCGAGTTGCATTCTAAAGGAATGTGCTAGCAACCTGTGTGCTCCTCTATCAAACATATTTAATATATCCCTGCAAAGTGGACATTTTCCCATTATATGGAAAGATTCATATATTATACCCCTTCATAAATGTGGCTCCAAAATTGATGTCACTAACTACCGAGGCATCGCCAAATTAAGCGCAATCCCTAAATTATTTGAGAAAATCATAACTGAACAACTAACCCACTTCGTATCATCTTCCATTTCTGTCACTCAGCATGGTTTTTTAAAGGGTAAATCAACTTCAACAAACCTTTTGGAGTTTACATCTCGTTTAATAAAAGGTTTTACTTTGGGAAAACAGACTGACGTTATTTATACGGACTTTAGCAAAGCTTTTGACAGCGTCAATCATAACCTTCTATTGAATAAACTTAAGCTAATTGGGTTTTCTGTAAAATTGCTAAATTGGATAGAATCTTATTTATCGCGACGTTTTCAAAAAGTTTTATATAAAAATTCTCTATCACAAAATATTATGGTTACATCTGGTGTTCCGCAAGGAAGTCATCTTGGACCGGTTTTATTCTTACTATTTATTAATGACCTTCCCTCGGCAATTAAACATTGTGACGTCTTAATGTATGCTGACGATGTGAAACTTTTTCTTACCTACAAATCACTCGACGAACAACACCTTTTACAATCTGATTTATACAGACTAGTCGATTGGTGTAACTTCAACCTATTAAACCTTAACTTAAAAAAATGCAAATCAATGACCATCTCACGTAGAACTGCTCATAGCACAAATTACACTATAAATAATATCCATTTAGTAATTGTTCATTGTTTTGTTGATCTTGGTGTAATTATGGATCCAAAACTTCGCTTCAATCTCCACGTAAATTTGGCTGTAAATAAGGCTAGAGGTGTTCTTGGTTTCATTAAAAGATGGGCGAAAGAATTCAATGGTGCCTTCACAACTAAATTAATATATATATCTCTCGTAAGACCTATTCTTGAATATGCTTCCGTAGTATGCAACCCTCAATATCACGTCCACATTGATGCAATAGAATCGGTTCAAAAACAATTTTTACTTTTTGCTTTACGTCATCATCGTTGGAACCCAGATATTATTCTTCCTTCGTATGAAACCCGCCTTAAGCTAATTTTACTGCCTTCCCTGAGAAGCAGAAGGATGGTGCTTAATGTCACCTTCCTATATAAATTACTTTGTGGTGAAATTGACTCCCAATATATTCTCTCATCTCTTAACTTTAACATCCCAAGAAGAGGATCTAGACATTTTATGCTTTTTAAGTTGAGCCAGTGCACTTCAAATTTTGCCCTTCATGACCCTTTACGATGTATGTGTAGTGATTTCAACAATAGCTACAGCTTAATTAATTTTTGTGATTCGGTGTATGCCTTGAAACGGAAAATGATTTTACATTTAAATAATTGATACATTTTAGAATTTTTGTTTCAAACATTAACTCGGTTAATAATATTGTTATATTCTGTTAAAATGTTGGCTGAAGTTGAAGTTTGAAGTTTGATGAAGTAAACACCATCGAATACGATATGTTTTTAATCAAAAATTTTAAAATTTTTCTTATTCAGTTGACTTATTAGTTACTTAGTTTGGTGCGCAATAGTTTATCTTTTCCATGCAAGTTTATGCCTGCGTTGGCCCAAATACATATCCAATTAATAACATTAGCACGGTGTTCCAAAATTACATAGTGACCCGTATATATATACACATATATGTTTGTACATATTTACACGTATATATCTCTGTTATAATTGGAATTGGTTTGGTGTTTAAGAGTTTACTCTCTTTTCCACGTAGGATCTTGGGTTGGATAGTTGCCGCAAACTTACTAATATTCATATTATTTATAGTTACTTTGGTCTCTTTGTTTTAGAGTTTTATGTAAAGTTTACTACTTATTTGATGTTGTTTACTTTTTCAAATTCATAAATTCTTAATAAATTCGTGTTTTTGTATAAAATTTTTAAGTTCCGCTGAAAAGCCAATTAATGTGCTTAGTGGAAATTCATACTTCGCCAACTGGTTGTGTGTTTTAGTACGTAGGTGCATTCTATCTTTTCCGGTTAATCCGGACTGTTGTAGAATGTAAGTCGTGCATGCTTATAGTTGAATGAATACGGGCTATACGTATTCATGAGAATTCACACTCCTTTGGCGAATCAAAAAAAAAAAAACAAAAAAGGTTGGGAATTAACGCCATGTGAATTATTGCCATAAAATTCTTTATGGCAATAATTCACATTAGGTAGAGAATTAATGCCATGTGAATTATTGTCATAAAGAGGTTATGGCAATAATTCACATATAAAGTGCATTAATACCATAAATTGGCAGAAATAATTCTTATGGCATTAATGCACATAGCTGTGTGTATTACTGCCATTACACTTAGAAAAAATAATATCATGCAGAATCAGGGCTGTGCATTTACGTCTCGCGATTTATTTTGACATGTGGCAATAATGCACATTAGGTAGAGAATTAACGCCATGTGCATTATTGCCACAAAAATCTTTATAGCAATAACTCACATTAGGTAGAGAATTAACGCCATGTGAATTATTGCATAAAATTTTTTATTGGGTAGAGAATTAACGCCATAAAATGCTTTATGGCAGTAATTCACATTAGGTAGAGAATTAACGCCATGTGAACTATTGCCATAAAATTCTATATGGCAGTAATTCACATTAGGTAGATAATTAACGCCATGTGAATTATTGCCATAAAATTCTTCATGGCAGTAATTCACATTGGGTAGAGAATTAACGCCATGTGTATTATTGCCATAAAATTCTTTATGGCAGTAATTCACATCAGGTAGAGAATTAACGCCATGTGAATTATTGCCATAAAATTCTTTATGGCAATTATTCTCATTAGGTAGAAAATTAACTCCATGTGAATTATTGCCATAAAATTCTTTATGGCAGTAATTCACATCAGGTAGAGAATTAACGCCATGTGAACTATTGCCATAACATTCTTTATGGCAATAATCCTTCTCAGAATCATGCAGAATCAGGGCTGTGCATTTACGTCTCGCGATTTATTTTGACATGTGGCAATAATGCACATTAGGTAGAGAATTAACGCCATGTGCATTATTGCCATAAAAATCTTTATAGCAATAATTCACATTAGGTAGAGAATTAACGCCATGTGAATTATTGCATAAAATTTTTTATTGGGTAGAGAATTAACGCCATAAAATGCTTTATGGCAGTAATTCACATTAGGTAGAGAATTAACGTCATGTGAACTATTGCCATAAAATTCTATATGGCAGTAATTCACATTGGGTAGAGAATTAACGCCATGTGAATTATTGCCATAAAATTCTTTATGGCAGTAATTCACATCAGGTAGAGAATTAACGCCATGTGAATTATTGCCATAACATTCTTTATGGCAATAATTCACACGACAGAAGGAATTAACGCCATGTGAATTATTGCCATATAATTCTTTATGGCAATAATTCACACATAAAGTGCAGTACCTGGGGGACCGAGCTCCGCTCCGATTCCCAGCGTATATTTAAATGTTTTACGGTTTTTAATGTATCGAAAATGCCAACTTTATCTTAAAAACAACATAAAAGATCATATTTTTCAATAAACTTGAAATAAATTTTTATTTTATGATACTTTCGTTTTTCAACTAACCGAAATTGGTTTTGGTTTCTTAATCCCTATACAAATACTAAATTATTTCGATAATTTAGTGCGGGCAACGAACAACGACAACGGGCGACGAACGACAGGTTATGCTAAACGAAACTTTACTCTGACTCACTTATTCATAGTGCCGGCCATTCCAAGTCTAATGCAAGTTTTTTTTTTCAAAAAATTTACCTCAAACGCCTTATCCACTTATAAGAATAGAAGTTATTGTTTTTATGTCGCCATTTTTTCAAAAGTTATGGAGATAACAATTTTTTATTGTTAAATCTTGAAAATGGAGTCATTTGCAATAAATCATATCTCCGTCATCTGTTACCCTTATTTTTGTGAATGAAGTATCGTTAGAAAGCAATTGAAAAGCGATATTTAATAAAAATAAAATATTTTTGAAAAAAAGTAAGCTGTTCATATCCCCAAAAGTGCATTTCCGGTTTTTGGATGTAGAATTACATCTTACAGCGCGGTTTGTATTGGGTCGTTTTAACAAATTTGTCTAAGGTCATTAAACATTTTGTAACCTGTTCTTTAGGGTATACCTACAGCCTTTAATACTCATCATTCAAACATAATATATGTATACTCAAGTATCAGATATATCCTGAGCTGAACGAATATTTAATTTTGGATTTTGTTATATCAAAGTTACAAAATAGAAAAATCTGAGAAGAAAATCTCGATTTTTATATAAGAAAATCAATCATTCAGTGCATTCAGCAGAAAATTCGCTACGTAGCTGCTACACAACTTTCCGGCTGAATGGTATGTAGCATAAACCGCTCACACAACATGTTCCCTGAGCGGTCGCCATCTTAGGTACCGAAAATATTTTATGCTACCTCGGTTGAGCGCTTTATAGCCCATCCACAATGACAAATGACAGGTCTCCACTCCGTCGTTGTAGAGAAATATCGGGCGACTTAAATTTTTTAAAAGCGACAGCAACAAGCTTCAGCAGAAAGTGCTTTTGACATTTACAAGCATTTATTTTAATAAAAGTTATGTTTGTCGTCATTGTGGATGGGCTATAAAGCACTCAACCGAGGTAGCATAAAATAATTTCGCTACCTAAGATGGCGACCATAAAGAATTATATGGCAATAATTCACATGGCGTTAATTCCTTCTGTCGTGTGAATTATTGCCATAAAGAATGTTATGGCAATAATTCACATGGCGTTAATTCTCTACCTGATGTGAATTACTGCCATAAAGAATTTTATGGCAATAATTCACATGGCGTTAATTTTTTACCTAATGAGAATAATTGCCATAAAGAATTTTATGGCAAAAATTCACATGGCGTTAATTCTCTACCTAATGTGAATTACTGCCATGAAGAATTTTATGGCAATAATTCTTACTTACTTACTTAGATGGCTCTTACAACCGTTGGTCGGTTTTGGCCTTGTCTAAGAATTTTCGCCAGCCTCTTTTGTCGTGTGCTTGCTGGCGCCAGTTGGAAATTCCAAGCGTCGTCAGGTTATCCAATGCCTGGTCTTTCCAACGGAGATGCGGTCTTCCTCGTCTGCGTTGGCCACCACTGGGTACCGAATCCAATATTTTTTTTCGCTGGAGCTTCGTCGTTCATTCTCTCGACATGACCTCGCCAGCGAAGCCGCTCTATTTTAATACGCTTGACTATATCGATGTCGGCATATAGCTCATACAGCTCGTGGTTCCATCGTATTCGGTACTCGCCATTGACGCAGATTGGACCATAGATCTTGCGAAGGATCTCTCGAACGCTCCCAAAGTCCTTTCATCAGAGCTGCTCATCGTCCAGGTTTGTGATGCGTATAGTAGGACGGGCATGCTTATTGACTTATAGAGCGTCAGTTTTGTTCGTCGAGAAAGAGCTCTGCTTCTCAATTGCCTACTGAGCCCAAAGTAACACCTGTTGGCAAGAGTTATCCTGCGTTTAATCTCAATACTGCTATCGTTGGAGGAGTTAATGCTGGATCCCAGGTAAACAAAGTCCTTCACTACCTCAAAGGAGGTGTTGTCAACAGTGACGTGGTTTCCAAGACGCTGGGACTGTTTGTTTGTTTACACAAGATACTTCGTTTTATCTGCGTTCACTGCAAGACCCATTTGACTCGACTCTTTTTCTAGCCTGGAGAATGCTGCACTGACTTCGAGCGTATTGTGGCCAATGATGTCAATATCATCTGCATACGCCAGCAGCATAACACTCTTATAGAAAATTGCGCCGTTGCGTCTCAGGTCAGCAGCTTGGATGATCTTCTCCATTACTATATTAAAGAAGTCGCACGATAAGGAATCACCTTGTCTGAAACCTCGCTTGGTATCGAACGGAAGGGAGAGGTCCTTCCCGATTTTAACTGCACTGCTGGTGTTGTTCAGTGTCATCCTGCAAAGACGTATTAGCTTCGCAGGAATACCAAATTCAGACATGATGGCATATAGGTGACTCCTTATTGGACTGTCGAAGGCGGCTTTGAAATCGACAAAAAGATGGTGTGTGTCGATTTGTTTTTCGAGGGTCTTTTCCAAGATTTGTCGGAGCGTGAAGATCTGGTCAATGGTGGACTTTCCAGGTATAAAGCCACACTGATAAGGTCCAATCAGTTGGTTGACGATGGGCTTTAGTTTTTCACACAATACGCTCGACAGGACCTTATATGCGATATTAAGAAGGCTAATCCCACGGTAGTTGGCGCAAATGGTGGGATCGCCTTTCTTGTGGATTGGGCAGAGCACACTGAGGTTCCAATCATCTGGAATGCATTCTTCCGACCATATTCTGCATAGAAGTCTGTGAATGCATTTAAACAGAGCTTCGCCACCGGTCTTAAACAGCTCAGCCGGTAGGCCATCGGCTCCCGCGGCTTTGTTGTTTTTAAGCCGAGCTATAGCTGTTAAGACCTCGTTATAATCGGGCAGCGGAACTTCAACGCTGTCGTCCATAATTGGGGTTTCCGGGATATCATCTCCACTGGCGGGATTGTTGTCAGCGTCGCCATTTAAAAGTCTAGAGAAGTGCTCCCTCCATAACATCAGTGTACTCTGGATATCTGTCACTAGATTCCAATTCTCGTCCTTGCAGGAAGAGGCTCCGGTCTTCAAACCATCGGCCAGGCGTCTTATTTTTTCGAAAAATTTTCGAGTCTCATTCCTGTCGCCATGCATCTCAATTTTCTCGCACTCACGCATTTCCGCCTCTCGTTTTTTTCGCCTGAAAATGCGTCTCTCTTCTCTGGGTATCGCTCCATAACAGCACGCGTTACAACCGACTGCAGGGTCGGCTGCACCTCTTCGGCAGCCGTACGCATAGAGTGGGATATGTGCGTCCACTGTCCGCATATATCGTCGATCGGAGGAGTGCTTTCTTGAAGCAGGAGTGAGAGTCGAGTAGCGAAGGCTTCGGCTGTCCGTTTTGACTGCAGCTTGTCTAGCTTTCTCAGTGTAGGATTGCGAGCATTCTTAGCTGCGCACAGACGTGTGCGGATCTTGGCTGCGACAATAATTCACATGGCGTTAATTCTCTACCTAATGTGAACTACTGCCATATAGAATTTTATGGCAATAGTTCACATGGCGTTAATTCTCTACCTAATGTGAATTACTGCCATAAAGCATTTTATGGCGTTAATTCTCTACCCAATAAAAAATTTTATGCAATAATTCACATGGCGTTAATTCTCTACCTAATGTGAATTATTGCTATAAAGATTTTTATGGCAATAATGCGCATGGCGTTAATTCTCTACCTAATGTGCATTATTGCCACATGTCAAAATAAATCGCGTGACGTAAATGCACAGCCCTGATTCTGCATGATATTATTTTTTTTAAGTGTAATGGCAGTAATACACACAGCTATGTGCATTAATGCCATAAGAATTATTTCTGCCAATTAATGGCATTAAAGCACTTTATATGTGAATTATTGCCATAACATCTTTATGACAATAATTCACATGGCGTTAATTCTCTACCTAATGTGAATTATTGCCATAAAGAATTTTATGGCAGTAATTCACAATTAATGCACACTTGCCTATGGCAATAATGATACTATACTATATTGCTAATTGAAATGAGTTTTAAAAAAATTTAAGTGAGTATATTGTTAAAATTAAAGTGTCAAGAGCTGTGCTAACATTTGAAAGTGTTAAATTTGTGTTTAAAATGAATACAGTATTGTATTAAATACAGCCCAATATTGACGAAATAATTTTAAACACACGTTGTCTGTTAAGTTCTTAAGAAAAATATATTATTCTTTAATTAAATACATAGTTTTTTTAAGAAAGTTAATGCATCCCAATGCTTGTATGCATTTCAATATTTTATTTTCCCAAATAAACCTACTCCTATATAGCTATTTAAAGAAGAATAGAAAACAATTTTTATTAAATTTTAATAAATATTTATTCGATGATTTGTGTGCTAAATTTTCAGTGTTGAATTTATGCATTTTTGTTTTTGTTTTTAAGCTTATGCATGTTCACACACAAAAAACTGAAAAAATAATAAGAAACAACCTGACCAAGCATGTGACCTGGCATAATATATGTTTTGTACTTATTTTATGAATCTGCAAAACTATGAGCCGCATATCTTTGCTTTTATCCACTGTGCAATGTTGTTGAATACGAATTTACGTACGAGTTATTTTGTTATTGTTTTATGTGATGAGAAGCCGGCAGTGCGAGCCGATAAGCTGAACATCACTAGTCAAACAAAAAGACATATTGTTTTTGTAACACCAAAGATTTTTTATTAAAATAATTTTTTTTTATTTATTTATATTTATTTTTCCACAAATTAACTTTTTAGTTGAACAAAACAAATTTTTCGGCAACTTAAAAATAACTCACTTTAATGGCAAACAAAATTAATTTCTTGCATCTAAATAACACGTTTCCCGCAACTGACTATTATTATGACTTTATGACTTTAAATGACTAAAAATGACTTTAAGCCCGACAAACGAAGTTCGAAGTTTTTTCGTTTAAAATTTGCAAAAACTTTTTTTTTTCTAATGGTAACTTCTTATTACTATCGAGCATTGATCTAGAACAATTTTTTTTCTTTTATGAGCAAAAAACCCTCTTGAACCAATATTTCTTAAACGCATTCATATCAAAAGCTATTTTTAAGAAGTTGGCGGTTCGAAATTCATCGGAGAGCAGAATCCTTCGACCAAGTTGCTTAAAATGCTGTAAGTTTTCAGTATCTCAATCCCGCTTCGTAGCAAATATCTCATCCCAAACATTTCACTTCGCCCTAATGATCATATATTATGAATGTTACGTTTTAGTTTTTATTTTTACTTGTTATTTTAGTTTTATATGTTTTTTTGCGAAGTGGTATTAAAATCGTATTTTATATATCGCATCAATTCATATGTAAGCTAACATACTGAGGTACGTAAATGTTTAAATTTAAGTTTGTATGCTTGAATATAGAAAAATTTATATAAATCTATTAAATATAAAAATAAAGGCGAGTAGTATAACAAACTTATTCAATTAATTGTTTTGTTGTCGATAAATACATTTTGAGTGGGTTTTGGTAACGAAAATAAGAGAAATAAAAATAAAGGAAAACCTGACATGACATGTCACCGCTGTCGTAGCGTTGTTGTTGCTGCTGAAGGTTGTCCTCGTTGTTGCTGGTGTTGGCGTAGCTATCGTTGTTGATGAAATTTGAAATTTGGTTGCTGCTTTTTTTGTGTTGTTGTAGTTATAGATGTTGGATTGTTGTTTGTCTTTACTATTACTTTTATAGTGGTTGGTGTTGCAATAATTGTTGCTGCGCTAATTGTTGGCTCCCTTGTCATTGTAGTTATTGGTGTTTCTTTTGTTGTTATTGTGGTTGCTGGCCGCTTGTTGTGGTGGTTGTGGTCGTTCTGGCCGCTTGTGCCAGAGCTACTGTTGTTGTCGCCGCGGCTGTTGTTGTCTGGTGTTCGTTGTTATTGTGCATTTTGTTGTCTTTACTGGTGCTTTTGTTGTTGCTACCACTGATGCTGTTTTTGTTGCTACCACTGTTGCTGTTGTTTTTGTGATAGCAATTGGCGTACTCCTCGTCACTGTCGAAAGCCGATGTTCAAGTGCGTCGCTTGGGTAAGTGATAATCAATTGGCTCGTGCTGTTCGGGGCCCTAGGGTTCAGCAACGGCTGCTGATCGTCGGGTGTGTTTGGGGTGCGTGGTATAACGCTACAACGTACTGCCGGCTCTGGTGGTGGTGGTGGACTTGGGCACTGCTCAAGTCGTGGTGGTGTATTGCTCACGTGCAATGACAGCGGTTTATCCACTGGTAACAGTGGTTTCTCGTCTAAAATAAGCTTGGAATCATCTGACTCTGAGTCAGAGTCACTCTTATCACCGCTGGGCGTATGACCCAAGCGTAGTTGAGCCTCGCGTACACTTCGACGAGATACTCTTTGCATTGCGCCTGTGTAAGCACAATGCCACCTAGAATGGTTTGCTACCACCTAGAATGGACGTGGCTAAGGCGGAGTGTCATCAACGTCGATATCGCTGTTGATGACGCTGGTGGTTATTGGAAGCTGACGCTCTTCTGTGGTTGGAAGAGATTCCGGTGTAATCTGAGAATCCTTGCGACAGTCTTGTGCTTCTTCCTTTACTCGTAATGGCTTGAGCGGGAGTCGTGAGGGTTAAAGGCAAAGGTTTTGTCGGGCGATGCTGCCGGACAACAAGCGGACAACAAGCGTTCGTTTAAAAAACATCAAAAGCAACAAATTGGTTACTTTATATTCTATATATTTTTTATATTCGATTGCACAATTTATTTTTGCGACCACTTACGCGTGCGGCTCAAACAGAAAAGGGCAGACGGGCACTCGCTGCGCTGCTTCGCCAACGTTGATCTGCCATATTCCTCAATTTCCGGCAATCCGCGATCTTCGTCACCGTCAGGGGTGCCAATCGAACGTCATGTGAGTGTGTTCACTAATGTTGTTAACTTAATGACGTATCCACAAGTACAAAGGCGATTTGCCTGTCAATAGGAGTGGCAATCAGCCACCATACCTGAGTAAACGCAGGGATATCTTGCGATAATTTAACGCATGGGGTAAATAACCATAAAAAGGGTATTCACAATGCAGCGTTTGTGCCATTACATGTTTTCTCAATTCGGTTGTAAAGTTATTTGAATTTTTGTGAAAATAATCTTTAAAAAAAATGCATGAAAACATCATTATTTTTAATACAATTGCAAATATTTTCAAATTGTTGATGCAGATTGAACGAACTTTTTCGTGCCTATAGTTTGAGACAGTTTATTTGTTTACAACTGTTAAACTATTTAATATATATACGGAAAATATGATTTTTGGAGATTTTTGCAAAACGGTTTAGCTCACTGACGGATTTCGGTAAAGCCAAAATATTTTGGGAATCATCATAAAATACATCAAGGTTCATTTTAGGATGGGTTCAAGTGGAACTTTTTTTTCAAGGCACCTTAATGAATATGCGATAGTCGGCACGGGAAGGACTTGTCTCATGCAAAAAATGAACTCACATACAACTAAGAAACACAAGTAATGTTGTTTTAAATAAAACAAGTTTATTTTAATTCACTTTTAGTTTATTCCATGTTTTCGAGCGTAAGTATATCTTAAAACTAACTCTCAATTCTAAAATACCTAAACTTAAGTATTGAAGAACTCAGAAGGAGTTCCAACTGGAAGACAGATTAGTGCAAGATCAGCACTAATCTATCTTACGAAAAACTTCCATTCGTTGTGAAATACTTTTTGGAAGCAAAGATAAAATCTGCAATCAATAGATCTGCAGTTGTGTAAACAAACACCAGATGGGTGTGTGTTTATACATTTAAAGGGGTTTTCTAGCGAAAAATAAAAAATATTACAGCGGTAAGTATAAATAATATAATAATAACTATAAAAAACGTATAAGAAACTTTTTTGTGATATTTTAACTCTACAATTTCATTAATGTTTTGTTCATTAGCAAATACAATGTCTTCAAAAGTTATTGTCTTTGAAAAATTAAATGTGACATTTATTTTTGGATAAGTAAATTTTTCATAAAATACAGTTTTGTTATTATTAAAGTAATTATTAAAAATCCGTAGTTTATATAAACCAAATTGAATTAAGTAATTTCCTGTCAAAATTATTTTTCTTGAGTCACAATTGTGTTCTAAATTAATATTTCTTACATTTTTTACAAGTAATAAGTCCTCGTCAATGTTTACAATTTCAGTTACTGTAAATACTGCAATGTTTTGATAATTTTAGTTCATTTAATACTTTATTTTCTTCGAAAGAATATGTTTGATTTTCAAATTCAAATATTTTCTCAATAGTGGTGTCAATTTCTTTGAATTCATTATTTGGAAGTGGTAATAGTGTTTTTAACGGAATAGTTTTAAATGTTTTTGGTATTTTTATTACTAGTAAGTTGTTTTTATATTCAATTACGCCTACTCTTATAAATTTTAATTTATTTAGATCTATTTGGTAATTGTCAATTTCGTCTTTGGTTAGTATACCCGGATGTATAATTCCGTTTTGTGCAGTAGTGACACTATCTTGAATTTGTTCGATTTGATTTGCCAAAATACTTATTTTAAATAATTGTTCATGATATGAATTTTGTAAAATCAGATTTTTAAGTGTCCAATCTGTCTGATTTAAATTATTTAACATTTGATAACGGTCTTTGTATAAGGTATCTCTGAAGTTCATAAAGGTTTGATTAAAATGTCCATTAATTTTAATTTGTTGATTTAACGCAGTTATAGAATTATGCAAATTGGAATCTGCCGTATTTAAATGAGTTTAGATATCAGTTCTGTCTTTATCGTCCATGGTACCAAACATAAAATTACATGCTTGACCTATGACATTTACAAGGCCACGCTTATCCCTACGTTTAGGCATAATAGTTTCGATTTTTCTTTTTAATATATGGATTTGTGAAAGGAGTAGTACTCTGTGATCGGAATGTAGGGGTTAAAAGTCTTGCACCATATCGTTTAATAGGTTGATTATATCCTTTGGATCAATAATATGTACCTAATATTAAATCCGTTTCAGTTATCAATTGTTGTTCTGCTACTTTTATTCCTACAAATCCACTATTGTCGTGTATTTGTTGGACCCGTAAGACTCCTTGCACGAGTGTTGGCATTATTATTATAAGCGTTATTAATATCGTCACCTGAAAAAATATATTTTAATGGTCGCCTTATTTGTGTTATGTCGATTTAGTTAGGGTAACTATGACTTAATTTATTGTATCTTTTTACAGTTTTCTGCCTTATGGCTTTTGGATTTTTAATATAAATGTTACGGTTATTAAAATTTGGGACGGCTTCCCGTGTTGAATTTATCTTATCGATTTAATTCGCATATTTTCGGCTATTTTATTTAAATTTATATTTTCGTGATTAATAAAATCCATAGGCTTGATTCCTATAGTAGAATGGATAGAATTATTATAATAACCTACAGCTTTAATAACTATTTCATTTATATTCATACATAGTATGAATATATATTCATACATTCAAATATATTTTCGGCTATTTTATTTAAATTTATATTTTCGTGATTAATAAAATCAATAGGCTTGATTCCTATAGTAGAATGGATAGAATTATTAAAATAGCCTACAGCTTTAATAACTATTTCATTTATATTCATACTCTCATCACGTTGAATGAAATCGTTCGACATCGGAGTTCCCTGTGTGGGAATTAAGAGTCGTAAAATGCGGCGTAATGCCCTTTTCTCTGCAGAAGAGTTTTATTAAAGAGTTATCGAATTCGTTGTTCATGATTAATATTTCCGGTTTCCCTAAAAACGATATTCTTTCTTCAAATTTTTGTTTAACGGTAACCATATTTTTATCGTCAATTTTGTGAACGCTTGCTAGTTTTGTAAATCGATCTATTGTGGTTAAAAATAAGTTTTTTGGACTTGGAATATGTCTAGATGAACGATCATATTTGGTTTCTTTGGGGTTTCCGTTATATTAAAAAACTTTTTTATTGGTTTCCTGTCATATTTATTTTCGGCACAGATGATGCAATTATTGATGAATTTGTTAATAAATTTAATCAAATTTGGGCAGAAATAGTAATTTTTTATTTCTTCAAAATTTTCTATGACTCCTCTATGGTTAGTATTGTTATGAATTTTTCTATTTCGGCATATACTTGTTCTTCGTTTGTTAAATCGACCGCTAATTTTTAACATTTTATAAATTTAATTTTTGAGTCATTACTGAATAAATTGATTAATTTTTGTTGAATAACGTTGTATTTTTGATCTTCTAGTTCCGCGTAAATACCAATTTTTCCTTTTCTCAGGTGAATTCTAAACAAATCATTTAAGTAATTCTCTCTATTTAGATCGGCTTCTTCGATATAAATTATTTTATATTTGCGGAAATAATACTCTATTTCCAGGTTTTTCGACTTACAATTCTAATTTGTGTTCTGTATTTATTTACGATTCCCTCGCTTATAAGGAAATAATCCTCACAATTTTCTTGAGTGTATGGTCGCCCCAGTTGAAGAAACTAAGTCGTCAACTCCGCTCTCAGTATCAATATTAACTTCCTCACTTGAAAGATGAAAAATAGACTTTAAATCAAAATCTTCTTCGGTTATGTGGCCCTCAGGATACTCTATTCTACTCAAGAAATCGGCAACTTTATTATTCTTGCCTTTTACATAATCTACCTCGAACTCGTATTCGCCTAATGAGATTTTCCAACGAATTATTCGTTGATTTGGTTCTTTTAACGTATAAAGCCACTTGAGAGGTTGGTGATCCGTTCGGACCAAAAACTTTCGGCCGTATAAATACGCCCTAAAATACTTTACTGCCCATACAATGGCCAGCAACTCCTTCTCTATTGTAGAGTAGTTTTTTTCGTGGCCGTTTAAAGTCCGGCTCGCATAACAAACCGGTTTACCTTCTTGACTTAAGACTGCTCCTATTGCTAGATTGCTTGCATCAGTAGTGAGAACAAATGTTTTGTCAAACTTTGGAAAAGCTAAAATTGGATATGTTGTTATAAGTAATTTCAATTTCTGGAATGCTTTTGCATATTCGCTGTCTGTTTCAATTTGTTTTAAGAAAGCATCTTTTTTTAAATATCTAATAATTGGGGATGTAATCATAGAATAATTTTTTATAAATTTCCGGTAATACCCGATTAGACCTAGAAACGATTTAATTTCTTTTACAGTCTGAGGTAGTCTTACGTTATTTATTGCTGTTATTTTGGATGGATTGGGCTTTATTCCGTTGGAAGTAATTATGTGACCCAAAAACTCGGTTTGTTTTGATAAAAACTGACATTTAGTCATTCGAATTTTCAAATTAAATTCATTAAGCTTTTGAAATATTTTTGTTAATATTTCAAAGTGTTCGCTTATGGACGTGGAAAAAAAACAATATGTCATCCATATATATTATGCAAGGTTTATTTACAAAATCTCGTAAAACATGATTTATCATCCGCTGAAAAGTAGCGGGAGCATTTTTAAGACCGAAAGGCATTCGAATATACTCGAAATGACCCATCGGAGTAGAAAACGCTGTTTTCTCTATGTCATTCTTATCCATTAGGATTTGATGGAAACCCTTAGCTAAATCTAAGGTAGAGAAGTAATTAGCACGACCGAGTTTATCAAATAAGAACTCAATATTAGGCATCGGAAATTTGTCATCTATTGTGACTTTATTTAAATTCCGATAATCAATTACGATCCGCCATTTCTTTTCGCCACTGTCCGATTTTTTCGGTACTACCCACAGGGGCGAACTATATGAAGATTTACTTGGTCGAATTATTCCTTGTTGAGACATTTCCCCTATTTGTCGCTCAATTTCTTTTTCGTGAACTTGAGGATAACGGTATTTCTTTGAATATATCGCTTGACCCGAAGTAGTTATTATTTTATGTCGTATACAATCGGTTGCGGTCAAATCTTGACCCTCTTCAAAGAATGTCTTTCTATTCTTTTTTAAAAATTGTACAAGTTTAACTTTGTCTTCATCATTTAAGTCCTTATTTATTACCTTATTTATATCAAATTTATCTTGCTCTAAGTAATTTATTTCATCATATGTATAAGGAGCCTCATTTTCCTTACAAATTGTTATGGCATTGCCATTTACGATTAGTTTGTTATTTAATAAGTCTATTATTGCCCCTATCGGTGTCAAAATACTATTCCCTAATATACAATCGAACGGTTTATTGCGAAAATTAGTTAATTTAATTGACATGGTTTTTTTATTGTCATTAAATTTACTCGGAATTGATACGACAGCTTCATGCGAAATTGTAGCATAACCAGCCATAGTATTTATTTTAATTAATTTATTTAAGATGCGAACTGTTTTGAACTGATAAAAGACTTTATATTCCCCTAAACTGATGGCAGATCCGGTGTCAATTAAACACCTGATCTTAATTTTTTCAATTGTTAGTAATATTATTGGTAGTCGACATCCGGGTACGGTTCCCGATAAGGATTTCTTTTCGGGTAATTGTTTTGATACCCTTGTGTTTGATTTCTAAAATTATGCTTTCCAAAAATTTATGGTTTGTTTGATAGGTTGGAGTTTGGTTCCTAAAATTCTGACTTCCAAATTTTTGTGGTTTGTTCTGATAAGTTGGTGTTTGATTTCTAAAATTCTGATTTTCAAAGTTTTGTGATCTGTTCTGATAAGTTGGCGTTTGATCCCTAAAATTCTGATTTTCAAAGTTTAGTGATCTGTTCTGATAAGTTGGCGTTTGATTCCTAAAATTCGGTTTGTGATTACTATTGAAGTAATAATTATTGTGGGGCGTTTTATTTTTCGTTAAATCGTACATTTTCTTTTCATTAATTTTTTTTAAAGCAATATCTTTAATTATGTTATTTTCTAAAAGGTATGAATAGGTATGAAACAAGGATTTAATATGGATTGGAAGGAAATTGATGTATATATCAAATATAATGAGTTCATTTTTTTCAGGAGTATGCATTACATTTGGCTGTAAGCAATACTTCCTGTTCATTAGAGCGTATCACCAAATCTAACCTATTTTTGACCCCACCTCAATCGTTAGATATTTGAAAGAAATTTTCGAAAAAAATATTTTTTTTTTTTTTAAAGTGGTTCCTATGGTGCTATTTTGGTTTTTCGTTATATCTTCGGTGTTTCTTGTTCGATCCGGAAGATTTTATATCTGTGTGTTTGTTGGTCTTATCCAAATATTTTCTGATGATTTTTTACCTCAAATGTTTTTTTTTCGACTGATTACACAATCTATCTTCGTTCCTACCATATTATCCTGCTCCAAAATGCCCAACAAATTATAACTTTGAAAAAATCATTATAACCATGGGAAGAAGTGAAATCGAAAAAATGGATTTTAGAAGCACTTCCGACCTATTTTGCAAAGAATAACACTTTGGATCATAATACAATTTTTTTGAATTTTCGAAATCTTTTCGGGATTCAAGGTGGCTGTAACGCGCGCGTCTGTCAAGTTTCGCGAAATTGTGCCCCAATCGATTTTCGTCAGTGACTGCTGTGGCCGACTTATGTACTATTTGAACGAAGCACTCCGTGTTTTGCGAGTGGCAAAGATAATCTGTCGAAAATAAAACGTGATACAAACGGATTAAATTATGACGTCAACGTTACATCATTCAATTATTTAACTAATGTTTTCTGTGGTGCTCACCTGGAATTTTAACGATTTCGTCTGAATACTGTAGATCAGACAGTTGGTCTTGCTTGTAAAACTGTAGACATGGTTGCTCAGTGATCTGAACTCTTGACCAGTCGATTATTTCAGTGTAAGTTGTGCTGCTATAGTTGATGTGGGGTTGGTGGTTCGGACCACAAAATTGCCGAATTTGGCTTCGATTGTGGGTTCTCGACACTATTGGTATTTTTGCGCCATGACACAATCTTGAAACTTCGTCGTATATATTTCTGTGCGTTTGACTTTTTAATTATTCCACCACATTTCGTTTTGTTGGTAATTTTGTTCTGTCCAAGTCGCGCTTACGGATATCTATTTTGTTTAAATTAAGTATTTTTGCACGTTTTATGCGAATTAAAGCACGATTTTATTGATCACTGAAAACGACCGATTTACTTTTTGATATGAAATGACCGCTACAGCCACCTTAAATCCGAAATCTTAAGTCTTAAATCCGAATTTCCGATTTCGAAAATTAAAAAAAAGTGTATTATGATCCAAAGTGTTATTCTTTGCAAAATAAGTCGGAAGTGCTCCTAAAATCCATTTTTTCGATTTCACTTCTTCCGTGGTTATAATGATTTTTTTAAAGCTATAATTTGTTGGACTTTTTGGAGCAGGATAATATGGTAGGAACGAAGATCGATTGTGTAATCAGTTGAAAAAAAAACATTTTAGGGTAAAAAAAACATCAGAAAATATTTGGATTACACCAACGAACACACAGATATAAAATCTTCCGGATCGAACAAGAAAAACCCAAGATATAACGAAAAAACTAAAACAGCACCATAGGGACCACTTTAAAAAAAAAAAAATATTTTCTTCGAAAATGTCTTTCAAATATCTAACGATTGAGGCGGGGTCAAAATAGGTATATTTTTCTCCCATACAATGTGATACGGTCTACTGTTCATTAGGCCGTATCGAAAAATTAAGATCGTATTCTTAGAGGTCTCAAAAGTTGCATAGGCTTGTCAAGATCACCAAATAAAAGTTTTATAAAAAATAAAGGACATCTTCCTGCCCCGCAAGGACTAAGTTGTTTTTTGGGAAAAACAATAAAAAATAACGATCTTAAAATGCTTTGATTTTTTTAAGAAAAACCACACATGTCTTAAAGCAAAAGTAATAATGCAGTTTAACTAACAATTTCTTGCCACACACGGTGCTACTCATGATTTTTACCAACAGGGTCCTGTATGAAGGATATTCGAAGCGAAAGTTGTACTTGGGATAGCACAAGACTTTTGATTGTAAGCATTGGTTATACATTTTGGTGGTACTGTTTAAAGTGCTGATGTATTCCATAAATAACATGAATTAATAATTTGCATAGTTTTTGCATTTGTATTCTCTTGTTTTAGAGAAATGTATACTAGAACGCAATTTTTTTACTTTTTCAAAAAAATGAATATAAGATTTTATGTCAAGTGATTCAGAAGTGGTGTCGAAGATAATCTTCTTAATTTGAGTTTTTTGATAATTTCTGAACATGATACTGCCTAAAAATATTTATTTAATATATCATCTTAAGACCACGATTTTTTTTTCTTTTTCGATATTTTAAAAAAAGATATTTCCTAGCATCAAATTTCTCAATTTGAGTTATGTCCCCTTTATGGTTATAATTTCATTAAAACACATTTTAAAAACAATTGTTTAGTCTTTTGATACCGACTGAATGGCATAAAATGTATTTTAAATATTATAACCATAAAAAAGATATAACTCAAATTGAGGAATTTCATTGTACGAAGTAAAATTTTGTTAAGTATTAAAATATAAAAAAAAAATCGTGGTCCAAGCCTGGCATATTCAATACATATTTTAAGGTAGGGTCATGTACAGAAATATTTGAAAAATCCAAATTGCGAAAATTATCTTCGACACCACTTCTTATGCCCATGATATGAAATCCAATATTAATTTTTTTGAAAAAGTTAAAAAATTGCGTTCTAGTATACATTTCTCTAAAACAAGAGAATTGATATGCAAAAACTATGCAAATTCTTAATTCATAATATTTAAGAAATATGCCAACACTATATTCAATGCCATCAAAATTTAGACTCAATGGTTACAATCAAAAGTTATGTGCCATCTCGAGTATAACTTTCGCTTCGAATATCCTTCAAACAGGATACTGTGGGTAAAAATCGTGAGCAATATCGTGTTCTATAAGATATTGCTAGTTAAACTGGATTTAAATTTTTTCTTTTTGACAAATGTAGTTGTTTTTACAAAAATCAAAGCATTTTAAGATCGTTATTTTTTACTGTTTTTCTCAAAAAACAACTTTGTCCTTGCGGGGCAGGAAGATGTCCTTTTATTTTCATAAAATTTTTTTTGGTAGATCTTGACAACCACATAAAACTTTTGAGACCTCTTAGAATGTGAAATTCGAAAAAAAAATGTAATTCGATACGCCCTACTGTTCATGTCACTAAGAGTTTTCCTAAGTTTGTGATGTAATTCTTCAAAATTCCTTGCATCTACATTTAATGCATAATTTCTTAAATTAAAGAATGATATTTTAATTCCAAATTCTTCCTTAAGTCTAATTACAATTTGTTCCCAAGTTGGGTTTATAAGTGATTCAATTACTTTGAGCGCCTTGCCTTGAAGACGATTGCTGAGTACATTTTGTAGAGTGATCTGGTGATCAGCTGGTGTCAACGATAATATGGTCCTAACGTCTCTCAAATAGCTACTGATAGTATATTCGTCTGTTCCGTTGAAGAACGGCAACCTCCTCGCTTCGTTCAAGCTTTCTGCTAATGTCAAAGCCATCTTTAATGTTTTTGTTATGCGTTGTTATTGTTCATGCGCCAATAGTTAAATTAATCGTCGCTCACTTAAAGCACGAGTTTATGTTTATTCTTAGTGAAAATGTTCTTTATTTCATATCATTTTTTTTTTTTTTTTTAATTACTTCACTTGAATATTCTTATTTTGCTTTTCATGCAAAATTTTAAAAGTTTTTTATTTAAGTATTTATTTTTTACTTAAATGTTCTTGTTTTATTTTAGTGCATGTTATCATTTAATTTGATAAAGTTTACTTTAATATTCTTACTTTGCTTTTCATGTAAACTTAAAAGTTATTCATTTAAATTTGTATACTTAATTTAAATATTCTTATATAATTTAATTTATTAAACTTCACTTTAATGTTCCTATTTTATTTAATTATAGGGAATGCAGTTTTTCATTCTGCATCCCATCCTCGTCGCCAGTAATGTTGTTTGAAATAAAATAAGTTTATTTTAATTCACTTTTAGTTTATTCCATGTTTTCGAGCGTAAGTATTAGAGTGGGTCGAAAAAAAAAGTTTGAAAAAACCATCCCCTATTTTGAAGTTGACCTCGAGAGGATTCCGAAAACAAAAAAAAATTTTTTTTGGACCACCGGAAAAACAGCCAAAATGGTCTTTTTTGCATAACTTAAGCATTACATGTCAGATCTTAAAAAATTATATGTCGTTGAAAAGGGCTTTACATTTTTACTTTTGAGGTCATATTCAATTAGTAAGCCCCATTAGCCCGATTTTTGGAAGCAAAAAAATCTGCAATCAATCGATCTGCAGTTGTGTAAACAAACAACGGATGGGTGTGTGTTTATTTAAAATACGATCAAGCTGAGACTTGAAGAGTTTCAGCTTGATGTTTACAAAATGTTACAATGTCATCGGAATTGCCATGGGTGAAGCTTGAATTGAAGCTTCAACCACACTTGCAATTTCCGATGCTTCGGAATATATAACTCACACTTATGTATATGTTTGTTCATGACACTAGAAAACTTTAAAAAAATAGACTCACCTACTTTATTTGCTTACCGATATTAGTTTAAAAAAACTTATAATGTAACAAAAAAAAACGCGCTATCTTATTATAAAAAAAATTATTCAAACAAAAAAAAATGTATAAAATAAATCTTTATATGTACAAACAAATATTCAAATGTTTTTAAACCATACTTGTCCAGCAGAAAATTCTTTGTGGTGACAGACCACAGACCTTTGGTATCGCTGTTTTCACACAAGAATCCATCGTTGAAAATGATAAGAATAAGAATAGATTTATCAGACTATGATTTTTTAATCATTTATAAGCAAGGAAAAAGTAAAACACACGCAGACGCATAAGTATGAACGAATATATCACGAATAAAATTTGACTGTGAAATTCTAAAAACAATGATTCCCACATTGGAAAGTCAAGAAAAAGAACAACTAGAAATCTCAAGGAAGCATGAAGCAGGATGAAGATAAAATAAAACAGAATATAGGAGCAAAAACATAAGAACAAATATTAAAGGGTACCCACCACCTGAGTCAACACATCCAAAGAAGTGTTAAAGAGACTATCATATTCCATAATGAGTCTGATCAACTCTGCAATTGGCAAAGTACATCCTTTAATGACATAAGGAAAATAGTGAAAAAATGTATTTATAATAAAGAGAAGAGTAACGTTACTGTGAATATAATTAATAATGAAGTGCATATAAAATGTAGCGATGACCCTTGGAAACTAGATTCGATGTTGAAGAAACTGCATTGCTTATTAAATAAATCACATATAAAGGAGGTAGCCTTTTGTGAAAATGATAATATATATGATATTATTGATATGAATGCATTCAAAAAGAAATATGAAGAAATGAAAATGAATAAATACTCACCTATAAAGACGTTGATATACAGAGCTCCAATACAGATAGAGAGGAGGGGATTTATACAAATTTATAAATACTTTTCACGTGAAACTTTCTTCAACTTTCTTTTAAAGTTGCATCTTCAAATTAGATGATGAAACTGCGGTGAAGAGACTTTGCTTTCAAAATTCAGCCAGCAACGAAAATATGAAAGAATAACGTTAAAAAAGTTTCATGGAATCACAGCCCGAGAGACTTTTTTCATTCACATTCGTTTACTACTCCGCACCATCACTTTTGACAATCTCATGCGACTAGTTTCATTGTATAAATCCCCTCTAGCATGCTTCAAAAATGCAAGCTTGTTGATGAATTTCGCACAGAAGGAATTTCAGAATTCCCATGAGTCAAGGAAAACAATCCTAAAACTAAAAAAAAAAAATAGATATACATTTCGAAAAACATGAGAAAACTGGTTAAAGAATTTGTAAGCAACTGCTTGAAATGGAACAAAAACAAAACAACTCGCCACATTAAAGAAAAATTAGTAATAACTGACACTTTATAATCACCGTATGAACTTATATTTGGTAAACTACTATCACATCCAAGTGATATTATTAATGAACATGACAAAATCTATAATTTAGAAGATAACGCTAATGAATAAAAACTTAGGTTAAAAACATCTATCAATGGAGCTAGAGACATGATTAAAACAGTTAAGGGGACATGACACCTTCAAACATATTTTTTTATTTTAATGTTTTAAAATGCGTATAAGTTGAATAAAAACTAAGATATCATTTTGAAAAATTAAATATATATTTTTTTGTAAAAACATTTCGCAAAAAAAATTTGTTTTATTATTTTAATCACATGTATTCTACTGGAATTTTTTTTAAAAAATCATTAAAAAAATCATGGCGGGCGTGATAAAACAAAAACTACTCGACCGATCGTACTGATATTTTAATATGTTGTTTTCACTTGTCGATGCATGGAACGAACTACGGACAGAAAAGTCGGTTTTATAATTTTTGAGTTTTTGTCCGATTTTGTCCAAAAAACTTGACAATTTTCGAAAAAACGCCGCCATTTTGTTATTTTTCAACCAAAATTGTTTCTTCTAGTTCCATGGCGGTTTTGATGCTGATAAAAAATCCTGTTTTTTGTTTTTTTCCCGATGTCCCAGTGAGTTGTAATCACGCCCGCCATGGTTTTTTGATGTTTTTTTTTTTAAATAATTCAAGTAGCTATATATGTTTATAAAAAAAATAAAGACTTTTTTTTGTGTAATTATTTATTAGAAAATATAAATTTAATTTATCAAAATGATACCTTGTTTTTTATTCAACTTCTAGGAATTTTAAAACATTAAAAGAAATTTTTTTGAAGTTGTCACGTCCGTTTTATAGAAATAAGAATGAAGCTTCATAAGAAATGGATGATTTAGTTTTTATTGGTTCAGAAAATAAAAAGAAATTACAGAGTCCCTATCACGGACCATGAAAGGTTATTGATAGATTAGGTGTAAATTCCCTAGCAGAAATAAACGGTTATTGCACAACAACATTTTAAATATATACATAAAAAGCACTTTATAAATTAAAATAAATGTTATGTTCACTAGTAGAAATTAACATCAAATGTTAATGAATGCAAAACAACTCACATCTATATGCATACTATATATAATAAATCGAAAAATGTAACCCTAGCTTCAATAACAAATTTGGAATAAAAATGGGAAAAAACGACCAGATGACAACAAATTCTGCATCACAGGAACCAATTTCCAGTCCAATATGTACTATGTTACATAACTTGAACAAAAACACATTTATAGCAGATATCATTATCCGTAACACAATCTTCATATGATAACCAAACGGAACTTTGATGTAAAATATTTGAGACAATTTTTTCAAATTACAACTTGGTTTTTTTGACATAGAAAATTCTATGTCAATTATTTAAGAACAGTACAAGTTTGGTTAAAAAACCATAACAAACATCTCAATGACATCAAAAGCCCATCAATTGCCTCATCAAATATTCCACCTCATTCCATGAGAATATTTAAAACCAAAATGTAAAAAAATCTCTATTTCGTGTACAAATACACCAATTAAGTGGTTCAAAACATCACCATAAGAAGTTGATTATACTATTTAAATCTCTGCTAAATACAAAATTTATTATTATAAAGATAGTCACTATTATAATCAAATAAACAAACAAAAAAAAAAACTCACGTGTAGCAACGTACATATGGCAGAAATGAAACTTCTTAAACAGTAAAAATGAAGATAGATTTTATTGTGAAATAGAGAGAGAAAGTATCTCAAAAGAAATTCAATCAATACAAAATTGAATAATATTTTGTTTATTCAATATTTACATCCAGGAACCGTGCCGGTTATGGTTTTTATCGAAAAAGTCACGGTAAAAAGTTTTATCGGTCAAAAATAACAGTTTTTCTTGCCGTTTATTTTTCGGTCAAAAATATCAGGCAACTTGTATTTTTTCAAAGGTCATTTTACCGACTAAAAAACTATTGATACCATTATTTTCATCTCATCGGTGAGAAATTTTCCACATGATGTCAATAGTTCAATCTATCAAGCAGTCTTTAAAAAAACACAAATTGTCTGATATTTTTGAACGAAAAAATAAAAGTCAGAAAATAATTATTACTTTTGACTATTAAAATAAAAGTCAAAAGTAACCTTTATTTTTCCCCGAAAAAATAACAGTTTAAATTTTTAAAGAATCAGTCGAAAATTTAAAAGGCACTTAATATTCGTGAGGCTGAGGACATTTGAAGCTTTAAGCTAGGATTTGATATGCAACAAAAAAATATGCAGAAGTGTTGCAATAAAATTATAAGTTCATTTATGTTATTAAAGCATTCATTGCAGCAATGAAAGTGTTTATCTGTCAGTCTTTTGCTTTTTCTCCACACAATTGTTATATTTTGTTACGTAATGTACAGCATTCCAAGCATAAAGAAATAAAATTTCCGTACATACTTTTAGGCTGAAAATCAAATGGTACGTATCAAAAGTTAGAGACAGGGTGTGTCTGTGAAATACAAGACACGGACTAAGACCCGTTCAATACTAATTGCATTTTGTTTGCTTGTTTGTCATGTGTCTATGTGGCATAGTGATAGAGCTCCTGACTCTTAACAGATGCATAGTAAAAAGTCCGGGTTCTAATCCCGTTGACGAAGAAAATTTTTTTAAAATTTTTATATGAATTCAAAACGCTAGCCTAGCGTCACGAATAAGAGACCTTGAAATTTCACTCGCCGCCAAAGAAGTTTCACTTCAAAAATCAAATAATTCAACCGCACACCCATAGTAAATTTACACTGGACTAACCTTCTTATAGACATTACTTATATCCTGCCATAAGTGCAGTTTTCAGTCGTGACAGTAACTTTTAGTGCAAAAATACATACGTGATATATAGCAAATAAGACAGGAAAGAAAGAGTGAATTAATTATCAGTTTTTTCAGACATATGATCTACACTAAGTCCTGTTGTTACGTTAGTTGATTATGTTCGTAATAGTTTTATTTTAAGTCATATGCAGATTATCTTTACCTAATGTGTTATAAAAATATCCCCCTCCCAAAAAATTTCTCATTTATCTGCCAATGAATGTCCAACTATCTAACAAGGAAGAATTACTTATGATAACATTTAATACTTATATAAACTAGTGCATTTCACAATATGTGTCAAGGATATTAATTAATTCTTACTGTCACCTGAATCTATTAACTCAAATTACTGTCTCCTGAATTTGTTGCGGAATCAGGTGTTCCTCAAGGCAGTCACTTAGGTCCACTTCTGTTTATTTTAGCCATTAATGATGTTACCCACATTATTAAACACTCTCACCTGTTAATTAATGCAGATGATATGAAAATATACAGAACAATAAATGCCAGAGACGACTCCAACCTACTCCAGGCTGACCTGAAATCTTTTGAAGTTTGGTGCTTTAAAAATAATATGTTTCTAAATCCTTATAAGTGCCAAACTATGACCTTTTCGCGTAAAAGGAATAATTTAATATTTGATTACAATATTAAAGATACTTCTTTAAGTCGAGTAGGTGCCGTAAAAGACCTTGGTATATGCATGGATTCTAAGCTATCGTTCAACAATCATATTGACTACATTTGTAAAAAAGCATCTTCAATGCTTGGATTTATAAAACGCTGGGCCAAAGAATTCAATAGCATGATTACAACTACAACGTTGTATTATGCAATAGTGCGCCCTCACTTGGAGTACGCAAGTCAAGTTTGGTCCCCAAGTTATAGTGTTCATGTTGAACGTATAGAGAGAATCCAAAAACGTTTTGTTCGGTTTGCTCTTAGGGGCTTAGGTGGGATTGATTTGTTTAACCTTCCTCCATACGAGGATCGTTTAAAACTATTAAAAATACAATCTTTAAGTGAACGAAGGAAGTGTGCGGATATCGTCTATCTACACCAACTTATAACCGGTGTATTCAATTGTCCGGAATTACTTTCTCTTATAAACTTTAACTCTAACCGTAGAAGTAGTAGAAATGCTAACAACTTAATTTATCTACCATTTAGTAGAACAAATTACATGGCTACTGCTCCTTTAAACCGCATGAGTGCCTCTGTGAACAACTGTGCATTTTTTGATGTAAGTTTGTCAAAAGGTCAACTCAAAAGAGGATTGAAAGCTATTGTGTAATTAGATCTGTATTTGTGTATGCAAGAGACATATCATGTTACTCTGTGTGAATTTCTGAGATATGAAATTCACACAAGTAAAAATCCGTAGTCAGCAGTTTCTAGCGCTGCATTAGCAATGCAGCACTAAAACAACAATAACATAATTGTAGTTTTAAGTAAAGCTTTCAGCAGTCTTTAGCATTGCACTAACACTAAAACAATAACATAACTGTAGTTTAAGTAAAGCTTTTATTGGTGCACCAAAAGCTTTTATATTGTACTCTATTAGAATCTTAAGAAACCAGAAGCAAGGAGAATAAAATATAACTCCGAACAACGAAGTTCAACCTTGTTTTAATAATAATATACAATTGGCGCAGTCGGTAGGATATCGCGAAAAGATATCCGTAAACGAATCTTAAAATATATTTAAAGTTGTATTTTCAATAAAAATAAAAGAAACATCAATTAAAGATAAATAAATGAATGTCAGTTCAAAACAACAGTGAAGATACTCATCTAATTAAGCAGTTTTCATCATTGCAACTGACAAACAACAACATGGACAAAAATTTTACAATGGAAAATTTTAAATTAATTCGAAAATTCGATGGCAACAAGGCGATGCTAGCATGCTTCATCAGTGATGTAGAAGCAGTCATCAAAACAATAAAACTACAAACCGAAGAGGAGAAATTGTTATACTTCAACATGATACAAAGAGCACTTAGCGGCCCAGCCCTAGACACTATAAGAAGGGAGCAACCGGAAGACTGGTACTCATCGATAACTTTGGTGAGTGCACACCGGTTTCGACGCTTATTTTAGAGCTCAACACTATTAAATTTAAGAATAATGTGAAAAGGCTTTGTGATGATATAAATTATTTGTTGTGTAGAACAAAGATAGTATTAAATTAAGTTCAGAACTTCCGACAAAGAAAAATTTTTTAAATAGTGAAGCAGATACAACAAGCCTTAGTGTCTTAAAAAAAGAATTACCTAACCATTTAACAGCGCTCCTAAATGCAAATTTAGTGTCAAGTTTTCAATCAGCAATAAAAATATTACGGGAAAATAATGAATACGAAAAAGTTAGTTCTGATGCCTATCCGAAAAATCACTTAAATTCAAGAAGTAATTCATTTTTAAAATATGAACCTCAAGCAAATCAATATTATCAACCTCAATTTCGGCCAAGTTATTACAATCCTTATTTTAACCAAAATCAGGCTCAATATCAACAAAACTCAAATAACTTCCCGCCCTTTAAAAGACAAAGAGAAAATGACTCCAACCAGTTTCGCATTAGGCGATATGGAGCACCCCAACCAATGCAAGTTGATGAAAATTTTCGTTTAAATGCTTCGGATCCAAATGACCAGCCATTGAATTAATAATTAAAAACAAAAAATTACCTTCCTTGTAGACACAGGATCGTCAATCAGTTTAATAAATCCCAATATTTTAGAATCGTCTATCCAAATAGTAGAACCAATTCAAGTTAAAACGATTAAAGGAAATGTAATTCTGAACAACGCTCAGTACCTTAACGAACCCACCCTCATAAAAGGATATTTAAAATTTTACGTTTATAAATTTTCGACAAATTTTGAAGGATTGATCGGACATGATATACTCAAGGTTTTAAGAGGAAGAATTGATTATGAAGACAATTTTATCGAATTAAACCATACATTTTTTTAATTTCAAGCTGACAAACGAAGAGGAAGACTATAAATTAAAATTGAATCAAGCTAACCTATTAATTGAGGATAACAGTAAAATATTTCGGACTGACCACTTAAACAAAGAAGAAAAACTAGAACTAGACAAAATTTTAAAAAACTATGAAAATCTTTTTCACATGGATGAAAAAACAGCTTTCTCCACACAAGATGGGCACTACGAATTCACAAGAATGCCGTTTGGGCTTAAAAATGCCCCAGCAACCTTTCAAAGGTTAATGAATTCGGTTTTAGGTGACTTAGTAGGAAAGGACTGCATGGTATATCTTGACGATGTTATCATATGTAGCACATCACTTCAGAAACATATGATATCTCTTAACAAAGTTTTCCAAAGACTTAGTAGTGCCAATCTTAAGATTCAGGTAGACAAGTGTGAGTTTTTGAAAAGAGAGACTTCATTTTTAGGACACATTGTTACACCGAGTGGCATTAAGCCCAATCCTGAAAAGATTGAAGCAATTCAAAAGTTTCCCACTCCAAAGACAGAAAAGGAAATCAAACAGTTTTAAGGACTGGCAGGTTTTTATAGAAAATTTATTAAAAATTTTGCTTTTATAACTAAACCTTTGACCAAATGTCTAAAAAAGGGTGAAAAAGTTAACTACTTTGACAGCGAATATGTTAAAGCAGTAGAAACGATAAAAACTTTGATAATAAATGATCCGATCTTGAAGTATTCCGATTATAATAAGAAATTTGTGCTCACAACTGACGCATCAAATTTCGCAATGGGAGCAGTTTTAAGTCAGGACGGACACCCTATTTGTTTTGCCAGTCGAACATGTAATGAGCATGAAATTAACTATTCGACCACAGAAAAGGAACTACTAGCCATTGTGTGGGCAACGAAATATTTTCGGCCTTACTTATACGGAAGAAAGTTTTTGATCAAAAGCGATCATAGGCCTTTACAGTGGCTTCAAAATTTAAAAGAACCCAACGCAAAACTTCAACGTTGGAAAATTAAATTAAATGAGTATGATTTTGATATTAACTACATTCCGGGAAAAGAGAATCATGTGGCAGATGCACTGTCAAGAGTAAAAATAGAATGTTGTCATAATAATGAAATAGCATCTGACCAAGCAACAATTCATTCTGCGGATGAAGATAATGCAGATTTTATTGAAATTTCTGAAAGACCTTTAAATACATTTAGAAGGCAATTTGTTTTCAAAAAATCTGAGAACAATATTGAGGATATTCAAAAAATATTTAAAAACACGCGAATAACAATAAATTATTCTGCAATGACCGTAGAATTTGCAAAAAATATTATTTTAGAAAAGTTAGCAGGGAGAACTGCTTGTGTTTACTTTGAATGCGACGAAGATTTTATTAAATTCCAAGACGTTTATTCAAGATTAGTCAGACAAACTCGCGCAAATAGAATCTATAGAGCAACAAAAATTTTAGAAGATGTAGTTTCTTATGACAATTTTAAAGAAATTATTTTGAATATTCATTTACAAGGCCTTCATCAAGGCATTGATAAAATACAATATGAATTCAGAAAAAAATACTATTACCCAAATTATGTTTCTGAAATATCGGGTATAATTAACAATTGTAATATTTGCAATGAATGCAAAAACGATCACGTCAAAGCAAAAATGCCTTTTAAAATAACCCCACCGTGTTACGAAACAAGGGAAAAATTTGTTATAGATATATGGAAATGGGACAAGAGTTCATATCTCACGTGCATCGACATATTTTCAAAGTTTGCTATGGTGGAAAAATAGATCATTCAAATTGGTTAGAAGCTAAGAGAGCATTGTTAAGAATATTTAATTCAATGGGTCCTCCCAAAAAAATCAAAACAGATCAGGATAGTGGACTAATAAATATTAGTCTACAGGAATGGTTAAAGAGCCTTAACATAGAAATTGAAATCACAACAGGAAAAACTGGTATAGCTGATATCGAAAGATTGCACAAAACATTAAATGAAAAATTGCGTGTCATTAATACCGCGCAAGATAAAGAACTTCAACACCATGCAATCGAACAAACTATTTTCACTTACAGTCACGTAATAACCCATTCAGTAACAGGTCAAACTCCATATAATATATTTTTTAATAAAAATCAGCCAACAAAAGATACCCAAGCAGACAAGGAACGCAGGATAGGAAACATTAACAAAAACCGAAAAGAATACGATATTGACACTAATTTCGTTCACGCAGAAAACTCAAGGAAGAGATTAGATAAAAAAGCAAATCCATTTAGGCCAGTTCATGTAATGCCGACAGATGCAGATGAAGATCACTATGTAGTTAAGTTTAAGAACAGGCTTTCCAAAAAATATAAAACCCATTTTAAGCGTAAAAAGAAAATTAATACTGCTCATCATTCTAGGAACGAAGGAGAAACCGAGGAAAACCATCAAGATTCCAATTCACATAATAACAATATTTCTATTACTAATCTAAATACCACAGTCGATCAACCAATCTATTCAAGTGAGCAAAATTGAAAGTGACCACGGATATCTTATAACTGAACAAGGCAGATTTAATCAAGCAACTAATTTTACTAATAAAATATTAGTTATTAACAAAACAGAATTAGAAGAAGCCTTCCAAAAACTTTATCGAGAATATAATGCAAATAAATATCTGCAAACTAATTTAATTAAAAGATATATGAATTTAGCGAATAAGGAAAAAGAAATGTTTCATATTAGACATAGAAGAGCTCTTTTTAATGCAATAGGAAGTGGTTTAAAATTTTTGTTTGGCACTCTTGACGAAAGCGACAAAGAAAGCATACAAACCACGTTGGAGGAGATTAAAAAAAAATCAAATAAGCACAGAGGAAATAAACTCAATTATACAACATGTAAACGAAGAAAACAAAATTCTCAACGAACTTAAAAATGCAACAAACGTACTTCAGAACAAACTAACAATGAAACTAATTACAGATTCTTTTTTAAATAACATTAAAAGCTTTTTTGAACATGTACAGGATTTACAATTAGGATAACAATTAGCTAGAGTAGGTATAATCAACCCTAAATTGATTGATTTAGAAACAATAAGTAAAATCAGTTCCGATCAATTCGAAGAAATTAAAACTTCTATTTGGAAGCAGGAAGAAATTTTATATTTTGTAATGTCCATACCCCAAGAAATCAAAACATTTCCAATAATTAAGATTTTTCCAGTTCCTAACAACCAAGGTTTTGAATTGAAATTTGATCCATATCAAGAATTTTTTTTAACTAATGAAATATTATATAATATTCGAAATAAAAAACTAATTGTCGAAGAAAATGAATGTATTAAAAATTTACTTAACAACTTAAAAACCAAATGTGAATACCAGAAGAATAACCAATCAAACATTCAATATTTCCCACCAAATATTATTATTACAAAAAATATAATTGAAACAAATTTAAAACAAAATTGTAAAAATATTAAATTCCATGTTAAAGGAAACAATATTATAACATTTGATAATTGTCAAATTGAGATAGGCAACATTAACATTAATATAAAGAATATTGAAAATCCATTATCCATAATACCATATGTAAATGAAGTTAAAAATATTGAATTTGAAAATGTTACATTAACCGAACTTAAGTTACATGTCGACAACATAAAATCCAAAAATAAAGTACACTCGGTAATTTTTTACTTATCTTTGATTTTTATTTCACTTGTAATAGTATTGACGATATATTATGTTTATGTTAAGTCAAAAAATTATAATAATAATTTAAATGAGAAAAATGTTAAATATGAAAGCAATGAAATTAGTACATTAAATATTTAACAAAAAAAAATAATATATAACAAAATTTCTATCATAGTTTCAATGTTGTTGTTTTAGCTACATAAATATTCCTTTCAAGTTGTTCAATAAATCCGCGAGGTCGCGAATTTTTTTATGCGCGGAGGAGTGACATATCATGTTACTCTGTGTGAATTTCTGAGATATGAAATTCACACAAGTAAAAATCCGAAGTAAGCAGTTTCTAGCGCTGCATTAGCAATGCAGCACTAAAACAACAATAACATAATTGTAGTTTTAAGTAAAGCTTTCAGCAGTCTTTAGCATTGCACTAACACTAAAACAATAACATAACTGTAGTTTAAGTAAAGCTTTTATTGGTGCACCAAAAGCTTTTATATTGTACTCTATTAGAATCTTAAGAAACCAGAAGCAAGGAGAATAAAATATAACTCCGAACAACGAAGTTCAACCTTGTTTTAATAATAATATACAATTTGCATGGTTAGTTGTTATGTCCTGTGTTGTCCTGAGCCCAATCCATTCTATGGTGGGTAAATTTTTCCCACATTAACCTGTTTTGAGCCGCTGGAATTCATGACATTGAAATATTTCAATGAGATCTGGATTGTGGCTTAAAATAGATTAATGCTGAGAATGTGCGAAAAAGCTGTAGTAGCCGAACTCTATTGTTATTGCATGTTACACACATAGACAACATATATGTGTACAATATACTAGCAATAAAAGAATTTTTATATATAAAATAATAATATAAAGTTAATAAAATATAATGAAACGCTTACCTACACACTGGTTACACCATTCCCCGGAGTAGTTCAATTAACTCTGAACGAATCATGACCTGGTATAACCGTAGAACACTAAGACCACAATCTACATTTTTTTTTTAGCTTAAACCAACGCTCAGGGGATGCCCCCTATAAATACGTAAGAATTGTGTTGATTCGGAAGACGGGTAAAAGTTTAGTTCGAGAGTGGAAAATTGGAGTAGTGACGATGAACATTTGTTTTAAATTAACACAGATCAAAACTGCCGGGGAACAAGTTCGCGGGAGATTATTCCACAATTTTATTGTGCGACTGAAGAACGAATTCTCTCTGTAATGCGAGGTTCTATTGGGCATCAAGGCAATATTAAAGGCAAATGTGTGTGGCAAGTGTGCGAATTGTACTCCATTTTCAGCCTAATATATGAGGTATAAATAGTGCGAAGATCAGCTGAAGTTAAGTATTTTTTTGCTCCGTTCGAGGAAACCTAGGCACTTGGCTGCTTCTTTCGACACATCAAAAATATGATCATTCCAACGAAAATCAGATATAATCGATATGCCCAGAACGTCAAGAGCGGCTGATTCTACACGGTTAAAAATTTTGGACTAGTTTTTAATCCAAACTTTGGTTTAAAGGAATTTTTAATCCAAAAAGTACTATTTTCTATTCCATACATTAGTTTAATTGTTTTTAATCCGAAAAAGTTTAAGTTTAAGACTATTTTTGGACTACAAATTTACATTAAAGTAATATTTTCAGGAAATAGTGTTTATGTTACCTAAGATTGAAAACTTCTACTACTACGAAATTTACGCTTAATATAGTTGTTAAAGCATCCGAAGTTTATTAAATTAACCCGAATCAACCCAGAACTTTTTTTTCGAGTTTCATCATAAAATTTTAAACACAAGCATATGAGACGCATAGAAACAAGAATTTAAAATTATTTTTATCCTACGTCCTTAGAAAAGGACGATATGCCATGTGACCATATGGTCACGCTGGGTCGTTCATGGACAATGGAAAGTTAATATATAAAGAAACACATCAACTAACAGGATGAAAGAAAGTTAATTTATTAAATCTAATTAATCATTTTTTGTGTGACAACCAACAAAACAGTTGATACAAAGACCAACATTACATTTTGCGCACTCAGTACGACCTACACTTTTGCAATGACCGTAGAATTTGCAAAAAATATTATTTTAGAAAAGTTAGCAGGGAGAACTGCTTGTGTTTATTTTGAATGCGACGAAGATTTTATTAAATTCCAAGACGTTTATTCAAGATTAGTCAGACAAACTCGCGCAAATAGAATCTATAGAGCAACAAAAATTTTAGAAGATGTAGTTTCTTATGACAATTTTAAAGAAATTATTTTGAATATTCATTTACAAGGCCTTCATCAAGGCATTGATAAAATACAATATGAATTCAGAAAAAAATACTATTACCCAAATTATGTTTCTGAAATATCGGGTATAATTAACAATTGTAATATTTGCAATGAATGCAAAAACGATCACGTCAAAGCAAAAATGCCTTTTAAAATAACCCCACCGTGTTACGAAACAAGGGAAAAATTTGTTATAGATATATGGAAATGGGACAAGAGTTCATATCTCACGTGCATCGACATATTTTCAAAGTTTGCTATGGTGGAAAAATAGATCATTCAAATTGGTTAGAAGCTAAGAGAGCATTGTTAAGAATATTTAATTCAATGGGTCCTCCCAAAAAAATCAAAACAGATCAGGATAGTGGACTAATAAATATTAGTCTACAGGAATGGTTAAAGAGCCTTAACATAGAAATTGAAATCACAACAGGAAAAACTGGTATAGCTGATATCGAAAGATTGCACAAAACATTAAATGAAAAATTGCGTGTCATTAATACCGCGCAAGATAAAGAACTTCAACACCATGCAATCTAACAAACTATTTTCACTTACAGTCACGTAATAACCCATTCAGTAACAGGTCAAACTCCATATAATATATTTTTTAATAAAAATCAGCCAACAAAAGATACCCAAGCAGACAAGGAACGCAGGATAGGAAACATTAACAAAAACCGAAAAGAATACGATATTGACACTAATTTCGTTCACGCAGAAAACTCAAGGAAGAGATTAGATAAAAAAGCAAATCCATTTAGGCCAGTTCATGTAATGCCGACAGATGCAGATGAAGATCACTATGTAGTTAAGTTTAAGAACAGGCTTTCCAAAAAATATAAAACCCATTTTAAGCGTAAAAAGAAAATTAATACTGCTCATCATTCTAGGAACGAAGGAGAAACCGAGGAAAACCATCAAGATTCCAATTCACATAATAGCAATATTTCTATTACTAATCTAAATACCACAGTCGATCAACCAATCTATTCAAGTGAGCAAAATTGAAAGTGACCACGGATATCTTATAACTGAACAAGGCAGATTTAATCAAGCAACTAATTTTACTAATAAAATATTAGTTATTAACAAAACAGAATTAGAAGAAGCCTTCCAAAAACTTTATCGAGAATATAATGCAAATAAATATCTGCAAACTAATTTAATTAAAAGATATATGAATTTAGCGAATAAGGAAAAAGAAATGTTTCATATTAGACATAGAAGAGCTCTTTTTAATGCAATAGGAAGTGGTTTAAAATTTTTGTTTGGCACTCTTGACGAAAGCGACAAAGAAAGCATACAAACCACGTTGGAGGAGATTAAAAAAAAATCAAATAAGCACAGAGGAAATAAACTCAATTATACAACATGTAAACGAAGAAAACAAAATTCTCAACGAACTTAAAAATGCAACAAACGTACTTCAGAACAAACTAACAATGAAACTAATTACAGATTCTTTTTTAAATAACATTAAAAGCTTTTTTGAACATGTACAGGATTTACAATTAGGATTACAATTAGCTAGAGTAGGTATAATCAACCCTAAATTGATTGATTTAGAAACAATAAGTTAAATCAGTTCCGATCAATTCGAAGAAATTAAAACTTCTATTTGGAAGCAGGAAGAAATTTTATATTTTGTAATGTCCATACCCCAAGAAATCAAAACATTTCCAATAATTAAGATTTTTCCAGTTCCTAACAACCAAGGTTTTGAATTGAAATTTGATCCATATCAAGAATTTGTTTTAACTAATGAAATATTATATAATATTCGAAATAAAAAACTAATTGTCGAAGAAAATGAATGTATTAAAAATTTACTTAACAACTTAAAAACCAAATGTGAATACCAGAAGAATAACCAATCAAACATTCAATATTTCCCACCAAATATTATTATTACAAAAAATATAATTGAAACAAATTTAAAACAAAATTGTAAAAATATTAAATTCCATGTTAAAGGAAACAATATTATAACATTTGATAATTGTCAAATTGAGATAGGCAACATTAACATTAATATAAAGAATATTGAAAATCCATTATCCATAATACCATATGTAAGGGAAGTTAAAAATATTGAATTTGAAAATGTTACATTAACCGAACTTAAGTTACATGTCGACAACATAAAATCCAAAAATAAAGTACACTCGGTAATTTTTTACTCATCTTTGATTTTTATTTCACTTGTAATAGTATTGACGATATATTATGTTTATGTTAAGTCAAAAAATTATAATAATAATTTAAATGAGAAAAATGTTAAATATGAAATTAGTACATTAAATATTTAACAAAAAAAAATAATATATAACAAAATTTCTATCATAGTTTCAATGTTGTTGTTTTAGCTACATAAATATTCCTTTCAAGTTGTTCAATAAATCCGCGAGGTCGCGAATTTTTTTATGCGCGGAGGAGTGACATATCATGTTACTCTGTGTGAATTTCTGAGATATGAAATTCACACAAGTAAAAATCCGAAGTAAGCAGTTTCTAGCGCTGCATTAGCAATGCAGCACTAAAACAACAATAACATAATTGTAGTTTTAAGTAAAGCTTTCAGCAGTCTTTAGCATTGCACTAACACTAAAACAATAACATAACTGTAGTTTAAGTAAAGCTTTTATTGGTGCACCAAAAGCTTTTATATTGTACTCTATTAGAATCTTAAGAAACCAGAAGCAAGGAGAATAAAATATAACTCCGAACAACGAAGTTCAACCTTGTTTTAATAATAATATACAATTTGCATGGTTAGTTGTTATGTCCTGTGTTGTCCTGAGCCCAATCCATTCTATGGTGGGTAAATTTTTCCCACATTAACCTGTTTTGAGCCGCTGGAATTCATGACATTGAAATATTTCAATGAGATCTGGATTGTGGCTTAAAATAGATTAATGCTGAGAATGTGCGAAAAAGCTGTAGTAGCCGAACTCTATTGTTATTGCATGTTACACACATAGACAACATATATGTGTACAATATACTAGCAATAAAAGAATTTTTATATATAAAATAATAATATAAAGTTAATAAAATATAATGAAACGCTTACCTACACACTGGTTACACCATTCCCCGGAGTAGTTCAATTAACTCTGAACGAATCATGACCTGGTATAACCGTAGAACACTAAGACCACAATCTACATTTTTTTTTTAGCTTAAACCAACGCTCAGGGGATGCCCCCTATAAATACGTAAGAATTGTGTTGATTCGGAAGACGGGTAAAAGTTTAGTTCGAGAGTGGAAAATTGGAGTAGTGACGATGAACATTTGTTTTAAATTAACACAGATCAAAACTGCCGGGAAACAAGTTCGCGGGAGATTATTCCACAATTTTATTGTGCGACTGAAGAACGAATTCTCTCTGTAATGCGAGGTTCTATTGGGCATCAAGGCAATATTAAAGGCAAATGTGTGTGGCAAGTGTGCGAATTGTACTCCATTTTCAGCCTAATATATGAGGTATAAATAGTGCGAAGATCAGCTGAAGTTAAGTATTTTTTTGCTCCGTTCGAGGAAACCTAGGCACTTGGCTGCTTCTTTCGACACATCAAAAATATGATCATTCCAACGAAAATCAGATATAATCGATATGCCCAGAACGTCAAGAGCGGCTGATTCTACACGGTTAAAAATTTTGGACTAGTTTTTAATCCAAACTTTGGTTTAAAGGAATTTTTAATCCAAAAAGTACTATTTTCTATTCCATACATTAGTTTAATTGTTTTTAATCCGAAAAAGTTTAAGTTTAAGACTATTTTTGGACTACAAATTTACATTAAAGTAATATTTTCAGGAAATAGTGTTTATGTTACCTAAGATTGAAAACTTCTACTACTACGAAATTTACGCTTAATATAGTTGTTAAAGCATCCGAAGTTTATTAAATTAACCCGAATCAACCCAGAACTTTTTTTTCGAGTTTCATCATAAAATTTTAAACACAAGCATATGAGACGCATAGAAACAAGAATTTAAAATTATTTTTATCCTACGTCCTTAGAAAAGGACGATATGCCATGTGACCATATGGTCACGCTGGGTCGTTCATGGACAATGGAAAGTTAATATATAAAGAAACACATCAACTAACAGGATGAAAGAAAGTTAATTTATTAAATCTAATTAATCATTTTTTGTGTGACAACCAACAAAACAGTTGATACAAAGACCAACATTACATTTTGCGCACTCAGTACGACCTACACTTTTGCAATGACCGTAGAATTTGCAAAAAATATTATTTTAGAAAAGTTAGCAGGGAGAACTGCTTGTGTTTATTTTGAATGCGACGAAGATTTTATTAAATTCCAAGACGTTTATTCAAGATTAGTCAGACAAACTCGCGCAAATAGAATCTATAGAGCAACAAAAATTTTAGAAGATGTAGTTTCTTATGACAATTTTAAAGAAATTATTTTGAATATTCATTTACAAGGCCTTCATCAAGGCATTGATAAAATACAATATGAATTCAGAAAAAAATACTATTACCCAAATTATGTTTCTGAAATATCGGGTATAATTAACAATTGTAATATTTGCAATGAATGCAAAAACGATCACGTCAAAGCAAAAATGCCTTTTAAAATAACCCCACCGTGTTACGAAACAAGGGAAAAATTTGTTATAGATATATGGAAATGGGACAAGAGTTCATATCTCACGTGCATCGACATATTTTCAAAGTTTGCTATGGTGGAAAAATAGATCATTCAAATTGGTTAGAAGCTAAGAGAGCATTGTTAAGAATATTTAATTCAATGGGTCCACCCAAAAAAATCAAAACAGATCAGGATAGTGGACTAATAAATATTAGTCTACAGGAATGGTTAAAGAGCCTTAACATAGAAATTGAAATCACAACAGGAAAAACTGGTATAGCTGATATCGAAAGATTGCACAAAACATTAAATGAAAAATTGCGTGTCATTAATACCGCGCAAGATAAAGAACTTCAACACCATGCAATCGAACAAACTATTTTCACTTACAATCACGTAATAACCCATTCGGTAACAGGTCAAACTCCATATAATATATTTTTTAATAAAAATCAGCCAACAAAAGATACCCAAGCAGACAAGGAACGCAGGATAGGAAACATTAACAAAAACCGAAAAGAATACGATATTGACACTAATTTCGTTCACGCAGAAAACTCAAGGAAGAGATTAGATAAAAAAGCAAATCCATTTAGGCCAGTTCATGTAATGCCGACAGATGCAGATGAAGATCACTATGTAGTTAAGTTTAAGAACAGGCTTTCCAAAAAATATAAAACCCATTTTAAGCGTAAAAAGAAAATTAATACTGCTCATCATTCTAGGAACGAAGGAGAAACCGAGGAAAACCATCAAGATTCCAATTCACATAATAGCAATATTTCTATTACTAATCTAAATACCACAGTCGATCAACCAATCTATTCAAGTGAGCAAAATTGAAAGTGACCACGGATATCTTATAACTGAACAAGGCAGATTTAATCAAGCAACTAATTTTACTAATAAAATATTAGTTATTAACAAAACAGAATTAGAAGAAGCCTTCCAAAAACTTTATCGAGAATATAATGCAAATAAATATCTGCAAACTAATTTAATTAAAAGATATATGAATTTAGCGAATAAGGAAAAAGAAATGTTTCATATTAGACATAGAAGAGCTCTTTTTAATGCAATAGGAAGTGGTTTAAAATTTTTGTTTGGCACTCTTGACGAAAGCGACAAAGAAAGCATACAAACCACGTTGGAGGAGATTAAAAAAAAATCAAATAAGCACAGAGGAAATAAACTCAATTATACAACATGTAAACGAAGAAAACAAAATTCTCAACGAACTTAAAAATGCAACAAACGTACTTCAGAACAAACTAACAATGAAACTAATTACAGATTCTTTTTTAAATAACATTAAAAGCTTTTTTGAACATGTACAGGATTTACAATTAGGATTACAATTAGCTAGAGTAGGTATAATCAACCCTAAATTGATTGATTTAGAAACAATAAGTTAAATCAGTTCCGATCAATTCGAAGAAATTAAAACTTCTATTTGGAAGCAGGAAGAAATTTTATATTTTGTAATGTCCATACCCCAAGAAATCAAAACATTTCCAATAATTAAGATTTTTCCAGTTCCTAACAACCAAGGTTTTGAATTGAAATTTGATCCATATCAAGAATTTGTTTTAACTAATGAAATATTATATAATATTCGAAATAAAAAACTAATTGTCGAAGAAAATGAATGTATTAAAAATTTACTTAACAACTTAAAAACCAAATGTGAATACCAGAAGAATAACCAATCAAACATTCAATATTTCCCACCAAATATTATTATTACAAAAAATATAATTGAAACAAATTCAAAACAAAATTGTAAAAATATTAAATTCCATGTTAAAGGAAACAATATTATAACATTTGATAATTGTCAAATTGAGATAGGCAACATTAACATTAATAAAAAGAATATTGAAAATCCATTATCCATAATACCATATGTAAAGGAAGTTAAAAATATTGAATTTGAAAATGTTACATTAACCGAACTTAAGTTACATGTCGACAACATAAAATCCAAAAATAAAGTACACTCGGTAATTTTTTACTTATCTTTGATTTTTATTTCACTTGTAATAGTATTGACGATATATTATGTTTATGTTAAGTCAAAAAATTATAATAATAATTTAAATGAGAAAAATGTTAAATATGAAAGCAATGAAATTAGTACATTAAATATTTAACAAAAAAAAATAATATATAACAAAATTTCTATCATAGTTTCAATGTTGTTGTTTTAGCTACATAAATATTCCTTTCAAGTTGTTCAATAAATCCGTGAGGTCGCGAATTTTTTTATGCGCGGAGGAGTGACATATCATGTTACTCTGTGTGAATTTCTGAGATATGAAATTCACACAAGTAAAAATCCGAAGTCAGCAGTTTCTAGCGCTGCATTAGCAATGCAGCACTAAAACAACAATAACATAATTGTAGTTTTAAGTAAAGCTTTCAGCAGTCTTTAGCATTGCACTAACACTAAAACAATAACATAACTGTAGTTTAAGTAAAGCTTTTATTGGTGCACCAAAAGCTTTTATATTGTACTCTATTAGAATCTTAAGAAACCAGAAGCAAGGAGAATAAAATATAACTCCGAACAACGAAGTTCAACCTTGTTTTAATAATAATATACAATTTGCATGGTTAGTTGTTATGTCCTGTGTTGTCCTGAGCCCAATCCATTCTATGGTGGGTAAATTTTTCCCACATTAACCTGTTTTGAGCCGCTGGAATTCATGACATTGAAATATTTCAATGAGATCTGGATTGTGGCTTAAAATAGATTAATGCTAAGGATGTGCGAAAAAGCTGTAGTAGCTGAACTCTATTGTTATTGCATGTTACACACATAGACAACATATATGTGTACAATATACTAGCAATAAAAGAATTTTTATATATAAAATAATAATATAAAGTTAATAAAATATAATGAAACGCTTACCTACACACTGGTTACACCATTCCCCGGAGTAGTTCAATTAACTCTGAACGAATCATGACCTGGTATAACCGTAGAACACTAAGACCACAATCTACATTTTTTTTTTTAGCTTAAACCAACGCTCAGGGGATGCCCCCTATAAATACGTAAGAATTGTGTTGATTCGGAAGACGGGTAAAAGTTTAGTTCGAGAGTGGAAAATTGGAGTAGTGACGATGAACATTTGTTTTAAATTAACACAGATCAAAACTGCCGGGGAACAAGTTCGCGGGAGATTATTCCACAATTTTATTGTGCGACTGAAGAACGAATTCTCTCTGTAATGCGAGGTTCTATTGGGCATCAAGGCAATATTAAAGGCAAATGTGTGTGGCAAGTGTGCGAATTGTACTCCATTTTCAGCCTAATATATGAGGTATAAATAGTGCGAAGATCAGCTGAAGTTAAGTATTTTTTTGCTCCGTTCGAGGAAACCTAGGCACTTGGCTGCTTCTTTCGACACATCAAAAATATGATCATTCCAACGAAAATCAGATATAATCGATATGCCCAGAACGTCAAGAGCGGCTGATTCTACACGGTTAAAAATTTTGGACTAGTTTTTAATCCAAACTTTGGTTTAAAGGAATTTTTAATCCAAAAAGTACTATTTTCTATTCCATACATTAGTTGAATTGTTTTTAATCCGAAAAAGTTTAAGTTTAAGACTATTTTTGGACTACAAATTTACATTAAAGTAATATTTTCAGGAAATAGTGTTTATGTTACCTAAGATTGAAAACTTCTACTACTACGAAATTTACGCTTAATATAGTTGTTAAAGCATCCGAAGTTTATTAAATTAAGTTTAGTAAAATTTATAAAATAAATGAAACAAAATTTTTAATAAAATCTAAACCAAATAACAATAACATTATAACATGTTATAACATTAAACAGTGTTTTATAATACAGAATAAGGGTATTCATGCAAAGCAGCAATCTAATATCTTGGGCAATTAGTCATTGTAATCAGGCAGATTGTGTGAAAGTCCCCTAAAATCGATTGTGCAGAGATATGTCAGCTGTTAACTTTTAACATGCCTCTTTCAGCATGCCTATAAACAGCTGATTGCTGGTATAAGTTTGTCAGATCGATTGCTCCCCTAAAGGCTGATGCTCACTTACGACACAAAACGAAAAGGAACGAAACGGAAAAATGTTACGTCAATGAGCATGCTTACATGAAACCAGTGTTGTAATATTTTTTCCAACCTTAAATCATAGAGCAAATATGTCTCGTTTGTGCAAACGGTTCTCCATGCAGTTCATTTATAAGGCTGATAAACTTATACGGCTTATACCACTTATAAGGCATTGCCTATTTGCATGAATACCCTTAACGTATAAATAGTGAAGTTCATGGCAATATAAGAACTTTATTATATACCTCTATAAGGTTTTGTATAACATACTCGTTCCTTAAGAGTTGCATTATTGCTCAATGCTTGGATTATTTATTTACATTTAGCTGAGTCAAAACGGAAAACCATCGATAATCAGTACATGTTGAGAGTGAAAAGCCCTATTTACGTCAAATTAATTTAATGAATTAATGAATGAATTGAATGAATTTCAACTTAAAAATGTCTAAGCATTATGTATATGCATTGTACGAATAATTTAATGCTGACGTTGAATCTAAAATCTGTTATGACCAGCAATGTTTTTCTCCAAAATTATAGGAGCATTAGTATTCCAGCGCAGACGTTGCCCTGTCACATACCGCCTAATACAGTTTAGAAAATGTTAAACCTTTGTGGATTAAAAAATAATCCTTTTCGGATTACAATAATTTAAAGTTTTTTTGGGCTAAAATCTAATCCATTTTGGATTATAATATTTTAAACTTTCTGTGGATTAAAAATTATTCCTTTTTGAATTAAAAAATTTTAAACTTTTTGCGGATTAAAACTAAATCCTTTTTGGATTGGAAAATTTAAAACTTTTCATTGGATTAAAAAGTAATCTTTTTTTGGTCGTGTCCTATATGTAATCCAAAAAAGTTTAAAATTTACTCCAAGATTTTTAATCGTGTACAAAATCTACACCATTCATATTAAGGGGAGCTAAGCCCAACTAGCACAAAGACTTCTATAAAGATTGCAGTAAACTTTACAGCAACTCATTATGGAAACTACGTAGTTTCTGAAAGCATGCTTATAGATTTTTATAACGGCAAAAAGGCGAACTTTTTATTATTTAATAGAAGCTTCTTGGACTTTTATTAAACTTCGCAAACAATTTCCGTAAGATAAGTGCGTGCTTGCTTATAAAAGCTTTTTACAGCTTATATGTGTTTCTAATAAACTTCGGAAAGTTACCTGCGTAAAACTGTTCCAAATTGAATGATGTAAGTTTTACCGAAACTTCAAAATTAACAACAAAATATTTGCAAGAAATTTGTTTCTGATTTTTTTTATGTTATTTAAGTATTTGTATAAATTTTTACCTGACTTTATTTGAATTTAAAAGCTAAATGTTTTAATTTAATAGTATTTTATTAATTAAAAATTTCACAAAATTGTTCTTATGCACTCATGGGATTCGAACCCGCAACCTACCGCATGCCAGGTCGTAGCGTTATCTATCGACCTATTTCTATTTTATATGCGGAGAGCTAAAACTGAATGACTTCATGCTTATGGAAACTGAGAGTATTTTCTGTGCATACGAAAGGCTTCAGATTCCACTAAAAACTTTATCAAAACTTATTGGAAATATTAGCTTCGAAAGGCAACTGTCAAACTTTCAAATAAATAAATTGATTGGTTTTACTGAAATTAGAGCTTCTATATGATACATACCAGAGGCTTTAATTTCAATAACATACCTTATCAAAATTTATTGGAAATAGAAGCTTCAGTTTCAGTATAAATGAAATATAGTGCAGCTTAGCACCATAAACTTAATCGAAGTTATAGCCTTTCATTCAAGCTTTAACTGAAATATAAGCCTCTTATACGTTTGTATTCAGTTTAAACGATTCTGCCGCCTCACGTACAAAATCAATTTCTGATAGGTTTTACGAATTACAAAACAACCCTAACGTTTTCGCTCTTTTTTGCGTTGCCCATCAACAGTTTAAAAAATAATTTGATATTTTTCAATAAAAAATTTCACGTTTTTGAATAGTTTCGAAGTTGGCATTTCATTACTGTCAGTTTCAAAAATAATTAATTTCAATTTAAAAAAAATAATTTTTTTATAATTCCGTTCATTCAGTAATGAATCGATTCGTCGTTTGGATTTGTATTTTCCCTATCGCATCGTTTGTGGCTTAACAAATAACACTCGGTCTTGCTTGCATTAAAGTCTACTCTTTTAGCAAGACCCCACTCGGAGATTTTCAAGTCATTAAGGAGTGTGTCGTTCATATTTTGCCTCTTTCTCTCAATCTCCAAAAAACTCGGGCGTTTTTTTAAGGAATATGAATGGCAAATGCTGCTGTCGTCCGCAAACGAATGGATTGGGTTATGAGTCAACGACAGAAGGTCGTTGCTAAAAACCAAAAACAAAGCAGGTGATAGGACTGAACCCTGCGGCACTCCTGCATTGATGGCGTGCTCTTTGGACGAAGTGCCGTCGACTACAACTCTGATCGACTTGTTACTAAGAAATCACATAATAAACCGAGCGAAGTTATCACCGATACCATATGTGACTAGTTTCGAAACGAGTGCTTTATACCACACTCAATTAAATGCGTTTGAGATAACTAGAGCAACAACCCTAAAACAAACAAACAAATTGGCCATTTCACTCTTGAAAGGACTTTGACCGAGCTTCTTATGATCAATTGTGCTGCGTGTGTAATTAAATGTTTGCGCACAATTGACCGAGAACTGAACCTACATGTTTTATGCCGACTCCAAACGGCTAAAATTGCATGTTCTCAACAAGCTTTACATGGCATTATTTGGTTTGCGAGGACCCTTTCAACTGCTCTCGTTCGAAAGTATATCTCCTGCATTGCAGAAGGTAATGAAGGTAACCTTCTATGAAGGGCAGTGACTGATTGCTTGCCGGGATTGAGGAGTTCTGTGCAAACAATCCAGCCAACAGGCTTGCGTTATTAGACGGGTCAGTGAATATTTTGTCATCTTTTAAGAGAGTTGGAATAAACGATGATGTCTGGTTCTTTACTCTCTAAACGAATGACCAAAAGTTTTTGCTCCCTTTGGGACTGAGAAGAACCTGTTCTCTTACGCGAGTTTCGTGAAGAAACTTTTCGCGGTCTAGAATTGCATTACAGCGATTCCTAGCCTCGGTGTAAAGTCTTTTAGCATCAGTTTTTTTGTCAAAACGCCAATTCTGAAAGGCTTCTTCTTTGAAACTGACTGCTATCCTGCAAGTCTCGTTAAACCACGACTGGTCTTTTGGCTTAACGCTTCTCATTTAATTAGAAATGAAAGACCGCATACCCAATAAAATAATTTACTGTACCATTAGAGCCGCGGCATTCACATTTCTATCAGCGAAACATAATTTCCAATTGAAGTTAAGGTAAGAATTATTTAACGCAACCCAATTTGCTCTTTCATAGAACCAAGCAATCCTCTTCAGGGCTTTTGGCGCAGAGGTGCAGAGGTTCGAATATGAACCGTTATTTTGGTTCGATACAGCAAAAAGCTCAACATATTGACCTTCACGTGCAAAGGGTCGCGAATGACATGACAAGAAACAATCCCAGAATGTGCGTCATCGAATCAGAGAGAGAATCCAGTTTATTAAAAGTGGGCTCCCTCTCTAGATTCGGGCTTCTATAGACGTAACAAAAATTAAACACATGCGAAACGACTCTGAACTTCACCCACATGGAGCAGAACTCCGGGTCAGTTATGCCCAGACCCCACTCGCACTGATATGCTGCATCTGTTCGAATAAAAAGAGCGATGCCACTATGTTGAGAAAACAATGGCAGTAGGTGATACCCAGGTATATGAAAATCCAGTGGATCTGCATCCTCGCTCAACTGGGTCTCACAAAGTGCCATTATTTGAGGCTTATTAAGAGTACAATATGCATAGACTGAGAAAAAAGTAATTCTCAGTCCACGTATATTGCACAGACCTGGGACTAATGCATTAAATGAGGTAATGCATTGATCATAATTTTATCATTTAACCAAATCAATGATAATAAAACTTTATTTCATTACCATTAACTTTTGCAATTTTAATGCATTGTTTTTTACATTAAATTATTTTCTTATCAAAATAATGCATTAATTTTTCATTACCATTAAATTGTATGGCAAATAATGCATTGATTTTCCGTTATCATTAAAACGCATTGAGAATAATGCATTATTATTGCATTACCATTAACAACCTATCAAACCAATTTTGATAAAAGGTATTTTAACTTAAAAGGTATTTAAGTGGTGACCGTGGCATGCAGGTTAAGTGTGTGGCTTAGCATGCTCGGAGCCCGGGTTCGATCCCCAGCCGCGGCGAAAAGTTTTATTCAATAAAAAATTTTTCTGATCGGTCACCACCTCTCTGCAGCCAATGGCAAACCTCAGAGAGTAAATAATGCCATGTAAAGCTTCTTGAGAACATGAACTTTAGCCGTTCGGAGTCGGCATAAAACATGTAGGCCCAGTTCTCGGTCAATTGTGTGCAAACATTTAATAACACACACAACACAATTGATCATTAGAAGCTCGGTCAAAGTCCTTTCAAGGGCTGAAATGGCCAATTTGTTTTTTGTTTGTTTTTTATTTTAACTTTTATGGGTTCCATGGAACATTTGGACCAAAATGGATAATTCTTTGGCCAATCGGATGCAAAGAGAATATCTGAGGTCACAGGCGGGTCATTGTGTCTTTTGTGCGTTCCATGGAACATTTGGACCAAAATGGATGATTCTATGGCCAATCGGATGCAATGGGATTATCTGAGGTCACAGGTGGGTCATTGGCACTTTTATGGGTTACATGGAACATTTGGACCAAAATGGATGATTCTATGGCCAATCGGATGCAATGGGATTATCTGAGGTCACAGGTGAGTCATTGGCACTTTTATGGGTTCCATGGAACATTTGGACCAAAATGGATGATTCTATGGCCAATCGGATGCAATGGGATTATCTGAGGTCACAGGTGAGTCATTGGCACTTTTATGGGTTCCATGGAACATTTGGACCAAAATGGATGATTCTATGGCCAATCGGATGCAATGGGATTATCTGAGGTCACAGGTGGGTCATGGGCACTTTTATGGGTTCCATGGAACATTTGGACCAAAATGGATGATTCTATGGCCAATCGGATGCAATGGGATTATCTGAGGTCACAGGTGGGACATTGTGTCTTTTTTGGGTTCCATGGAACATTTGGACAAAAATGGATGATTCTATGGCCAATCGGATGCAATGGGATTATCTGAGGTCACAGGCGGGTCATTGGCACTTTTATGGGTTCCATTGAACATTTGGACCAAAATGGATGATTCCATGTCCAATCGGATGCAATGGGATTATCTGAGGTCACAGATGGGTCATTGGAACTTTTATGGGTTCCATGTAACATTTGGACCAAATTGGATGATTCTATGTCCAATCGGATGCAATGGAATTATCTGAGGTCACAGGTGGGTCATTGGCACTTTTATGGATTCCATGGAACATTTGGACCAAAATGGATGATTCTATGGCCAGGCGGGTCATTGTGTCTTTTGTGGGTTCCATGGAACATTTGGACCAAAATGGATGATTCTATGGCCAATCGAATGCAAAGGGATTATCTGAGGTCACAGGCGGGTCATTGTGTCTTTTGTGCGTTCCATGGAACATTTGGACCAAAATGGATGATTCTATGGCCAATCGGATGCAATGGGATTATCTGAGGTCACAGGTGGGTCATGGGCACTTTTATGGGTTCCATGGAACATTTGGACCAAAATGGATGATTCTATGGCCAATCGGATGCAATGGGATTATCTGAGGTCACAGGTGAGTCATTGGCACTTTTATGGGTTCCATGGAGCATTTAGACAAAAATGGATGATTCCATGGCCAATCGGATGCAATGGGATTATCTGAGGTCACGGGTGGGTCATGGGCACTTTTATGTGTTCCATGGAACATTTGGACCAAAATGGATGATTCTATGGCCAATCGGATGCAATGGGATTATCTGAGGTCACAGGCGGGTCATTGTGTCTTTTGTGGGTTCCATGGAACATTTGGACCAAAATGGATGATTCTATGGCCAATCGGATGCAAAGGGATTATCTGAGGTCACAGGCGGGTCATTGTGTCTTTTGTGCGTTCCATGGAACATTTGGACCAAAATGGATGATTCTATGGCCAATCGGATGCAATGGGATTATCTGAGGTCACAGGTGGGTCATTGGCACTTTAATGGGTTCCATGGAATATTTGGACCAAAATGGATGATTCTATGGTCAATCGGATGCAATGGGATTAGCTGAGGTCACAGGCGGGTCATTGTGTCTTTTGTGGGTTCCATGGAACATTTGGACCAAAATGGATGATTCTATGGCCAATCGGATGCAATGGGATTATCTGAGGTCACAGGTGGGTCATTGGCACTTTTATGGGTTCCATGGAACATTTGGACCAAAATGGATGATTCTATGGCCAATCGGATGCAATGGGATTATCTGAGGTCACAGGTGAGTCATTGGCACTTTTATGGGTTCCATGGAACATTTGGACCAAAATGGATGATTCTATGGCCAATCGGATGCAATGGGATTATCTGAGGTCACAGGTTGGTCATGGGCACTTTTATGGGTTCCATGGAACATTTGGACCAAAATGGATGATTCTATGGCCAATCGGATGCAATGGGATTATCTGAGGTCACAGGCGGGACATTGTGTCTTTTTTGGGTTCCATGGAACATTTGGACAAAAATGGATGATTCTATGGCCAATCGGATGCAATGGGATTATCTGAGGTCACAGGCGGGTCATTGGCACTTTTATGGGTTCCATTGAACATTTGGACCAAAATGGATGATTCCATGTCCAATCGGATGCAATGGGATTATCTGAGGTCACAGATGGGTCATTGGAACTTTTATGGGTTCCATGTAACATTTGGACCAAATTGGATGATTCTATGTCCAATCGGATGCAATGGGATTATCTGAGGTCACAGATGGGTCATTGGTGCTTTTATGGGTTCCATGTAACATTTGGACCAAATTGGATGATTCTATGTCCAATCGGATGCAATGGAATTATCTGAGGTCACAGGTGGGTCATTGGCACTTTTTTGGATTCCATGGAACATTTGGACCAAAATGGATGATTCTATGGCCAGGCGGGTCATTGTGTCTTTTGTGGGTTCCATGGAACATTTGGACCAAAATGGATGATTCTATGGCCAATCGGATGCAATGGGATTATCTGAGGTCACAGGTGGGTCATTGGCACTTTTATGGATTCCATGGAACATTTGGACCAAAATGGATGATTCCATGTCCAATCGGACGCAATGGGATTATCTGAGGTCGCAGGTGGGTCATGGGCACTTTTATGGGTTCCATGGAACATTTGGACCAAAATGGATTATTCCATGGCCAATCGGATGCAATGGGATTATCTGAGGTCACAGGTGGGTCATTGGCACTTTTATGGGTTTCATGGAATATTTGGACCAAAATGGATGATTCTATGGTCAATCGGATGCAATGGGATTAGCTGAGGTCACAGGCGGGTCATTGTGTCTTTTGTGGGTTCCATGGAACATTTGGACCAAAATGGATGATTCTATGGCCAATCGGATGCAATGGGATTATCTGAGGTCACAGGCGGGTCATTGTGTCTTTTGTGGGTTCCATGGAACATTTGGACCAAAATGGATGATTCTATGGCCAATCGGATGCAAAGGGATTATCTGAGGTCACAGGCGGGTCATTGTGTCTTTTGTGCGTTCCATGGAACATTTGGACCAAAATGGATGATTCTATGGCCAATCGGATGCAATGGGATTATCTGAGGTCACAGGTGGGTCATTGGCACTTTAATGGGTTCCATGGAATATTTGGACCAAAATGGATGATTCTATGGTCAATCGGATGCAATGGGATTAGCTGAGGTCACAGGCGGGTCATTGTGTCTTTTGTGGGTTCCATGGAACATTTGGACCAAAATGGATGATTCTATGGCCAATCGGATGCAATGGGATTATCTGAGGTCACAGGTGGGTCATTGGCACTTTTATGGGTTCCATGGAACATTTGGACCAAAATGGATGATTCTATGGCCAATCGGATGCAATGGGATTATCTGAGGTCACAGGTGAGTCATTGGCACTTTTATGGGTTCCATGGAACATTTGGACCAAAATGGATGATTCTATGGCCAATCGGATGCAATGGGATTATCTGAGGTCACAGGTTGGTCATGGGCACTTTTATGGGTTCCATGGAACATTTGGACCAAAATGGATGATTCTATGGCCAATCGGATGCAATGGGATTATCTGAGGTCACAGGCGGGACATTGTGTCTTTTTTGGGTTCCATGGAACATTTGGACAAAAATGGATGATTCTATGGCCAATCGGATGCAATGGGATTATCTGAGGTCACAGGCGGGTCATTGGCACTTTTATGGGTTCCATTGAACATTTGGACCAAAATGGATGATTCCATGTCCAATCGGATGCAATGGGATTATCTGAGGTCACAGATGGGTCATTGGAACTTTTATGGGTTCCATGTAACATTTGGACCAAATTGGATGATTCTATGTCCAATCGGATGCAATGGGATTATCTGAGGTCACAGATGGGTCATTGGTGCTTTTATGGGTTCCATGTAACATTTGGACCAAATTGGATGATTCTATGTCCAATCGGATGCAATGGAATTATCTGAGGTCACAGGTGGGTCATTGGCACTTTTTTGGATTCCATGGAACATTTGGACCAAAATGGATGATTCTATGGCCAGGCGGGTCATTGTGTCTTTTGTGGGTTCCATGGAACATTTGGACCAAAATGGATGATTCTATGGCCAATCGGATGCAATGGGATTATCTGAGGTCACAGGTGGGTCATTGGCACTTTTATGGATTCCATGGAACATTTGGACCAAAATGGATGATTCCATGTCCAATCGGACGCAATGGGATTATCTGAGGTCGCAGGTGGGTCATGGGCACTTTTATGGGTTCCATGGAACATTTGGACCAAAATGGATTATTCCATGGCCAATCGGATGCAATGGGATTATCTGAGGTCACAGGTGGGTCATTGGCACTTTTATGGGTTTCATGGAATATTTGGACCAAAATGGATGATTCTATGGTCAATCGGATGCAATGGGATTAGCTGAGGTCACAGGCGGGTCATTGTGTCTTTTGTGGGTTCCATGGAACATTTGGACCAAAATGGATGATTCTATGGCCAATCGGATGCAATGGGATTATCTGAGGTCACAGGTGAGTCATTGGCACTTTTATGGGTTCCATGGAGCATTTAGACAAAAATGGATGATTCCATGGCCAATCGGATGCAATGGGATTATCTGAGGTCACAGGTGGGTCATGGGCACTTTTATGGGTTCCATGGAACATTTGGACCAAAATGGATGATTCTATGGCCAATCGGATGCAATGGGATTATCTGAGGTCACAGGCGGGTCATTGTGTCTTTTGTGGGTTCCATGGAACATTTGGACCAAAATGGATGATTCTATGGCCAATCGGATGCAAAGGGATTATCTGAGGTCACAGGCGGGTCATTGTGTCTTTTGTGCGTTCCATGGAACATTTGGACCAAAATGGATGATTCTATGGCCAATCGGATGCAATGGGATTATCTGAGGTCACAGGTGGGTCATTGGCACTTTAATGGGTTCCATGGAATATTTGGACCAAAATAGATGATTCTATGGTCAATCGGATGCAATGGGATTAGCTGAGGTCACAGGCGGGTCATTGTGTCTTTTGTGGGTTCCATGGAACATTTGGACCAAAATGGATGATTCTATGGCCAATCGGATGCAATGGGATTATCTGAGGTCACAGGTGGGTCATTGGCACTTTTATGGGTTCCATGGAACATTTGGACCAAAATGGATGATTCTATGGCCAATCGGATGCAATGGGATTATCTGAGGTCACAGGTGAGTCATTGGCACTTTTATGGGTTCCATGGAACATTTGGACCAAAATGGATGATTCTATGGCCAATCGGATGCAATGGGATTATCTGAGGTCACAGGTTGGTCATGGGCACTTTTATGGGTTCCATGGAACATTTGGACCAAAATGGATGATTCTATGGCCAATCGGATGCAATGGGATTATCTGAGGTCACAGGCGGGACATTGTGTCTTTTTTGGGTTCCATGGAACATTTGGACCAAAATGGATGATTCTATGGCCAGGCGGGTCATTGTGTCTTTTGTGGGTTCCATGGAACATTTGGACCAAAATGGATGATTCTATGGCCAATCGGATGCAATGGGATTATCTGAGGTCACAGGTGGGTCATTGGCACTTTTATGGATTCCATGGAACATTTGGACCAAAATGGATGATTCCATGTCCAATCGGACGCAATGGGATTATCTGAGGTCGCAGGTGGGTCATGGGCACTTTTATGGGTTCCATGGAACATTTGGACCAAAATGGATGATTCCATGGCCAATCGGATGCAATGGGATTATCTGAGGTCACAGGTGGGTCATTGGCACTTTTATGGGTTTCATGGAATATTTGGACCAAAATGGATGATTCTATGGTCAATCGGATGCAATGGGATTATCTGAGGTCACAGGTGGGTCATTGGCACTTTTATGGGTTTCATGGAATATTTGGACCAAAATGGATGATTCTATGGTCAATCGGATGCAATGGGATTAGCTGAGGTCACAGGTGGGACATTGTGTCTTTTTTGGGTTCCATGGAACATTTGGACCAAAATGGATGATTCTATGGCCAATCGGATGCAGTGGGATTATCTGAGGTCACAGGTGGGTCATTGGCACTTTTATGGGTTCCATGGAATATTTGGACCAAAATGGATGATTCTATGGCCAATCGGATGCAAAGGGATTATCTGAGGTCACAGGCGGGTCATTGTGTCTTTTGTGGGTTCCATGGAACATTTGGACTAAAATGGATGATTCTATGGCCAATCGGATGCAGTGGGATTATCTGAGGTCACAGGTGGGTCATTGGCACTTTTATGGGTTCCATGGAATATTTGGACCAAAATGGATGATTCTATGGCCAATCGGATGCAGTGGGATTATCTGAGGTCACAGGTGGGTCATTGGCACTTTTATGGGTTCCATGGAATATTTGGACCAAAATGGATGATTCTATGGCCAATCGGATGCAAAGGGATTATCTGAGGTCACAGGCGGGTCATTGTGTCTTTTGTGGGTTCCATGGAACATTTGGACCAAATTGGATGATTCTATGTCCAATCGGATGCAATGGATTATCTGAGGTCACAGATGGGTCATTGGAACTTTTATGGGTTCCATGTAACATTTGGACCAAATTGGATGATTCTATGTCCAATCGGATGCAATGGATTATCTGAGGTCACAGATGGGTCATTGGAACTTTTATGGGTTCCATGTAACATTTGGACCAAATTGGATGATTCTATGTCCAATCGGATGCAATGGAATTATCTGAGGTCACAGGTGGGTCATTGGCACTTTTTTGGATTCCATGGAACATTTGGACCAAAATGGATGATTCTATGGCCAGGCGGGTCATTGTGTCTTTTGTGGGTTCCATGGAACATTTGGACCAAAATGGATGATTCTATGGCCAATCGGATGCAATGGGATTATCTGAGGTCACAGGTGGGTCATTGGCACTTTTATGGATTCCATGGAACATTTGGACCAAAATGGATGATTCCATGTCCAATCGGACGCAATGGGATTATCTGAGGTCGCAGGTGGGTCATGGGCACTTTTATGGGTTCCATGGAACATTTGGACCAAAATGGATGATTCCATGGCCAATCGGATGCAATGGGATTATCTGAGGTCACAGGTGGGTCATTGGCACTTTTATGGGTTTCATGGAATATTTGGACCAAAATGGATGATTCTATGGTCAATCGGATGCAATGGGATTATCTGAGGTCACAGGTGGGTCATTGGCACTTTTATGGGTTTCATGGAATATTTGGACCAAAATGGATGATTCTATGGTCAATCGGATGCAATGGGATTAGCTGAGGTCACAGGTGGGACATTGTGTCTTTTTTGGGTTCCATGGAACATTTGGACCAAAATGGATGATTCTATGGCCAATCGGATGCAGTGGGATTATCTGAGGTCACAGGTGGGTCATTGGCACTTTTATGGGTTCCATGGAATATTTGGACCAAAATGGATGATTCTATGGCCAATCGGATGCAAAGGGATTATCTGAGGTCACAGGCGGGTCATTGTGTCTTTTGTGGGTTCCATGGAACATTTGGACCAAAATGGATGATTCTATGGCCAATCGGATGCAATGGGATTATCTGAGGTCACAGGTGGCTCATTGGCACTTTTATGGGTTCCATGTAACATTTGGACCAAAATGGATGATTCCATGGACAATCGGATGCAATGGGATTATCTGAGGTCACAGGTGGGTCATTGGCATTTTTATGGATTAAATGGAGCATTTGAACTTACATGGAATTGCCCTTAGAAGGTATTTATACCAGGTGACTAGTAGTATTTATTTTATACAATTAAATTAAAAAAGTCATCCCTATTTATAGCATTTAAACACAAATTTTGTTTTAATTAAAATAAAATAAAAATAGTGTGCGTGTCAGCTCCGATGCGCGATTGGAGTTTACTGCTTATCGATTACCTTGAATTTCAATTTCAATTAATTTAATTAATTCGTTGGCATATAAGAATTGGTTTCTTTTGCATGCAGCAGAAGAAGAGACTAGGTAACAAGATTAACAATTAGATTATTAATACAATAACAACATGGTATAATTTAAATAGAAAATTAAACAAAAAGATTACACTGGTTTACAAATAACGAAAAGTTGTTTGTACTTTAAATGCCACTATCCTTTTCTCATGAAAAATCGGTTGCTAATTCCGACGAAAAATTTTTTTTTTCTGTCACTCCGTTTTCGAGATATTGACCACTGTAGGGTTTTCAATGAAAAAAAAAAGTTGGTTCCACTTAATTGCATATATCTCCTGAACCAACAACAGTAATCAAACAAATGATATATCAAATAAAAGCTAATAAAATTTCTTACAAACAATGCAAACATAATTTTTTGGTCGAGCTGCTAGTTTTGGCGGAATTAATTCAAATATCGGGGATTTTTTTTATTTTTCAGAAAAATTTCCAAAAAAAGACAAAATAGTTGCAAATTTCGTTAAGAAATCAAAATATTTTGTTACTTTTGATATTTTTTACGAAGAGCCTTTATTTTTCCAAAAAAAATAAGCTATTGTTGAAGAAAATCTATTGAGAAATGAAAAAGTTGTGTTCAATGGATCGAAAGCACCCAAGTTATGTTTTTTTTACAAATTTTTTTGTCATATAAATAAATTGGGTTATTTTACTATAATTTTTTGTTTTTCATTTTTATTGTTCATAGGAATCAAGTCAAGGGTTTGGTAGGCTCACGACTGAAAATGCAACCGTCGAAACCGTCACAGCAAAACGTCTGATTTCGACACTTATGGCTATAAGAAAGAGAGCCTACCTGTTTTTATTATGCCATGTGCATACTTATTTTGTGTTTTTTTGACAGTTTCGGCGGTCGCTCTTTGAGTCGTGGACTTACCTTCCTTTATTGTACCTGCAGCACTTTCGAGATGTATAAAAGCAAAAACATTCATGCATTATACTAAAAAACGTGGCAAACAAACGGACGCATAATTTGTAACGAAAGGAAAAAAAAAAAAAATAAGATTTACTTCAAAATAAAATGAGTAAAAGACTGCGAAAATTCCAGTGTTAAAACGACCCAGATATTTTCTGCTACGTGTGCGGTGAACTTACTTTCGAAAAGAAACCAGTCAATTTTACGAATTTATTGTAAATGTCATATCTACATTATTTTGGTATTGCGGCTAAGAACATTGGTAAATCATGGACGCCAAGTATTTTGTGTCAGTCGTGCAAATTAATATCGTCTGAATGGAGCTCGGGTAAAAAACGATACATGAAATTCGATGTTCCGATGATCTGGAGACAACCGTTTTGCCACCTAAACGATTGCTATTTTTGTCTGGCCAAAGTGACTGGTGTTGGAAAACACAAACGAGTGATATACGCCACTGTCCCGAATGTTTCATTGCCAGTATCTCATTCTGACGATGTTCCATATCCTACTTGTCCCGATTCAACACGTGAAAACAATCGAAAATCTGTAGATTCAGTGGAGTCGGAAGGAACCACAGGTGGTAGTACTATTACAACTGAAAACACAACTCACCTTTTATCGCAAGCGCAGCTGAATGATTGGATAAGAGATTTGGAACTGTCAAAGGAAAAATCGGAATTGCATGGTTCTCGGGAGACAAGGGGGCGACATTCACATGGCAACGTGTCTGACTGCCTCAACTTGGCGAGGCCAGCATTATCCATGTCGAAATCGTCTCAAGTCGACTCAAAACCTACGCGTGGTGTCTCCTGGAAACGTCAAAAACTATCGCCCGATAAACTTTGGCGGCTAATTTGAGAGGCGGGCTTCCCCTTTGGCCATCTAGCAAAGGTTGTGCGTTGGGTTTGAAGCCCACCACATAAAAAAAGATTTCAATGAAACGTAAAAGAATAAATGAAAGAATGATCCCCAAATCTGATGACGACAACCGCAAACGAAAAACTGATAATGATTTACGGATATGCACCTGGAATGTCCGGACCCTAAATTGGGATGGTGCCTCTATCCAACTGATTGATATCTTGGAAAGATATAATTCTGATATCACTGCAATCCAAGAAATGCGATGGAAGGGACAGGGTTGCTTACGGCAAGCATCCTGTGATATCTACTACAGCGGCCATGCGGAGAAGCACAAGTTTGGATGCGGATTTGTAGTTGACAAGAGAATACGGCATCATGTCCTGCGATTCACTCCTGTGTACGAACGACTTGCCATAATCCGCTTCAAGGCTAAATTTTTTAACATAAGCCTAATATGTGCGCACGCTCCGACAGAAGAAAAAGATGACGAGAACAAAGAAAGTTTTTACGAGTGCCTTGAAGACGCATACGAGCGCTGCCCCCGTCATGACATAAAAATCGTGCTTGGTGACTTCAACGCCAAGGTGGGTAAGGAAAACATATTTGGTCCAACAGTCGGAAAGTTCAGCCTCCACGACAACACATCCGATAACGGAATGAGGTTGATTGACTTCGCCGCAGCACGAAACATGGTCGTAAGTAGCACTAGATTCAAGCATCTCAATATTCATAAGGCCACTTGGCTGTCCCCTGATCGAAAAACATGTAACCAAATTGATCACGTTTTGATTGACGGAAGGCACTCTTCCAGTGTACTAGACGTACGCACGATTCGTGGTGCTAACATAGACTCAGATCATTATCTTGTCGCAGCCAAGATCCGCACACGTCTGTGCGCAGCTAAGAATGCTCGCAATCCTACACTAAGAAAGCTAGACAAGCTGCAGTCAAAACGGACGGCCGAAGCCTTCGCTACTCGACTCTCACTCCTGCTTCAAGAAAGCACTCCTCCGATCGACGATATATGCGGACAGTGGATACACATATCCCACTCTATGCGTACGGCTGCCGAAGAGGTGATAGGCTACCATCGCCCTCGCCGAAACCAGTGGCATGACCAGGAGTGTCGCGACGCCACTGCAGTCGGTTGTAACGCGTGCTGCTATGGAGCGATACCGAGAGAAGAGGAGGGAAGAGAGACGCATTTTCAGGCGAAAAAAACGAGAGGCGGAAATGCGTGAGTGCGAGAAAATTGAGATGCATGGCGACAGGAATGAGACTCGAAAATTTTTCGAAAAAATAAGACGCCTGGCCGATGGTTTTAAGACCGGAGCCTCTTCCTGCAAGGACGAGAATGGGAATCTAGTGACAGATATCCAGAGTACACTGATGTTATGGAGGGAGCACTTCTCTAGACTTGTAAATGGCGACGCTGACAACAATCCCGCCAGTGGATATGATATCCCGGGAACCCCAATTATGGACGACAGCGTTGAAGTTCCGCTGCCCGATTAAAACGAGGTCTTAACAGCTATAGCTCGGCTTAAAAACAACAAAGCCGCAGGAGCCGATGGCCTACCGGCTGAGCTGTTTAAGACCGGTGGCGAAGCTCTGTTTAAATGCATTCACAGACTTCTATGCAGAATATGGTCGGAAGAATGCATTCCAGATGATTGGAACCTCAGTGTGCTCTGCCCACTCCACAAGAAAGGCGATCCCACCATTTGCGCCAACTACCGTGGGATTAGCCTTCTTAATATCGCATATAAGGTCCTGTCGAGCGTATTGTGTGAAGGACTGAAGCCCATCGTTAATCAACTGATTGGACCTTATCAGTGTGGCTTCAGACCTGGAAAGTCCACCATCGACCAGATCTTCACAAATCTTCGACAAATCTTGGAAAAGACCCTCGAAAAACAAATCGACACACACCATCTTTTTGTCGATTTCAAAGCCGCCTTCGACAGTCCAATAAGGAGTCACCTATATGCCATCATGTCTGAATTTGGTATACCTGCGAAGCTAATACGTCTTTGCAGGATGACACTGAACAACACTAGCTGTGCAGTGAAAATCGGGAAGGACCTCTCCCTTCCGTTCGATACCAAGCGAGGTTCAGACAAGGTGATTCCTTATCGTGCGACTTTTTTAATATAGTAATGGAGAAGATCATCCAAGCTGCTGACCTGAGACGCAGCGGCACAATTTTCTATAAGAGTGTTATGCTGCTGGCGTATGCAGATGATATTGACATCATTGGCCACAATACGCGAGAAGTCAGTGCAGCATTCTCCAGGCTAGAAAAAGAGTCGAGTCGAATGGGTCTTGCAGTGAACGCAGATAAAACGAAGTATCTTGTGTCAACAAACAAACAGCCCAGCGTCTTGGAAACCACGTCACTGTTGACAACACCTCCTTTGAGGTAGTGAAGGACTTTGTTTACCTGGGATCCAGCATTAACTCCTCCAACGATATCAGTATTGAGATTAAACGAAGGATAACTCTTGCCAACAGGTGTTACTTTGGGCTCACTAGGCAATTGAGAATCAGAGCTCTTTCTCGACGAACAAAACTGACGCCCTATAAGTCAATAATCATGCCCGTCCTACTATACGCATCACAAACCTGGACGATGAGCAGCTCTGATGAAAATACTTTGGGAGCGTTCGAGAGAAAAATCCTTCGCAAGATCTATGGTCCAATCTGCGTCAATGGCGAGTACCGAATACGATGGAACCACGAGCTGTATGAGCTATATGCCGACATCGATATAGTCAAGCGTATTAAAATAGAGCGGCTTCGCTGGCTAGGTCATGTCGAGAGAATGAACGACGAAGCTCCAGCGAAAAAAATATTGGATTTGGTACCCAGCGGTGGCCAACGCAGACGAGGAAGACCGCATCTCCGTTGGAAAGACCAGGCATTGGATAACCTGACAACGCTTGGAATTTCCAAATGGCGCCAGCAAGCACACGACAAAAGAGGCTGGCGAAAATTCTTAGACGAGGCCAAAACCGACCAACGGTTTTAAGAGCCATCTAAGTAAGTAAGTAAGTATGGTTCTCGTTTGCAACAATTCAACTTTTTGGGACCCGATGTTAAGGTGACATACTACAGAAATCGTGAAAAACCGTTTGCTATACACTTTACTAAGAATGACAATATCTGCTATTGCGTAGACATTGCTGGCTTATTTAATACCTTCGGTCAGCCGTACATTCCCAAAGAGTGGCGATTTTTTATTGATGGCAGCAAAGTGAGCTTGAAGGCGGTATTACTTCATATAGGAAACAAAAAGCCATCGATTCCGATCGCACATGCAGTCAACACAAAGGAAACGTACGAAACAATGGCGAAGCTATTGACATGTATTAAATATGTACAACACGACTGGAAAATATGTTCTGATCTCAAAGTCGTTGGTATACTTTGTGGTTTACAGAGTGGCTACACAAAGTACTGCTGTTTTCTATGCAAGTGGGATAGTCGAGCACGTGAACACCACTATTACAAAAATGACTGGCCAGGAAGAATTGAGTCGAAAGTTGGAGAGAGCAACGTCAAAAAGTCCCACTCGTCAAAAAGGAAAACATAATTCTCCCACCGTTGCACATCAAACTTGGACTTATGAAAAACACTGTCAAGGCGTTAGACTAAGAAAGCGAAGAATCTCGGTGACGAGAGCGACGAACATGGGGAAATATTCCACCAACAGATAAAAGTAATTGAGAATCGGTACCAAGGATTTTGGGACAAAAGAATGATGGGCGACTATTGTTGGTTTCTCATCAGAGAAACCGAACCCGAGTTAAATAAACGACAAAACAAGAATTCTAATCATTTTTAATTTCTGAATTAATAATAATTATAATTATAATTATATAGAATTTAAATAATGTAAATTATTAAAAGAAGAATAAAAATTAAGAATATATGATTTTATTACAACAACCTTTAATTCTCATTTTTTTTTTATGGCAATAAAATAAGTCCAAATGCATAAATTGATAATCACACAATTTAGGTTCTTTCGTTCCATTGAACACAACTTTTTTATTTCTCAATAGATTTTCTTCAACAATAGCTTTTTTTTTGGGAAAATAAAGGCTTTTAGTAAAAAATATCAAAAGTAACAAAATATTTTGATTTCTTAACGAAATTTGCAACTATTTTGTCTTTTTTTTGAAATTTTTCTGAAAAATAAAAAAAATCCCCGATATTTGAATTAATTCCGCCAAAACTAACAGCTCGACCAAAAAATGATGTTTGCATTGTTTGTAAGAAATTTTATTAGCTTTCATTTGATATATCATTTGTTTGATTACTGTTGTTGGTTCTGGAGATATATGCAATTAAGTGGAACCAACTTTTTTTTTCGTTGAAAACCCTACAGTGGGCAATATCTCGAAAACGGAGTGACAGAAAAAAAAAATAATTTTTTTTTCGGAATTAGCGACCGATTTTACATGAGAAAAGAATAGTGGCATTCAAAGTACATATTGGCTGTAAACCAGTGTTATCAAATTAAATAACAAGTTATGAATTAAAACATTTAAAATTTAAAAATAGTATAGAGGAGCTCTGAGGAAATAATTACTTTAAAGAAACAATTGAACATTGATTGCAACTTGTCCATAAGAATATTAAAATCAAAAATAAATCAACTCATAAATTAATCTAACATAATTAACAATATATGAAAAGAGGATGAAGAATAGAAGACGAAATAAGAGTAAAGTTAAGAGAAAAATTGGAGGACTAAGCGCTTAAATTCTTTTTGGTTGGAAACGACCTTAATGCTATGTGGGAGAGAATTCCACAGTCTAATTGCACTGTCGAAAAACTGCCTACTAGCGACCGATTTTACATGAGAAAAGAATAGTGGCATTCAAAGTACATATTGGCTGTAAACCAGTGTTATCAAATTAAATAACAAGTTATGAATTAAAACATTTAAAATTTAAAAATAGTATACAGGAGCTCTGAGGAAATAATTACTTTAAAGAAACAATTGAACATTGATTGCAACTTGTCCATAAGAATATTAAAATCAAAAATAAATCAACTCATAAATTAATCTAACATAATTAACAATATATGAAAAGAGGATGAAGAATAGAAGACGAAATAAGAGTAAAGTTAAGAGAAAAATTGGAGGACTAAGCGCTTAAATTCTTTTTGGTTGGAAACGACCTTAATGCTATGTGGGAGAGAATTCCACAGTCTAATTGCACTGACGAAAAACTGCCTACTAGAATTTTTGTAATAGTAGCTCGGAATCAATAGGTTCATGCTTCTACTTGACCTGCAGAACTGAAGTTTTTCATACAAATAATGTGGACAACGCGAGTGGATTATTTTATGCAAAAATATACAATTTCTTGCTTCGAGATACCGAAATAAGCACCGACCAAGCAGTTTAGTGCGAAAGAAGGATACATGATCGAACCTCTTCAGTCCATAAACGTAACGAGCAGCATTATTTAGAGCAATTAACAGGTTGTGTGATGCGCGCGAATCTAACTTGCTATACACGACTTCCGAGTAGGTTATAATAGGCATCAGCAGTTGTAAGACAAGTTTTCGTCTTGTTTCGACGGGAACAAACGCTGCAGTTTTTCGTAAGTTACGTAAAACATAGTAGACTTTACTGACGCAGGAATTAATATATTCATCACAAGACAGGGAACTATTTATTTGAAACCCAAGGTTAGATGCCTTCATAACAACTTTCAATACAGCATTATTGAGTAGAATTGGGGGAAAATCCAAATTTATGAAGGGGGTTCTAGAGATCGGTAAAACGTATGATTTAAAGGGGTTGAGCTTGAGTTTATTAGCACTAGCCCATTTAGCTACAGTATCTAAATCTTCATTTAATCTTACACATAAATCTAGAACCGAACCTTGGGGTACTCCAGCATAAGTATTCATAAATGTTGAGTAATTACACCCTACTTTTACTCTCTGTGACCTTCCGCTTAAGTAACTTTCCAGTAGCCGAACTGAAGTATTGGAGAATCCAAAATTAAACTTTAGTTTTTTACACAAAATACTATGGTTTACCGAATCAAACGCTTTTGAGAAGTCCAGTAAGCATAGTAAAATGCTTAAATGCATAAAGCATAGGTTAAATGTCCCAAATCAAATGGTATTCTAACATCATCCATTACTTAAACTATGGCAGAGGAACAGCTATGGCCAGGCCGGAACCCAGATTGAAGATCTGAAAAGAGACCAAGTGTGTTTACATGGCTTGAGATCTGATCAGCCATTAGAGATTCGCACACCTTAGAAATTGAAGATAGCAAGCTTATAGGTCTAAAGTCAGATGGCTCAGGCGCATTCGATTTTTTCGCTATGTGGTTTATTAAGTGCGCGAGTGGGCTGAGAACATAAGGCAATATAAGTTTAACAAATCTTATGGATATGCCATCTTCACCAGACGCGTTTGATTTTATTTTAGTTATGCAGCGCACAACGTCAATTTCACTTACCGCGTTAAAATGAAACAGAGTAGGAAAGTGAGAGGAACTATTATAGTTAATGGATTCACAAGATTTATCAGACATCGAGTTTGCAGTGAAAAAATTTTTGAGGTGATTAGGATCAATTGGGCAAGATTCAATATTTTTATTACAAATTCCTATAGTTTTCAAGTTGTTCCACAACTATTTCGATGATAATGTGGGGCTGAGCTTGGATAAATAAAACCGTTTTTTTGACATTCTAACATTGGACATTGAAGTAGAATAAAATCATATACAAAAGGCAACAAGAGTCAACATATTATAAAACTCATAATTTATAACAATTTAACATAATTATTTTCAATTGCAATAGTGTCATAGCCAAAAACTGTGACAATAGCTTTAATGTAACTAAAACGTGGAACATTAAAGTCTGAAGCTAAATTGTTTTCAACTCTTGTTGGCTGAAACATATCCACCCATAGATTCATTCATTTTGGTCAAAATGTTCCATGGAACCCACAAAAGACACAATGACCCGCCTGTGACCTCAGATAATCCTATTGCATTGGCCATGGAATCATCCATTTTGGTCCAAATGTTCCATAAAACCCATAAAAGTGCCAATGAGTCACCTGTGACCTCAGGTAATCCCATGGCATCCGATTGGCCATAGAATCATCCATTGTGGTCCAAATGCTCCATGGTATCCATTTAAGTGCCTATGACCTGAGATAATCCCAGTGCATCCGATTGGCCATAGAATCATCCATTTTGGTCCAAATGTTCCATGGAGTTAAAATACCTTTCATCAAAATTGGTTTGATAGGTTGTTAATGGTAATGCAATAATAATGCATTATTCTCAATGCGTTTTAATGATAATGGAAAACTAATGCATTATTTGCCATACAATTTCATGGTAATGTAAAATTAATGCATTATTTTGATAAGAAAATAATTTAATGTAAAAAACAATGCATTCAAATTGCAAAAGTTAATGGTAATGCAATAATTTTTACATTAAATTAAATTTTTATTAATTTAATGGTAATGTTAAATTAATGCATTTTGCCCACGTCTGATATTGCAGAAATCGTTCCAAAAATGAGCTACAGGATGCTAGCACCTCATTGGTGGAATTTTAAAAAACTAATGATGCCATTTGAAAGCTATGAAAAAGGTCAAAAAAGGTCAGTTGGTCCCATTAAAAGGTCAGTGATAGATAATTTTTTATGAATTTTTTAAGAAATTTTCAAGGTCATGCACAATTCGCTCTTTTGTGGAAGCCAGGAGTGGAATTTTTAAAAACTAAATATATCACCTGAAAGATATTAAAAAGGTCAAAAAAGGTCAGTTATATCCAATAATTGTTCAGCGATAGAAAATTTTTTATGAATTTTTGAAGAAAATTTCAAGGTCATACACTATTTGCCCCATTGTGCAGTCCACAAGTCCAATATCAAAAAATGCAAATACCACCTGAAAGGTATGAAAAATATGAAAAAAGGTCAGTTATGTTCGTTAATTGGTCAACGATGGATAATTTTTTTAAGTTTTTCAAATTGTACATATTTTGCCCCATTGTGCAGTCCAAAAGTCGAATTTTAAAAAAGTACATAAATCACCTGAAAGGTATGAAAAAGATTAAAAAAGGTCAGTTATGTTCATTAATTGGTCAACGATAGATAATTTTTTAGAAATTTTGAACGATTTTCATATTTTAACTATTTTGCCCCATTGTGCAGTATACAAGTCGAATTTCAAAATACTACATATACCACCTGAAAGGTATGAAAAATATTAAAAAAGGTCAGTTAAGTTCGTTAATTGGTCAACGATGGATAATTTTTAAAAAATTTTTTTAATTTTTTCAAATTTTACATATTTTGCCCCGGGAGACAATCGGATCAGAAGCGACTTAACTGTTGCTCCATCCGCTGTCATATATGTTAAAAATGTTTATATGTTAAAATATGTTAAAAAGCTTTCCAAAATAATATGAATGAATTGATCAGTTATCATTCAAAATAATATATTATTGCTGAAATAAAAATATTTTTATGTTTAATTAATTTTTTACCAAAATAAAAATAAAAATTAATTCTTAACAACCATTAAAACAAATATAATTTTTTGTTGCTAAAATTGGTTCCTAGAAGTGTTCGAACTTTTGAAGACGTAAATTATTTTCTTGGAATTCCACTTGTGAGTGGACAAGATAGGGAAGAATTGATAATTGACATAAAAAAATTAAAAAAAAGTCTATAAATTCCTGTTAACTTACCTTTTTTTTACTTTTTCTTACCTTACAGGTGATAATGTATTTTTTTGAAATTCAACTTTTGGACTGCACAATGGGGCAAAATAGTTAAAATATGAAAATCGTTCAAAAATTTCTAAAAAATTATCTATCGTTGACCAATTAATGAACATTACTGACCTTTTTTAATCTTTTTCATTCCTTTCAGATGATATATGTTTTTTTTTTAAACACGACTTGTGGACTGCACAATGGGGCAAAATATGTAAAATTTGAAAAACTTAAAAAAATTTCTAAAAAATTTTCCATCGTTGACCAATTAACGAACATAACTGACCTTTTTTCATATTTTTCATACCTTTCAGGTGGTATTTGTATTTTTTTGATATTCAACTTGTGGACTGCACAATAGGGCAAATAGTGTATGACCTTGAAATTTTCTTAAAAAATTCATAAAAAATTTTCTATCGCTGACCAATTATTGGAGATAACTGACCTTATTTGACCTTTTTAATATCTTTCAGATGGTATATGTAGTTTTAAAAATTCACTCCTGGCTTCCACAATAGAGCAAATTGTGCTTGACCTTAAAAATTTCTTAAAAAATTCATAAAAAATTATCTATCACTGACCTTTTAATGGGACCAACTGACCTTTTTTGACCTTTTTCATAGCCTTTAAATGGCATCATTAGTTTTTTTAAATTCCACCAATGAGGTGCTAGCATCCCGTAGCTCCAAATATGACCCGAATTTTTCGCTCAATATAAAATTCTAAAAGCCCTTCGCGTGGTTAGCAAAAAGAAAACAACAAAAAGTCGGTGTTGTTATTGCTGTCCACTGTTCAGCAAAACCGGTTCTCGCTGTTTTTTGTTGTTGTTGTTGCTGTTGAAGAGCTGGCCTCTCTTGATCATTATTGATTGTTTCTTAGTTTTCGATGCTTGTTGATTTTATTTTTATGCATTTAATTTTATTTTGTTTGTTTTTTTTTTGGTTGTTTATTTAATTTTTTATAGTTGGTGTTTGTAGCTTTGGCTCATATTTTATGTTAATTAATACAGATAACACATTACACATAGCACATAACAAAACATTGAACATGATAATTTTCGACGGACAGGATTGACACTGGAGAACAAAACCGATGAAAAAAAAAAAACACGAACGCGGAAACACATAAGCACAAAGTGGAGCGTGTTTATACATGTATATTAGGTTGGGTCGATTTGTATGGAGGCAAAAAATCTGATGTTGCCTGGGCAATTTTCGGTTCGAGCATGAAAAGTTATTAAACAAAAAAAGGTTTTATAAAGGCACTTTACCCCATCGCACCCTCAATTTTGTGAATTTTTTCTATAGGAATTGTTTTCAAAAATTTTTTTTTAAAAATGTGCACAGCCGATTCAACCAAAAACGGTCTAACATGTATAAGTTGTCATACAAAAATTTACCGTTCAAATTCAAAGTATATTCTTATCGTTGGTGCGTATGTAATTGTGACCATCACGGCTGAACCACTGCAGCTATCCACCTTATATTCACAACATTTCACTTTTACTACAAGGAATTGCATCTGCATCTCACAAATGCTGACTAGAAAAATACAGTAATTATAACTAGTGCCCATTCGAAAAGGGCGAATCGCAAAATTTAGATCGTATTCTAAGAGGTCTCAAAAGTTGCATAGGCTTGTCAAGATCACCCAAAAAAATTTTTATAAAAAATAAAGGACATCTTCCTGCCTGTTTTTTGGGAAAAACAATAAAAAATAACGATCTTAAAATGCTTTGATTTTTTTTAAGAAAAACCACATATGTCTTAAAGCAAAAGTAATAATGCAGTTTTACTAACAATTTCTTGCCACACACGGTGCTACTCATAATTTTTACCAACAGTGTTCTGTATGAAGGATATTCGAAGCGAAAGTTGTACTTGGGATAGAACAAAACTTTTGATTGTAAGCATTGGTTATAAATTTTGGTGGTACTGTTTAAAGTGTTGATGTATTCCATAAATATCATGAATTAATAATTTGCATAGTTTTTGCATATCAATTCTCTTGTTATAGAGAAATGTATACTGGAACGCAATTTTTTAACTTTTTCAAATATATGAATATAAGATTTTATTCCAAGTGATTCAGAAGCGGTGTCGAAGATAATCTTCTCAATTTGAGTTTTTTGAGAATTTCTGAACATGATACTGCCTAAAAATATATATTTAATATATAAGCTTAAAACCACGATTTTTTTTTTCTATTTTATTTCGATATTTTAAAAAAAGTTATTTCCTAGAATTAAACTTCTCAATTTGAGTTATGTCCTGTATGGTTATAATTTCATTAAAACATATTTTAAAAACAATTGTTTACTCTTTTGAGACCGACTGAATGGCATAAAATGTATTTTAACGATATTATAACCATAAAGAAGATATAACTCAAATTCAGAAATTTGATGGTACGAAGTAAAATTTTTTTATGTATTAATATATAATAAAAAATCATGGTCTAAGCCTGGCATATTAAATACATATTTTAAGGTAGGGTCATGTACAGAAATATTTGAAAAATCCAAATTGCGAAAATTATCTTCGACACCACTTCTTATGCCCGTAATATAAAATCTAATATTAATTTTTTTGAAAAAGTTAAAAAATTGCGTTCTAGTATACATTTCTCTAAAACAGGAGTATATGCAAAAACTATGCAAATTATTAATTCATCATATTTAAGAAATACGCCAACACTATAATCAATGCCATCAAAATTTAGACTCAATGGTTACAATCAAAATTTATGTACCATCTCGAGTATAACTTTCGCTTCGAATATCCTTCAAACAGGATACTGTGGGTAATAATCGTGAGAATCATCATGTTTGGCAAGATATTGCTAGTTAAACTGTATTTAAATTTTTTCCTTTAGATAAATGTAGTTTTTTTTACAAAAATCAAAGCATTTTAAGATCGTTATTTTTTATTGTTTTTCTCAAAAAACAACTTCGTCCTTGCGGGGCAGGAAGATGTCCTTTTATTTTCATAAAATTTTTTTGGCAGATCTTGACAACCACATGAAACTTTTGAGACCTCTTAGAATTTGAAATTCGAAAAAAAAATGTAATTCGATACGCCCTAGTGCCCATATGCTGTTCATATTTTATGACACGTTTTGTTCCAAGTTTTTAAGTCGCCTCGTCGGATTTATCGTCAGGAAGAAAAAATAAGTATTCTCTATCGCAAACTATACGAAAAAATGGAAATAATGAACTCAAATGTGGTTGCATCTAAATAGCAGCTTCAAAGAAAGTTTCTGAACCTGCTCACAACTTACACAAAATAAAAAAATAAACAAAAGTACGGGCAGAGATGCAACCACATGGGAGTTTTTTGAGGAATTCAATGAAGTCTATGGCCTTAGGCACTCCATTGAGCCCCCATCCCATAATTTGCAGAGTTCTTTGTAAATACCCAGATGCTCAACATCAAATCTGGCAGAAAATTATAACGATGAAAATTATTATCAACAAAATGACCAGTAACAAATGAGCAAATTTTCTTTTAAATCAATTTAAGTTTTAAAAGCATAACTGATCTCTGCATCTTTAATTTTCAGTATTCATTATTTTCATATTAGTTAATATTAAAGGCATTAATTACTTTTGTGCTTCCAATGTGTTCCGCAATTCCCGATAAGTCAATGAATTTACTTATTTTTTCTGTTAAATTCTATTTTAACATAATTGATCTCTGTTAAGTAATGAACAATTTTTTTTATTATTATGATAACATTTTATTGAAAATAAACTTTCATAAAAAAAAACAGTTAAAAAAAGGTTAAATAAAGGGATAAATTCTTATTTTATAGGAATTATAATATTTAACATCTTAAGCATTGAACAGAATTTTTAATTTTTAATTATTTCTATTTCGTGTTCATTATCGTCAAGTAAACTCAGTACTGAGTTATTATCTTCAAAAGTGTCTGATTAACTTTAATCATTTCTATGGTTCATTATGAAATTGTGTAATACAGTGCATGCAAAAATCACTTTTGAAACGCTGTAGTTTTAATTCAATATGATGAAATATTTTGATCTTTAGCTTTTAAATACCAAAAGATTGTTCAATAAATACTCGATAATAATTAAATTTTCTCTCATCACTAGAGAGTTCTCCATTATCCCTATATGGTTTTTGAAAGTGGATATGAAGAGTCTCCTTAAATTATAGCACCACTTGCAAGTTGCAATTGACCCGATGTAATGCCGTTGAGTATTGGACTATTTTTCCAAACGTTAGCATCGTGACAGCTTCCAGGGTAGCCGATGACTACATTCAGAAAACGAAAATTACTGTTGCAAATGGCCCATTCAAATGGCCGAACAAATTTGGACGAAGGTTAAAATTTAAAAAAAAACTATAACAAAGTGAATAATAACTGAAAAGATTCCTTTCCGATCGTAATAGCTAATTGTATCGATTTTCGGGGTATTTATTCTAAAGTGAGTTCCATCTAAACATCCAATTACAAAAGGAAAGAGATTCGCCCTATTTCTCTTAAAATCTTCAAATCTTCTAAAATCTTTTGCTGTGGAGCAATAGACGGCCAAGATACTTCATTTCTAAGACCGCATATAGATTTTATGGTTTAAATAAATAATTTGTGGGCGGTTCCTTTTCCCACGTTAAATCGATCAGCAGATCACGATATGTAACTCTGCTATTACAAAGTTTCCATAAAGTTATGTATAATGAATGCTCCAATGAATATTTCTTAGGACACGCGGCCCAAAGGATCGAGAACGTTCTTCAATGTCTACATAAAATTTAAGAAATCATTTAAATATACATTTCAATATAAAGTGTATATTTTTTGCCACTGTTCTTTTCATAAAAAAATGTTTGCAGAAATACAATCTTTTTCTGAAATGCATTCTTCTCTTTTTCTAAATTTAACAAAAACCCATTGCAGCTTTTCTCAATATTACCTATTATAATATTAGTTATTAATTCCATTTTCTTTGCACTCTATTTTTAGTTAAATAACTGCAATCACGTTCTGCTGCTTCTATTACCGCAGTGATGCAGTTGACTATCAGCAAAGCATCTGCAACAGAGTTGCAAATGAGTAACAGTGTTGCAACACTGCGGTAATTATTGTGTGTCTCGAACAAACGCATACATACCATAACCTTATGCTTGTAATAAGAGTAAACAACAACAACAAGAATAAAATTACGAATGCATTGAGCAAGAAGAATATTAAGTTACACTAGTGCCAATGACATATTTAAGTCAAAGCCAAGCCGAATGCACTGGTTGTTGTTGGTGTTTTAATTTACATACGAAAATTAATATATGTAAATATTGTAATAGCATAGCACAGCAAGCTTACGGTATAATTGAATATCGGCACAATTTAAAGCAGTCATGAGCAGGAAAATAAATTTAGTGAGCCAAGGTTTTTGTTTTTTAAAACAAACACAAAATTATCCTCATATTTGCTTTTGCTCATCGTTGCAAAAAAAAAATTAACCAGCAAAACAAAAACAAATCATGTGCGTTTTGTGCTACACATGTACAAACATTTCAAGCGCAGCGCAATCGAGTAAGGCTTGCTTGGCTTTGCATGCATTTGTTGTTGTAAGCAAGTTAGAATTTTGGTGGACGTCGGTTTTGTTGCTATTCTTTGTACGTGTTGTTGTTATTTTTTGCACGCGTTGTTGTTGCTTTAATAACATTAATGAACTTATAATTTTATGGCAACACTTCTGCATATTTTTTTTGTTGCATATCAAATCCTAGCTTAAAGCTTCAAATGTCCTCAGCCCAGTGGCGTCACTAGGGCTGGTGTCACCCAGTGCGGTAACTCATGATGTCACCCCCCTCACGACACCCCATAGACCTTCAACAAGTCCGCCAGTGCAAAATAACGGAAACATACAGAATCCTTAGTAACGTTTATAAACATACATACATAGGTCCTATATTTTCAAAGGCAATAGAAGAAAAAATTAATTCAAAGTGTCAAGGTTGGTTAAAGATTGTAAGAAGTTAAGAACTAAGAACTACATAAATAGAAATAAATAGACTTGTTAATTACTTCATCGAAATCAACTTCTTTCGCCAAATCACTTTCAATTGATAATATTGCAAGATCAGAAAGCCTTGACTGTCCCATTGTAGATCGCAAATAGTTCTTTATAAGCTTTAGCTTTGAAAAACTCCTCTCACATGAAGCCACAGACACACAGATCGTCAGAAATAATTGTAGGCTCACTGAGAGAAATGGAAGAGATTTCAGGAAGTCCCATTCAGCTATGAATTTTAAAACGTCAACTACTGACCAGTCTTTGACTTCTTCGAGATCAATCTCTGCTGCCTGTAGGTGCCTTCTCAGCCTTGGTATTTCTAATAAAAGCTCTTCCTCTGATAACTCATCATAGAAAGTGGTCAATTTTGGAATGGACACCAGTAACTCTTCTTCAGTGGGAGATATCAAACTCTTGGCTTGAACAGCCTCAAACATAGATGCTACTTCCTTGATGGCTCTTGATCTGATCTGGAGTTCAGAATGGAAACGATCAATACACTCAAGCATCGGTCTATTGTTTTCTTCTTGCAGAGTTAGTCCAGCATCTCTCGCCTTCTCACCTGGCTTCCTCTTCTTGAACCTGGGTCTGCTCTCTACTGAAATTCCATATTGGTCTGATTTTAAAAGCGCCTGTTCAATTGCCTGCTCCACAAGATGAACTGAAACTCAGTTTCTTTTCTTTACTTAAAAAAAAATGCAAAAAAAGCAACAATGTTTCTCCTTTTAATTTGCTTCTGCGTGGTGGATAACAAAAAGTGAGGTAATCTTTACTCTTTCTTGTGTGTATTTTTTTCTATGCAGTGGCAAACAAAAAAACGTTAAAAGGGTATAGCTCTGAAATAGTAACCGCAAATTTACAATTCTTTTTTTTAAATTGTTAAGAATTTATGCGTCTTTTAAACTGCATCATTCGTTTTTTAAATTTTGTACAAATTTTAAAAGTTATAAATCGATTTTTACAACAACTATTCAAAATTTACGAAAAAAAATTTGAGAAAAAAAATTTTACGAACCGCCATAATTTTGGTGTCACCCGGTGCGGTCCGCACCCCCCTAGTGACGCCACTGCCTCAGCCTCACGAATATTAAAAGCCTTTTAAATTTTCAACTGATTCTTTAAAAATTAAAAGTTAACTGTTATTTTTTCGGGGAAAAATAAAGGTTACTTTTGACTTTTCTTTTAGTCAAAGGTAATGATTATATTGTGACTTTTATTTTTTCGGTCAAAAATATCAGGCAATTTGTGTTTTTAAAGACTGCTTGAAAGATTGAACTGTTGAAACCATGTGGAAAATGTCTCACCGATGAGATGAAAATAATGGTATCAATAGTTTTTTAGTCGGTAAAATTACCTTTGAAAATATACAAGTTGCCTGATATTTTTGACCGAAAAAATAAACGGCAAAAAAACTGTTATTTTTGACCGTGACTTTTTCGATAAAAAACCATAACCGGCACGGTTTCTGGACGTAAATATTGAATAAACAAAATATTATTCCATTTTGTATTGATTGAATTTCTTTTGAGATACTTTCTCTCTTTATTTCACACTAAAATCTATCTTATTTTTTACTGTTTAAGAACTTTCATTTCTGCCACATGAACGTTGCTACACGTGAGTTTTTTTCTTGAAATTTATAAGTTCATCTTATAAAAAAATTTGTCCCCGCAATCAACAAACACAGCGCTTTTCTTAGAAATCATCTGATGTGCTTACTTCTCCTCTAGTTTGGTGAACACGAAAGTTGCACTTGCCGCAGTGGTGACGATCCTCATGGGCAGCCATGAAGACACCAAAATTTTCACCGGGGCACTCACTACGCAGACAGCTAGGCTGAACTTCTTGCGCTTATGCTTAATCTTCTTGGGGGTAGAGTGATTCTTCTTCTTGCGTTTCTTTTCCTTTTGAATGTTATGATCGGACTAGGTGCGACTATCTTCCAATTGCTTGCCAGCAAAGATCAAACGCTGCTGATCTGGAGGAATTCCTTCTTTGTCCTGAATCTTGGCTTTGACATTTTCGATAGTGTCAGAGGGTTCGACCTCAAGAGTGATGGTCTTGCCTGTGAGGGTCTTAACACAAATTTGCATTTTGTTGTTGTGTCAGCAACCAGCTAGTTCGACACTCAGCACGATGTAATAAAGGCCTGGAGCTTTTTGTCTTTTGTAATAATTTTTTATGGTCTTATACTAAAACGTAAGTTAAAATTAACGTAACGTAAGGCACATATTATTATTATTCCCCTACGTGGATAGCCACCTTGATGCGGTGTAGGGGCTTAGGTTGCAATGACTCAATGGGCTACGATGACTGGAGCTTCGGCACCATGTTATATAGGTCATTGAGGACCAATGTACTAAGAGCTATTCACTCCCTAATTCAACGTGTTATGGGTTTCCGTGCCTATTAGAGGGTTCGCAGGCAGGGAGTTTAAAATCCGCGTTTATTAAAATGGAGCCTCTCTGACACCTATTCTATTTCTATTGGTCACCGTACTGGTAGACTCCGAACCAAGTGTCGGGCTGAATCCGGACTCCACGCGAAGTTGCTTTTAAGCACTCGAATGCAGCCCCGATCCCGTGCGAGCATAGGTCTCGGATCCTGCCAGTTTGACTATCTTCGTCTAACGAAGGGAGGGTAACCGCACGAACCAGCTATGCATTCACCAAAATCAAAAAAAGAAAAAACACAAGACGTCTTTAAATGCCAACCCGATGCAGCTCTCAGCAGCATCAGACACGTGGTCTTTAAACGCTTCACCAGGCCAACAGCCTACAGACACGCGGTCTTTAAACGCTCCTGGCGAAAAGCCTCCACCAAACCTGCGATGGAAACTGTTGCCAGTGGAAGTAGCAAGCCAGCCCCGGCTAGAATTGTGCCACTCTCCGATGGGGTGGACAAAGTTATGCAGAAATCAGCGCAACGAGTAAGGGACCGCGTTTCACGCGTACCTGAAAACCTGCGAGCCGCGCAACAGAAGACATCCTTGAAGTGGGCAGTGGGTATCATAGAAGAAGCGAAAGCTTCCTCAAAACCGATGCCCGCAAAGCGGCAGAGATCCCTAGATGAGGTCCCTCAGCCTCAGCCGGTGGTCCCTCACCCACCGGTCCCTCACCCACAGGTCCCTCACCCTCAGCCTCAGCCAAAAAAAGTTTGTGGCAACAAAGCCACTTCCAAGCTTTTGAGCGAAATAGTAGCTGGGCAGATCATAATCGCAGTGATCGACAAAAGCGATCCGGACGGCAGGATATCGCCTGAAAAATTGAAGTAGGTAGTAGTTAAAACGGCTACTACCTTCATTCCGATTATGCAGGAGTTTCCTGGCAAGGGCCCTTCCTGTCGCGACAGTGGATGGCATCAGGGCCACGTGAAGCTGATCGCCTGCGCCGACCAGAGTTCAGTTGATCACTACAAGATCGCGATCTCCAGGATAGGGGAGGTATGGCCGGGCGCTAAACTTGAGGTGGTTGATAGGGATCAGATTCCTAACCAACCAAGAGCACGTTCCCGGATCCCTGCCGAACCTTGCGACCCTCAAACAATCTTGGAGCTAATTCGGCTGGGAAACCAACAGGAAACTTGAAGGTGGCAAGGGTTGAAGAGCCAAAGGGGGACTTTGGATCGGCAACTTTTGTCATAAATCAAGAGTCCCTGGCTATCTTGTCATCCAAAGGCTATGTGGTAGACTATGGTTTCACCTCCATCGAAATGAGGGTATTTAAAAAAGATGAGGCGTTATTGGAGGAAGAGCAGGCTTCCAATCCAATTAGTTTAGTTTAGTTAAGTTAAGTTTAGTTAAGTTTATTGTCTATAAATATTTACATTTTTTCAGACAAGCAGAGTATACAATTTAAGTCTAAGGATTACGTTACTGCTACACTACAATAACTTAAGTGTAATGAGAATTAAGAGCAAAAAAAAAAACATTCTTGCTATCAGCAAAATCAATATTAATTTTAGAGCATAGTGAATTATATTCTTTAAGATTTTTATTTAATGGTTCATAAAGCAAATAATTTGTTCTACAAAAATTAATTTTAAAATAGTCAAAACGACGCAAATTTCTTAATGGAATATTAAAGTTAATTGCACTTAACACGTAGGGACATTTAATATTACCACAAACAATGTCGTAGAGAAATATAAACGACTGAATAGTACGCCTTGATTCAAGCGACTTTAAATTTAACAAAATACAACGGGTATTATACGATGGTAATAGTTCAAAATTGAATAATCGCAGAGCAAATTTTAGAAACTTTTTTGTATTTGTTCAAGTCTAAGTATATGAACGGCATAGAAAGGATCCCTAATAAAAGAAGCGTATTCTAAACGAGATCTAACAAAGGACAGAAAAAGACATTTCAAAGTATAAGAATCTGAAAAATTCGCACAATTTCGCCTTAAGAAAACATACATAGAATATGATTTAAATAGCGTTATAGTCAAGTGCCTAACAAACGAAAAATTAGATTCAAAACAAACACCAAGATCAATAATTTCACTAAAACAAGTTAAATTAACGTTATCAATATAAAAAGACGTAGGAAGAACATTTCTAATTTAAGCATAAGAAACATGAAAACATTTTTTAATATGTAAAAATAAGCGGTTACGCTTACACCAATCAATAAAACATTTAAATCTTCTTGGAGCAAAGAAACTTCCGAATTATTACGAACAACATTGTAAATTTTAAGGTCATCTGCATATAATAAGAAATTAGAAAAAGAAAAACAGCAACTTATGTCATTAATAAATAATATGAATAATAGAGGTCCCAATATGCTGTCCTGTAGTGGAATTCTGTAACACATTTCGGCCGAGATTCGGTGTCGTAAAGTTCTGTTTGCGATAATTTTCGGAAAGTGGTATTCAGTAAACACTTTTTCCGATTTTGTCGGTGAAATTATCGGAAGTTTGTCGGAAACTTGCGACGAATATTTTGTTGACGAAAAGTCAACCGAACAAATTTGTAGGCTACCGAATTTCGGCGCAAAGTACAGGTTAGTGAATACCGTTTTCTGTTTGACAGCCAAAAAAATTCGTAAATTGATAAGATTGCGATTCCGATCGCAAGTTGAGAATAAGTTACAGAATCCCACTACTGGGGGACACCAGATGTTGCAATAAAAGATGCAGATTTAAAATTATCAACTTCGACAAAGCAGAGCCTGTCAGCTTAATAACTTTTTATAAAATTTAAAAAGTTTGAATAAAAACCCAGTTTGACAAGCTTCGCAACTAAAATACTGTGGGTAACTTTATCAAACGCCTTGGTAAAATCAGTGTATATGGCTTCAACTTGACAACCATCAGCAAAAGATGACATGCAAAAGTTTGTAAAAACCGCCAAGTTTGTAGTAGTTGACCGCCCATGGACAAAGCCGTGCTGTGATGGTGTAATAATCATTTTCAATCATAAATCTTATTTAGTTTTAACAATATTTTCAAAAAGTTTCGATGAGTTCGAGAGTTTAGAGATAGGACGGTAGTTAGCAACATAATTTTTGGACCAGACTTAAAGACAGGAGTAATAGAAGCAATTTTCCATTTAGTAAAAAAATCTCCCGACAGAAGAGATTTATAAAAAATAAGACATAAAGGCTTTACAACAGACACTGCACATTTTTTTAAACAAAAGGAAGACAAACCATCAATATCAGACTTCATAGAATTTTTGAGACAGGATATGCCTTTTAAAACATCACGTTCGTCTAGAGAAAGTTGGCCAAAATTGATACATGGTTCAATTTTATTTAGAATTTCCAAGTCATTCCAATTATGATCAATCAAATAATTGGACTTAAAGAAATCAGATTTAACATTCACAAATGTTATTAGAAACCTTGTCATCCCAAAATAATGTTGTTGGAATGAAAGAGCTCTTATTCTTAGACTGAACAAATCGCCAAAAAACTTTAGGGTTACATTTGGTATGTTAGATGTGGTTACCGTGGCATGCAGGTTAAGTGTGTGGCTTAGCATGCTCGGAGCCCGGGTTCGATCCCCAGCCGCGGCCAAAAGTTTTTTCAATAAAAAATTTTTCTGATCGGTCACCACCTCTCTGCAGACAATGGCAAACCTCAGAGAGTAAATAATGCCATGTAAAGCTTTTTGAGAACATGAACTTTAACCGTTCGGAGTCGGCATAAAACATGTAGGTCCAGTTCTCGGTCAATTGTGTGCAATCATTTAATAACAAACACAACACAATTGATCATAAGAAGCTCGGTCAAAGTCCTTTCAAGGGCTAAAATGGCCAATTTGTTTTTTTTTTTTTTTAGATTTGGTATTCTGTTTGTTCGCGGAGTTATAAATATTAAACTTATTCTGTTACTGTTTTTGTGACTAAATCGGTTTGTTCGCCATCTAGAACTCGTTATATATCGAATTGAAACCAACTTTAAACCTCGTTATAAATTAAAATTCAGTTGTGCTAAAACGCGAAAAAATCTGTTTTAGAGATGTAACGAGTTTTAAAGCCTGGTTATGAATTAAACGTCAGTTCTATCAAAACGCTACACGTTATAAAAGCATTTCACCAGTTTATAACGCGTTACAAATCGACAGAAAAAATTGAATGAAAAAATTGAAAAAAATTATAACGTGCTTATAACACGCGTGTTTATAACATAAACAGAAGTTTAATTTTATAGCTGGTTTTAGATATAACACGTTATAAGCAAATTTATAACTTTATCAACAAACCGGCTGTAAGAATATGCTGTTTGTAAAAAAATTTGTCTAAAAAATTAAATTCCCGAGAGTAATGACAATATTTCTCTTTGTGGCGATCATTGTTTGTAGTTAAATATAATTTAAAGAATCTATTTCTTAAATTCTTTAGCTTTTTTAAGCCTTTAGTATACCAAGGAAGCTTATGAATTGTTTTCTTTAAAATAGGAACATTTTGAAGCATAATTTCATGTAACTTATTTATAAAAAAATAAAAGCAGAAAGTTGTATCTTTTTTGTCAAACACATTCATCCAGTCAACATCTGCAATCAAGTTATTTAAGATATCAAAATTACACAAATTAAAATTAAATTTTAAATCAGAATCAATAGCTCTAGGTTCTATATAAAAAATAAATTCAACATTCAAAACAAGTAGTATATGATGCATATCCGAGGACGATATTGGAAAACCACAAACATCCAAATCAAATTTTATATTACCACTGACAAAGATAATATCAAGTATTTTATTAAGCTTGTAAGCAAAAGAATTAATTTGAGACAAATCAACACTCATCAAAAAATCAATCAAATAAATTTCATTCGAATGATTGATGTTTCTAGGTGTTAGAAATATATCGTTTGACAAAAAAGACCATTTAACATTAGATAAGCGAAAATCGCCTAGAATACATAAATTACACTGGTTTAAAGCCAATATGTACTTTGAATGCCACTTTTCTTTTCTCATGTAAAATCGGTCGCTAATTCCGAAAAAAAATTTTTTTTTTCTGTCGCTCCGTTTTCGAGATATTGGCCACTGTAGGGTTTTCAACGAAAAAAAAAGTTGGTTCCACTTAATTGCATATATCTCCAGAACCAACAACAGTAATCAAACAAATGATATATCAAACAAAAGCTTATAATATTTCTTACAAACAATGCAAACATCATTTTTTGGTCGAGCTGCTAGTTTTGGCGGAATAAATTCAAATTTCGGGGATTTTTTTATTTTTCAGAAAAATTTCCAAAAAAAGACAAAATAGTTGCAAATTTCGTTAAGAAATCAAAATATTTTGTTGCTTTTGATATTTTTTACTAAAAACCTTTATTTTTCCAAAAAAAATAAGCTATTGTTGAAGAAAATCTATTGAGAAATGAAAAAGTTGTGTTCAATGGAACGAAAGAACCCAAATTGTGTGATTATCAAAATTATGTATTTGGACTTATTTAATTGCCATAAAAAAAAAATGAGAATTAAAGGTTGTTGTTATAAAATCATATTTTCTTAATTTTTATTGTTCTTTTAATAATGTACATTATTCGTCGCCCATCATTCCTTTGTCCCAAAATCCTTGGTACCGATTCTCAATTACTTTTATCTGTTGGTGGAATCTTTCCCCATGTTCGTCGCTCTCGTCACCGAGATTCTTCGCTTTCTTTGTCTAACGCCTTGACAGTGTTTTTCATAAGTCCAAGTTTGATGTGCAACGGTGGGAGAATTATGTTTTCCTTTTTGACGAGTGGAACGTTTTTGACGTTGCTCTCTCCAACTTTCGACTCAATTCTTCCTGGCCAGTCCTTATTGTAATAGTGGTGTTCACGTGCTCAACTATCCCACTTGCATAGAAAACAGCAGTACTTTGTGTAGCCACTCTGTAAACCACAAAGCATACCAACGACTTTGAGATCAGAACATATTTTCCAGTCGTGTTGTTCATATTTAATACATGTCAATAGCTTCGCCATTGTTTCGTACGTTTCCTTTGTGTTGACTGCATGTGCGATCGGAATCGATGGCTTTTTGTTTCCTATATGAAGTAATACCGCCTTCAAGCTCACTTTGCTGCCATCAATAAAAAAACGCCTCTCTTTGGGAATGTACGGCTGACCGAAGGTATTAAATAAGCCAGGAATGTCTACGCAATAGCAGATATTGTCATTCTTAGTAATGTGTATAGCAAACGGTTTTTCACGATTTCTGTAGTATGTCACCTTAACATCGGGTCTCAAAAAGTTGAATTGTTGCCAACGAGAACCATGCAATTCCGATTTTTCCTTTGACAGTTCCAAATCTCTTATCCAATCATTCAGCTGCGCTTGCGATAAAAGGTGAGTTGTGTTTTCAGTTGTAATAGTACTACCACCTGTGGTTCCTTCCGACTGAATCTACGGATTTTCGATTGTTTTCAAGTGTTGAATCGGGACAAGTAGGATATGGAACATCGTCAGAATGAGATACTGGCAATGAAACATTCGGGACAGTGGCGTATATCACTCGTTTGTGTTTTCCAACACCAGTCACTTTGGCCAGACAAAAATAGCAATCGTTTAGGTGGCAAAACGGTTGTCTCCAGATCATCGGAACATCGAATTTCATGTATCTTTTTTACCCGAGCTCCATTCAGACAATATTAATTTGCACGATTGACACAAAATACTTGGCGTCCATGATTCACCAATGTTCTCAGCCGCAATACCAAAATAATGTAGATATGACATTTGGAGTAAATTCGTAAAATTGACTCGTTTCTTTTCGAAAGTAAGTTCACCGCACACGTAGCAGAAAATATCTGGGTAGTTTTTACACTGGAATTCTCGCAGTCTTTTACTTATTTTATTTTGAAGTATATCTTATTTTTTCCTTTCGTTACAAATTGTGCGTCCCTTTGTTTGCCACGTTTTTTAGTATAATGCATGAATGTTTTTGCTTTTATGCATCTCGAAAGTGCTGCAGGTAAACTAAAGGTAGGTAGGGCTACGACACAGAGCGCGACCGTCGAAACTGTCAAAAAATCACAAAATAAGTATTCACATGGCATAATAAAAACAGGTAGGCTCTCTTTCTTATAGCCATAAGTGTCGAAATCAGACGTTTTGCTGTGACGGTTTCGACGGTTGCACTCTCAGTCGTGAGCCTACCTGTTTTTATTGTAGCGTGTTTGTTCTTATCTTTTCTTTCGCAAAACTCTTGACTTGATTCCTATGAACAATAAAAATGAAAAACAAAAAATTATAGTACAATAACCCAATTTATTTATATGACAATAAAATTTGTAAAAAAACATAACTAGGGTGCTTTCGTTCCATTAAACACAACTTTTTCATTTCTCAATAGATTTTCTTCAACAATAGCTTATTTTTTTTGGAAAAATAAAGGCTCTTAGTAAAAAATATCAAAAGTAACAAAATATTTTGATTTCTTAACGAAATTTGCAACTATTTTGTCTTTTTTTGGTAATTTTTCTGAAAAATAAAAAAAATCCCCGATATTTGAATTAATTCCGCCAAAACTAACAGCTCGACTAAAAAATGATGTTTGAATTGTTTGTAAGAAATTTTATTAGCTTTTATTTGATATATCATTTGTTTGATTACTGTTGTTGGTTCAGGAGATATATGCAATTAAGTGGAACCAACTTTTTTTTTTTCGTTGAAAACCTTACAGTGGGCAATATCTCGAGAACGTAGTGACAGAAAAAAAAAAAATTTTTTCGGAATCAGCGACCGATTTTACATAAGATAAGAATAGTGGCATTCAAAGTACAAACAACTTTTCGTTATTTGTAAACCAGTGTTATTGAAGTGAAACTTCTTTGGCGGCGAGTGAAATTTCAAGGTCTCTTATTCGTGACGCTAGGCTAACGTTTTGAATTCATATGAAAATTTTAAAAAAATTTTCTTCGTCAACGGGATTAGAACCCGGACTTTCTACTATGCATCTGTTAATTAGTACTATGCATCTGTTCAATTAGTTTTGAACGGGTTTTAGTCCGTGTCTTGTATTTCACAGACACACCCTGTCTCAAACTTTTGATACGTACTATTTGATTTTAAGCCTAAGAGTATGCACGGAAATTTTATTTCTTTATGCTTGGAATGCTGTACATTACGTAACAAAATATAACAATTGTGTGGAGAAAAAGCAAAAGACTGACAGATAAACACTTTCATTGCTGCAATGAATGCTTTAATAACATTAATGAACTTATAATTTTATTGCAACACTTCTGCATATTTTTTTTGTTGCATATCAAATCCTAGCTTAAAGCTTCAAATGTCCTCAGCCTCACGAATATTAAGTGCCTTTTAAATTTTCGACTGATTCTATAAAAATTAAAAGTTAACTGTTATTTTTTCGGGGAAAAATAAAGGTTACTTTTGACTTTTCTTTTATCAGTCAAAAGTAATAATTATTTTGTGACTTTTATTTTTTCGGTCAAAATATCAGGCAATTTGTGTTTTTTTAAAGACTGCTTGATAGATTGAACTGTTGACACCATGTGGAAAATGTCTCACCGATGAGATGAAAATAATGGTATCAATAGTTTTTTAGTCAGTAAAATGACCTTTGAAAAAATACAAGTTACCTGATATTTTTGACCGAAAAAATAAACGGCAAGAAAAACTGTTATTTTTGACCGATAAAACTTTTGACCGTGACTTTTTCGATAAAAACCATAACCGGCACGGTTCCTGGATGTAAATATTGAATAAACAAAATATTATTCCATTTTGTATTGATTGAATTTCTTTTGAGATACTTTCTCTCTCTATTTCACACTAAAATCTATCTTATTTATTACTGTTTAAGAAGTTTCATTTCTGCCATATGTACGTTGCTACACGTGAGTTTTTTTAATTATTATTTAGATTTGATGCAAGCTCTACAATGTTATTAACATGTGCACTATATAAGTCATCACCACTATTTGGAGGAATATATGAGACACAAACAAAAAGAGTACCAGAAGATCCAATTATGGACACGCAAAGCTGGTCCAGCAATGTATCCATATCCATTAGATTGTACGAAGACGATTGAAAAAGATGCTTAACGGCAATAAGGACACCTCCACCACGGCAAAAACCAGTTCTCGAGGCATCATTATCTTTTCTATATACAATGTATATATTAGGATCAAAAAATTCTTCATCTCTAAAATCAGTGTTGAGCCAAGTTTCAACCAGAACGAAAACATCAAAATCGTTTGCAGAAGTCGCAAAAACAGCATCACCTTTAGTCCTCATTCTAGAAATATTTTGGAAATAAATATTAATGGAGCAAAAGTTTTTATAATTTTGAGCATCTAGAACTATATGAAAAGGACGGGGAACATCCGTAGCAATTAAATCTGCAGGTTTGGAGCAGCTGGTCTTGGAAATGACCGAAAAGGGCGGACTTTAATATTTGCTTGCCAAAAAGTTGGTTTAAAAAGCATATCGCACACGATCTTCAAAAAAGACACAACTCAAAATTTTAAAATTTTCAGGAGAGGCAAAAAACTTTTTTATTTTTAAAGCAACTTCATACAAAAGAAGGACACAATGATTTTTTTAAAATTAAAGAGCCATCAGATTAAAACAAAATTTTAACAGTCGATGGAGATGTGCATTACGAATTGGTTTATATTAAAAAGTCAAAATTGAAAAATTTTGAGTTGTGTCACTTTTGAAGAGGGTGTGCGATATCATAATATTATAATATATTATCTTCACTCACTGTCGGTTTAAATGAAGATAAGTGAACATATTTCATCGTTTCAAAAACATCCAAGTCAGTATTGTCATTATTACCAACAACAACAGCACGAGAGGGGCTCGACTTAGGGGCCTTCGGTAGTCGAGTGGTTAGCGTGCTTGACTACCAACCCAGAGGTTCCGGGTTCGAATCCCGGTCTAGCCATGGTCCTACGCTTTTACCTTTCTTGAATTCTTTTCTCATATCTAATCAACTGAAATTAAAACTTCATCAATATATACGACTTGAGAAGTTGTAGTTGGTGGTAGAGATGTTTGTGGAATGAGATTGCTTGATAACTCGGATTGACTGAGGTAAAGGCATAACACTTGCCTCAGATTCAAATTCGAATGTTGATATAGCACTCCGCCACACTAGAACATTCTACACTTGTTTCTCTTGATTTCCCTTCTCTCCTACTTATCTATCTCCCCATTTCCGAACCAAGGCAGACTTGACTGAATAGGTTTGACACCTGAAATCCTTGGTTCAAAGCTAAAAAACAAAAAAAAAAAATGAGAATTCTTAGTCGGCAAGATTAGTGGAACAGGTACCACGCCAGCAGCAAAAGAAAGAGTGCAATTATCAGAGAGCGATTGACCAGCAGAGCAAACGTTCGCGTACGTAGGTGCAGAAGACGAAATAGCATGATCAGAAGAGAGTGATTGATCAGAAGATTTATCATTTGCATGCGAAAGATCATGTGTAGACACAGTAGATGGCGTAAGAGCATCAACAACAGAGAGCACTGGAGCAGCAGCAGCAGCAGAAACAGAAACTAGAGCAGGAACTTCAACAGGCCCAGCAACAGATGAGAACCCAGCAGAGGGAGCAGGAACACATGCAGATTTACGCGGGCTCAAGCGAGCAAGAGCATCATTTGAAGAAAGTCACATATTTCGCGGGCGTAGACGCGGCGCATCAAGAGGCTCAACCGTACGAGAGTTAACTGCGGAACTAGACGGAAGGTCAACGACCTTATTTTGTGAGAAGTCTAAGAACATACTCTTTAAGCTATTTACTTCGCTGGTCAAGATACCAATAGCAGATATAATGTTATTTTGTAACACAAGGCACTTGTCACAAAGATACACAATATTTGAATTTGAGGTTAAAAGTTTCAATTGTTCGTCATCAAAGTTAGCACATTGTTTATGAAAAATACCATTACATGACATGCAAGTCACAGGCAAATCACTTGCTAAAGACTTAAAACAATTTAAACACTGCATATTAAGAGAAACATGTGTGGTTGTTATCACGATCAAAACCGACTGAATTAACGAATTAACGACGACCCCATTAATGACGACTCATCTTCCCAATCCTGCTCTTCTGCACCAGACGACGCTAGTTCTGATACGGAACTGCCGCAGTCTCTTCGGTTGTCCTCCTTGGAAGACGACCTCTTCAAATCGGATGATGAGTCTGACATCACTGTCGTGGAGGTCAGTCTGTCTTCGTCCAGCCTTGATGCTGAGAATAGCGCAGACTAACCTCCACCACTCTAAGGCTGCGTCCACCAGTCTTATTCTCCGCCTCATCAAAAACGGAGAAGATATTGTCTTGATCCAGGAGCCGTGGCTAGTCTGCGGCCTTGTATGAAGACTCAAGACTCCAACATATCTTATATATACCACAAGGTACACAAGTTAAACCAAGGGCGTGTATTCTCATAAAAAATAATTTGAGTGCTTTAACTCTCTCTAATTTCAGCAACAAGGTCACTGTGGCCATAAGCGTAGAGATGGGCCAAAGCAGTCTGTGGGTCGCATCAGCGTACATGGCTCACGACTACGATGTCCTTTCCGAACCCAGCATAACAGAACTGGTCTCCACAGCGACAGCAAAAGCCAAAGACCTCATAATCGGATGCGATGCTAACGCTCATCATGTGATCTGGGGAAGCTCAGCCCCTTACAAACGGGGTGAGTCTCTTTTCGATTACATCCTCTCCATGATAGAATTAGAGAAAGGTAGTCCAGATATTTGACATACCCTTAATTTTAAAATTAGTAAAAAGTAAATAAAAGTAAACAAAAAATATTCTCTCTCAAAAAATAATGATAAGCAGGGTTGTGTTGACTTCGTTTTTTTTAGGGTTGTGTTGCGTCTTTTTAGCTTAAAATGTACTTTTTCGATGTCATTGCAAACAAAACTGTTTGCATTGCTTAATTAAGTTTGTTACGGCTATAAAATTTGTTAAAAATTTTCAAATATTTTTTAACTGTCAATTTGGCGAAATTCGTTATTAAATAACTCGCGATTTTTTCTTTGTTTGAAAAATTAAACAAATTAATTAATTAACGCGATTAATTTTGTGTTATTAATAATGTGTGATTTTAAAATGCCTTCTACTTGCGCAATTTGCAAATTTTCACAATTTTATAATTGTTTTGCAAACTATAATAAGCTTTTTGCTGTCGACGACTTAACCCATTTTCTACCCCCGTTGCGTTTTCGCATCAGTAACTTTGAACATTCATAGCTATGATAAAACAAAAGATACTTACTAACTTTTTGATTTTACATTAAAATTTGGACTTTTGACTTTATAAATATGGGCTTAATTTTTGCGTGTGTGGTTTTGCATGAAATTAGCGCAGTTTGAAAAAAAGGTCTATAAAATAACATTTTTTTTATAAAATTTTTTTTTAGCACTAAAAAATAAAATCTCATCTTTTATAAAAGTTTTCAAAAACTAAAATACGAAATAACCACTCTAACTTACCATCGGCCAGCGAAGCTTATGTTTTCTCGTAAAAAAAAACCGTGCAAAATAGGCGTTGCGTTTTCGCAACAGTCTGTCCTGGCGCATCCAGGTGACCAATAACCCTGAAACTTTGTAAAGGGGTTAAGTAGTCCTCTAATATGAACCACACGAAATTTTACTCGATTATATCCACGGAATCTAGTACCGGCAGAAAATGGGTTAAGTATAACTTTAGTTGCGCATTTTTCATACTTAAGTTGAACTTAAGTATGGTTAATGAAATGTATTTTCAGAGCTTATCCTTAAGTTTAACTTTAGTATAGTTGGTGAAACTGGCCCTTAAACTCTTAAGCATAGTACTCTGTTCGGCTTCACGTGAAATTTCACTTAAATCTCCATACAAAAAATTACAGCAGTGAAACAAGCGTGAACATTTCACAACTTTTTCGACAAAGCTGTACTATGCTTCGCTGCAGAAAATCAAGTACTATATTCCGCAACATGCTGTAACGAGTGTTTTTGTTTCGAAGGCTGAGGTATGCTCAGCCGCCCCAGGGTCCGTCCAAGGGATCTCGCAACCCTTGGGCAAAAGTAAATTTTTCTTAATCAGAATTTAAATAGATTAATTAATCGTAGAATTAGTCACGGTTGACGTTAAGGTCAACACAATCACTAAACCTCAAAGGTTTTAGCTCGGCACGATTAATAAACTATTTTTCCTTTTTTTTTATATTTATTCTTTCTTTTTTTTTATATTAAATATTTATTATAAACTTAGTGAATACCTAAAATTAGTTCATATGCGGTATAAAAATTAGTGGCAAAGTGCGCACGGTGGCAGAGGGCCAACTGATTCAGGCGTACTTAGTATATACTTAAAATTAGTTCATATACGGTATAAACATTAGTGGCAAAGTGCTCACGGTGGCAGAGGGCCAAACTGATTCAGGCGGTAGACGGCAGAAGGCCGACTGCAAAACAGGCCTTCACAACGTAGACCTACTTAGAGTACGGTGGGTTGCTAAACCCGAAAAGCCGAAGCTAAGGTTTGACCGGAGTCGAAAAGCCGGAGCTTGAATTTGACCGGAGTCGAAAAGCCGGAGCTTGAGTTTGACCGGAGTCGAAAAGCCGGAGCTTGAGCGTGACCGAAGTCGAAAAGCCGGAGCTTGAGGTTAGGTGGCTTGATTACCAAATTTGGTAATCAATTTTTAATTCCCTGACTTTATCACCACCCGAAAGTTGACTTACAATTAAAATATTAATTGAAATCAACTTGGATGTCAAGCGAACTCAACATCCTATACCCACATTTTGTGCACTACTTATTCAATGTTCTCTGCTAACTGCATGTGAATCATATCATTGTTAGCATGTCAACAAGTGCCACAATGCAACGTTGCTATAAATAGCCCGGCTGCTTACATTGCTGCTAATGCTGCTAAACGAGTTCTGTGTGTATGTGTGCTGCACTGTGTTTGATTAAGCAGCCTTCACTGCGGTTAGTACTTAGATGGGGGACCACATTGGATCCTCCATCCGCATTATTATTATTATTATTTTTTTTTTTTTTTTTTTTTTTTTTTTATATTCTAATCTATTTCATTTATTAATTCTTCTGTTTCTTTTTCTTTTTATTTATTCATTAGTATTTTTTTTTTAAGTTTAAATTAAATGTTTGGCTATGGCGATTCCATGGTTAGCCAAAGCATGCAGTTGTTGGTGTTGTTAAACAATTTGGCAGCTGCATGATAATTAAAGCGGCGCATGGAATTGCCGTCGGCATTTAAAACTACTCTTATTTGTTTTCTTATATTATACGAATCTATATATATTTATTTTAATATTAATTTGTAACGACTTCAGTCGTTACAATGCATCAAGTAGCATTGTTTTCACGGCAATTTAATTGAACTGACCATTTATTTTGCTGTGAAAAGTGACAGTTGCCATTTCATTTAAGAAAAAAGTGCAAGCAAAAGAACAAAGCTTGTAATAGCAATTATATTTTTTGTACTATTTCTAAAGTTTTGCAATTAATAATTGCAGTTGTTGGAAATTGTAAATACAGATGCACCTTCCCGTGGTGTTGGCGCTATCAAATCTTCGCAGCTGCTGACTGCTATAAACTAGTGACTTGTCCTGCTCCACAACAAAGGACATCATTCATATGCACTCTCGTATAATATTTATTTTGTATTGTTAGAATCATAAATAATACAAATTAAATAGCTTAAATGATTTACTGCTTTCCCTTAATAAATTCTTGCTTTTTATTTAAATCTTGTTGAAATTTTTAAGCTAAACATCAGCTGTTCGTTCGCAACAAAATATCTGCCAAAATTTTCACGCAACAAATAAATGGATGTTACCAGCGGAATTCCACGCAAATGAACATAGTACTACACTTTAAATGTTGCATCACTATTTCAAAGCTATAAAAGTTTTCAATGAACGCAACTGTACAACTCCTCAAGTCCTCAACTACTCTGGCAACTGCACTGAATCGTGAATACGTCTATTCTTTTTATTCGTAATAAAAAAGTATTATAAAACGTAGTGAACGCAAGTACATTTTTCTAAATTGTAATCTGGAATTGTATGATTTTTGTACAACTAAGTGCCTGTGATGTCGTCAAAAAGTCTCTCTTTTGTAATAATTGTCAACTAAGGGTATGAACTTTCATTTTTGGGAGAAGACGTCAAATGTCTGGACTACCTTATAAAATGATTGTATCATGATCCTCTCCACTAACCTTACGTAAAGTAATATAGGCAATGAACCTACATTTAGCATTAGTAATAGGCAGGAACCTGTAGTTTTCATACCTAAGGTAGGAAAAAGCTCACATGTTAACCCAAAAGACCTTAGACCAATTAGTCTCTCCTCTTTCCTTCTTAAAACTCTCGAGAGATTAATAGATATCCACTTGAGACTAAAAATAGAAGTAAACTCACTTTCGCCAGTAGAGGTGTCAAACTATCGATGGTCTCACCATCGATAGTTTCAATCGTTTTCAAAAAAACTATCAATATTCACGATAGTCTCAAAAAAAAGGAAACCATCGATAGCGCTATCGATGTCACAATCGGATTTTTAGTCGCTGGTAACAGTATAAAAAAGGAAACAATTAAAAATAACAAAAACCAACTAAAATAACAGCATATGTTTTTTAAAACTCGATACTTTCGATATACTTAACATTGTTATTTTTTAATGTTCAGTAGAGATGTTCGATAGTCCTACTGAACTATCGATAGTTTTTATAATAAAAAAAAAACTATCAATACTCATTGATAGTCACAAAAATATGAAACTATCGATAGTGCCATCGATATTTTGACACCTCTATTCGCCAGCGCAACATGCTTACTCTAAAGGTAAATCCGTGGAAACAGCTCTCCACTCCATAGTCTCTACTATTGAAAAAAGCCTTCACAAAAAAAATACACAACGATAGCATTCGTCGATATAGAAGGTGCATTTAACAACGTAATAAGGCAGGAGCTATCACTTATGCACTGACGGAGCTTGGGGTGGATGCTAGCACTTATAAAGCAAATGCTAATGGGCAGAATTATCAGTGCGAATCTCGGAACAACATCCACGCTCAGATCTGTACCAAGGGGAACACCTCAAGGAGGAGTTCTCTTGCCTCTACTCTGGAACCTAGCGGTGAATGAACTGCTGGTAAAACTAGAGAGAGAGGGGTGCAAGGTGATAGCCTTTGCTGACGGCGCACATTGGGAAAAACATAGCAAAAACGCTCGCATCGCCTCTTTTCAACGCTAGCATATATATTATTTATGCTAGAAACTTGAATTCTGGGGATTTCATAAAAAATCCTTCATGAAATAGACTGATGTAATCTATTTTGGTTTTTCTTCACCAGCGGCTCATACCCTACAGCCAGAAGTTATGACTTTTAAGGAACTGCGCTGTCTGTGTGAAGTCAAAGAAATATATCAAAATTCCGGCAATGAATTTGGATAGCTGGTTTAAAATAAAAATACCTATGTTGCAGCGTTTTTCAAGTTGAGGCATTAAAACCATTTAAATTCACCATTTGTTGAACATTTGGATATTGGAAAATTTTTCATATTGAAAATAGTTTGATTCCTATTTCTGTTATTGCTTGCAATGGTTATAAGAAGACTATATTTTGGTATTTAAGTGGTCTTAGAGGCCATTTGTTGAAATAATTTAATGTTTAAAGTATAAAAATTCAACTCGAATGTATTTAACTTATATAAAGTAACTGAGTCAATTGTGATACGTTTTGATGCATATTTTGTTGTCATAATTGGTTTATTAATTTTCTTTATTTACCAACCTGCCCTTAACTAAGAAGTTAAGGCTTTTTGAAGAATTCAGATCAGAAAAAAAAACTGCTTTACATGTACAGTAGACCGTCTCGCCTTATAGGAAAAAAAAAAAAAATATCGCCGCATACCAGCTAATCTGAAGCATTATTGAAAGAAAGTTAAAAGAAAAATTTTTTTTTATTTATTTCTTTATAACTTCGGTATTTATCATTCGATCTTAAAGAAGGATGTGTTTTTGTTTTTGTCTCAGGGAGACCCATTTTTGTCTCTAAAATTTAAAAATTGCAAAAAAATTACAAAAAAAATTTTAAAAATATTTCTAGTGAACAAAGTGAAAAATTTCTTAAGTAAAAGTTTAATGATTTCTTACGGGCTTTCCATTTCTGAAATCAAATGGTACGTTAAGATGATATAAACTGTGGTCCTGTGGGTCAGTACTAGAAGGGGGTCAACTGAAGTCAATGAGTTTAAGAACGAGAAAATAACTCTCTCTGAGACAAGAACAAAAACACATCATTCTTAAAGATCGGACGATAAATAACGAAGTTATAAGGAAATATGTCGATGCGCGACCCCTACGTTCGGTAAAAAAAAATTTTTTCACAACTTTTGTGCGGCGTTATTTATTTTTTCGATACAGCTTTACGTTGAAAATTCTCTAACTCTCGCAGCTCTCTCGCTTTGCGTTGAAAATTCTCTAACTCTCTCAGCACTCCGCAAATAAATTTGGTGTCATCTTCAAGATGAAAGTTTGAAGTTATCATATCTGAAGTATTTCGAGGAATTAGGAGGAATCACAAAAGTTATAGCTTAATAAAAATAAAAAAAATAAAAAAAAACTTGAAAAAGCGTAAATTAACGAATCCGTATATTGATTACAATTGGAAAAAATCCAAAAGATTACAATTGGAAAAAATTGTTTTAAAAAGCACGTCTAAAGTGCCTCTATTCTAAAAAATAAGTTTGAACTAATTCCATTTTTAATTAAAAATTCTACAATCATTCGTACACAGTAGTGTAAACAACTTTGTAGGAATAAAGAAAAAACGTTTTAAGAAGCTCAACTTTGGATGACACTAGAGACCAATAATTGGGATAAAGTGTGTTTTTCACATGTTGGATATGTCCAGATTACAAAAAGTAGAAAAAAAATTAAGCCCCGTTACTTTGGAATAACCCTGAATGCGAGGGATGTCATTATGTCTTAGGGATGTCATGCATAACTGCTTAAACACCCTCGTAAATTGGGTTTCCAGCTGTGGACTCAGCGTAAACCCAGACAAAACTGAGTTAGTGATCTTCACAAGACAACACAACTAACCCACAATAAGTCCTCCAAAACTGGAAAATACAAGACTTAATTTCTGGGATCAACAAAAATACGTGGGTCTCATCTTAGATAGGAAACTAAATTGGAAACCCAACCTGCTCGAGAAAGCTAAAAAAGCCAATATAGCCCTATGTTCATATAAAAAGGCAGTGGGTAATATATGGGGACTACAACCAAGCGTTACACACTGGCTCTATACAGCTCTTATAAGGCCAATATTGCTATATGGTGCTTTAGTCTGGTAGCTTACACTGAACAAACAAACACACCTCAACAAACTTCGCAAAGTTCAAAGATAAGCCGAGCTGTGCATTAGCGGATCATTGAGAACCACTCCTTGATATCCTAACAAAACAGATGGCTGGTAACACAGCGATAATTCTGGAAACCACCTCTCAATGGAGGGGAGGTACAATAGGACTCTCTAGCATTAGGGAACTCTTTCCTCAAATACCCAAAACCGTAGACTACATCAAGCAAAAACTTTTCTTCCTCAAAAAGTTTGATGTATCCATTCCTTCCAGAAATCACGGGGATACTGAAAGTCCTCCACCTAACAATACAATTGAAATTTACACCGACGGATCAAAATTGGATGGCAAAGTGGTGGGAGGAGTCTACTCCAAAACATCCAACGAGCCTTAGCCGCGCATAAGCCAGAGTACCAATAAAGCCAGGAAGTTTGGCAGGGTGTGTACAGTGTACATTGTACACCATATGCACACACACACAGGGGCACATGACAATATATCAAAAATTCTCTTAACTGAAATAGTCCACTTTAGCATATAATTTAATGATATTTAAGCATTTCCCACACTTTAAGAAATCAGCACAATTATCTTTCAACATTAAAAGGCAGTAATTTTAAAATATCTTAATCGTATTAAGCTTTTTAATTGTCCGGATTGTGTAAACTCCGCTGGTTAATAAAATATATTTTAATTCACTTTTGTTTTTATTATTATATCACAACGTTATGTGCATTCCAACATCTTTTTTAAATTCAAATAGGTTATAACTATAAAGTGAAGTATGAATGACAAACATACATTTACTGAGATATACCAGTAAACGTTTAGCTTAGTTGGGTTTTTGATTTTGTGACTAACAGCAGCCAGAATTATTTTATTTCGCATGTTAATAAATGTGGAAGAAAAAAGTGGTTACTTCAGTAAGTGGCTCATTGGTGTGAAGAGCATAATTTTTTTTATAATAACATTATACGCTCCGCGTCAGCAGAATAGGTTCGTTGTTTCAAAGATATACAAAAGATTTTTCGTCTAAAATGAGCATAGCAGAAAACTTTTTGTTGCTGTTTTCTCTTAATTTGTGTATAATGAAAAATTAGGTAAAGTGAATTTTTAAATAAATTAACCTTTAATTTTCTGTTGTTGTTTAAGCTCTAGCAATTCAGGGTTGCCATTTTTTTAAGAGCCAGGCCAGAGCTTTTTGGTTTTTTAAAACAATTATTTAATGGTCTGCTTTAATTAAAAAATTAATTATTTCTTTGCTTCTTTAAACTGTTAAAATTATTATTTTAAGAAACATAGTACATAGTGCTTTTATTTATAAGAAACATAGTACATTCTGTGCTTTTATTTATAAAATTATAATGTTAGCACAAAATCATATAAAGACCCAAATATTGGTATCATTTAAGAACAATGTATGTTGTATGTTTTTTACTATAAACCAAATATTTATAAGTAGTGCTTACAAACAAAAAGTAAATAAATAAAGATCAAAATTTTATATCACAAAAACAAATTTCATCATAAATACTTCATTTTGTACTAAATACTATTACAGTTATTTAACTTATGAATTGCTTATACCATATTTATTTTAAAATTTATATTTGGCTTCCGTCTTTGATGCTCTTACAAGCTTTTGTTGATCTGGGAAGAAGCGAAAGAAACTGCTGGCAATCCATATTAAAATTTATCTGTATGAATAGCTCTGCTTTAACCAAACTTGTGTTCAGTTTGTTTCTGTCGTTTCTCCATACCGACTCCATTAAAGAGAACACCCGTTCAACAAAAGCGTTGTTTACAGATACGCTTAAAACTTTTATAACAAGTTGTGCTATTTTAAAATATCTATTTGTTAATATTATTTAAACATATGCACCCAAAAATCGCTTTAAGATAAGTCAGTATCCTTTAATGTTGGCAAAACATTATTGATGACGTTAATTTCATCAAAAAGTTTGTCAACGCCTTTAAGTCTTTTTTCCTTAAATTGATATGGAATTTCGATTTTTTAAATTAGTTAAGAGCAAAACTGCCCTAAACAGGTCTTTCAAGAAACTTGAGATTCGCGGAATGAGGTTGTTTTGACGTGCTGCTTGAAGAGATTCTTGCCAACACCACAGAACGGTTCCAGTCCTGTCAATGGGGATTCTGCTTGCTGTTTGGCTAGAGAGTCTGCTCTCTCATTCCCGTCAAAGCCCCAGAGGGCAGGAATCCACTGTAGCGTAATTTTGTTGTTCTGTGTAGCCACTTCGTTAAGGACGTTGACAGTCTCTGACACTAACTTGGATTTGATTATGGGTGATGGCAGAGCTTTAAGTGCAGCTTGACTGTCGGAGAAGACGAAAATCGTTTTGCCCCTAACATTGTTCAGACAGTTCAGTCTGATACATCTATTAATGGCAAGGATTTCCGCTTGGAAGATTGTGGTAAGCTGACCTGCACGGTAGAATTGGCTCTCATTGGAGTGCCCTCCAAAGATTCCAGCTCCCGTGCCTTCCTCCTTTTTGGAACCGTCCGTATACCACACAAGGTCGTTTTCGGATGGGTTTAGTTTCTCGTGTTCCCAGTTAGATCGGGGGGTGGGGGGGGGGGGATAACTACGATGAAGTTTTTGTTAAAGCAGCTTTTGGGAAGCTTGTCATCTAGGGGCATGCTGAATTGCTTTTCTCGCTTTAGGGTTGTAATTAAGGAGAGGTGTCCTTTAAGGGGATGGTTTGGACAATGCTACCCAGATGGAAGAGTCTGTGCAGGCTGGGCTTCGCCTCCGTCTGGATGTGAATGTGGATAGGTGTGAGCCCTAATATGACATTGAGGGCCGCTGTTGGCGTGGACCTGATGCAGCCTGTCATACATACCCTGCACCTCTTTGAACTCGTTCTAACCGCTTGATGGTTGATCCTTCTAAGGTTTTCGACCACCACACTACAGGCGCATATGATAGTGTGGGTCTGACGATCAAAGTGTAGAGATTGTACAACATCTTAGGACTTATTCTCCAGTTCTTGCCGCAAATTTTTCTGCAGGTCCACAATGAGGCTGTTAATGTGGTCTTTGTGGAGGTTCCAGGACAGTTTACTATCCAGGATCAACCCAAGATACTTTGCAGAGTTGAAAAAAATCTACTTTTTCCTAAAAGAGTTCCGGGCAAATAAGATTAAGCTTGCTCCGTTTTGTAAAAGGAACAATAACTGTCTTTTTTGGGTTAACAGAGAGGTCTTCGTTAAGGCACCATCTCTGTACTGTGTTCAGTGCTGCTTGTAGAACCTCAGACTACCTTAGGATTGTGGTCTGACAGTATGATGATTGCTCCTTCGTATGATGACTGCTACGTCATCGGCATACCCAACCACATCCATCCGAGTGTCTTTGAGTTCAACTACGAGACTATCCACTACTAGGACCAACAGGGGTTTATAGGACGCCTCCTTGCGCGCATCCCGTGGTTGTAGTTGCTTTGAGGGAAGTGTGATCCAGTCAAGTCTGGATAACTCTACTATTAGTGTCGTCATAATCCACCTGCTTATAATTGTTGGCATGTTAAGGTTGTTAAAAGCCCTTCTCGTCGACTCATATGACGTATTATTGAAGGCTCCTTCGATGTCAAGGAAAGCGACAATACATATTTCTTTGCAGTCGATAGATTTTTCAATAATGCTTATGAGGTCATTAAGTGCTGACTATGTTGATTTACCCGTTTGATAGGCATGTTGTGCCTTACAAAAAGGAAACATTGACAAGGCATTCTCCCTTATGTATTTATCAATGATTTTCTCCATGATTCTCAGTATGAAGGACATAAGGCTGTCTGAAAGATTTTGGATTGCTCTCCGAGCTTCTGCCAGCCTTAGGAAGGTATTTTACTATCACTTGCCTCCAAGCTTCAGGTATGTAGCCATAGGCTAAACTGCAGCTGAATTGTTTTGATAGAAGGGGTGTTAGATGTTCTGAACCTTGGTTCAATAGAGCTGGAAAAATACCATCTCCACCAGCAGATTTGAAGGATTTGAAGGAGTTAATGGCCCAATTAACTGCTGATGCGTTGGAAATTTGTTTACATAATATCCACTCTCCTCTTCTTGCCAGATTTGTCTGTTTGTAGTGGTAAGAGTTGTTTGGGTAGGGACCGTTCTGAATGACGGAGCCCGGGAAGTGAGTTTTGAGTTCTAGGGTTCTCTTTTTTGGTTTTTGTCTGGTCCACCATTCTCATGTATCAGACTACCTAAGGATTGTGGTCTGACAGTAGCTAAGAACATCTATGATGGAACCACAGAAGTTCCTGAATGAGTCCTTTTTAGCCTTCTTGATCTCTTTGTTGTAGTTGGTGAGAGATCGTTAGTAGGATTGCTAGTCATTATTGTGCTTAGCTCTGTTGAATAGCTTCCTTACTCCTTTTCTGATATAATTGAGGTGGTTGTTCCACCAGGCTGCTTGTCTCTTGAACTTCTTCAGTTTAAGACGACAGTTATCTTCAAAAGATTGGATGATGGATGATTGGACATAGTCTGCTGAGAATTTCAATTTGCCTACGGTATCAATTCTGAGGGGAAGTTTATCGAGGATGGCCTGACCAAGCTGCTCTTTGTAAGAGTTCCAGTCAGTGTCTTGTTCTCTGCGATAGGAAGTATTTTGTACAGTAGCTGACTTTATTTCAAACCTAATGTGACAGTGATCTAAGCACGAAGATTCTTTTGAAACATACCAGTCCGCTATTATGTCATTATGAATGGATGTTATGAATGGATGTCTAGAACCTCTCTTCTGTTTACAATAATAAAAGTTGGTTCATTTCCAACGTGGCATAAGTAAAGATTATTAAAAATCTAAAGTCTAAAACGGAGAGTGGCAAATTCTTCTGCAGGTCCACAATGAGGCTGTTAATCTGCTGATGATGCGGTCTATGTGCAGGTTCCAGGTCTGATCTCAGAAGATCAGCTATGCAGTCCGGGGGACAAACTGGCTCGTCTCCCGCAAATTAGGCTGAGGCTATAATGATTTCCTCCTAGTGATTGCGCTTGATCAGGGCCGCAGTAAGGTCCTGGTTGATGAACTCTGTCAACGGAAAGAGAGATATGTTATTGTGATAGACAATACAAGTTCTGGGCCTAGAGGATGAATTTTAATATAAAATCCTACATGCATGGTTTAGACCCAGGATGTCGCCATTTGTGCTGGTCCAGGGTTCTTGCACAAATGCAATGTCGACTTCGTCTCGGAGCATCGTCTGGACCAGGACTGCAGAGGCTTCTTTGGTGTGGTGAAGGTTGATTTATACAGCCTTTTTTTAAAAATTCATAACTCAGTCAAAAACAAACATTTTTCCAACATTTTTTTTTATTATTGTAGAGAATTGAAAAAAATATATTTTTCACTCCAAAATGGTTTTATAGAGCTCCAAACTGGTGGCAGAGAAAAAAACGGGGACTCGTGGTTGCAGCGCTGGGAGTCGCAAAAATTGTCCGATCTGGAAAAATTGACTTTTTTAAATCAGGGACAGGAGCTCATTTTTAAAATTTTTTTAAATTTTTGGTGATGTTCCAAATTCGAAAAAAATATTGACTTTAAAAATACATAAGAAATCGAAAAAAGCTCGTGTCATACGATAGCGAATCAAGTTTAAAAAAATACAAAAAAAAAACTCACGTGTCGCAAAGTATATGTGGCAGAAATGAAACTTCTTAAACAATAAAAATTAAGATAGATTTTAGTGTGAAATAAGAGAGAAAGTATCTCAAAAGAAATTCAATCAATACAAAATGGAATAATATTTTGTTTATTCAATATTTACATCCAGGAACCGTGCCGGTTATGGTTTTTATCGAAAAAGTCACGGTCAAAAGTTTTATCGGTCAAAAATAACAGTTTTTCTTGCCGTTTATTTTTTCAGTCAAAAATATCAGGCAACTTGTATTTTTTCAAAGGTCATTTTACTGACTAGAAAACTATTGATACCATTATTTTCATCTCATCGGTGAGACACTTTCCACATGGTGTCAACAGTTCAATCTATCAAGCAGTCTTTAAAAAAACACAAATTGCCTGATATTTTTGACCCAAAAAATAAAAGTCACAAAATAATTATTACTTTTGACTGATAAAAGAAAAGTCAAAAGTAACCTTTATTTTTCCCCGAAAAAATAACAGTTAACTTTTAATTTTTATAGAATCAGTCGAAAATTTAAAAGGCACTTAATATTCGTGAGGCTGAGGACATTTGAAGCTTTAAGCTAGGATTTGATATGCAACAAAAAAAATATGCAGAAGTGTTGCAATAAAATTATAAGTTCATTAATGTTATTAAAGCATTCATTGCAGCAATGAAAGTGTTTATCTGTCAGTCTTTTGCTTTTTCTCCACACAATTGTTATATTTTGTTACGTAATGTACAGCATTCCAAGCATAAAGAAATAAAATTTCCGTGCATACTCTTAGGCTGAAAATCAAATGGTACGGATCAAAAGTTTGAGACAGGGTGTGTCTGTGAAATACAAGACACGGACTAAAACCCGTTCAAAACTAATTGCATTTTGTATGCTTGTTTGTCATGTGACTATGTGGCATGGTGATAAAGCTTCTGACTCTTAACAGATGCATAGTAGAAAGTCAGGGTTCTAATCCCGTTGACGACGATAATTTTTTTAAAATTTTTATATGAATTCAAAACGCTAGCCTAGCGTCACGAATAAGAGACCTTGAAATTTCACTCGCTGCCAAAGAAGTTTCGCTTCAAAAAAAAATTTCGTCAAAAATGAACCCGCTAGTGCCGCAACCAGTACGAAACATGTTTTCGAGATAAACGCGTTCAAAGTTTGTGAACAAAGAAAAAAGGTTACCTTCCATCTGCCATGCCTGCTTCGTAATGTATGCCTTCGTTATCTTGTGTTGGCTGTTTCTTATAGTTTTTTGCAATCGTTAAGCAATTCGGGCTTCTTTTGAAGCTTCATATGCCTTCACTCTGGTGCATTTCAAACGATTTGCATCATTTCCTTTGCTAAAATTAAATGCTATAGCTCTTATGGTGATACCAAGTAGTTGAAACATTTGCAAATAACTCTAAGCACCGTTATTGTAAGTAGACACTGCCATGTAGCTTGCAATATTAACAATTTTGTTGCTGCCTGACATACACTTAGGTGCAATGAGCCAAATTTTTGCATTGAAACTTTCATTGGAGTTTAACGTGAATCCACCCAAGCACTTGTTTAGTAATTCATCGCTACTCAACACCGTGTAATGCCATGTTCACACAGAGAGTTTAGTTTGCGTTTCGTTTGAGTTTAAATCAAGCTGTTCACACAGAGGTGCGTCGGCAGAATTGAGTTTACGGTGGATTGAAATGATCGCCAATTTTTGGAATTTCGCTCAAAACTCAGCTTTTTACGGCCCATACTGACTGACTGATGAGAAACCATCATCTTCTAAACTTTCCCAAGTTCTTTTATTTGTTTTTTGGATTATTTTTGTTAAAAATAAAATACAAATAGAAACTTGCATAATTGAGAATCAGCTGTTGTTGGCATTTTTTATCGTTCAATCGAATCGAACACAGCTAAAATCTAACTGAACGAATGTTTTTATCAAACACTAGCATACTTTTAGGCATGTATCAAATTGAGTTTTGGTAAACGTAGAAAGCAAGTTGTGTTTAGTTGCATTTTCTCCTGCAAAATTGTACTGGAAACGCCAGCGTTTAAATTGAGTTTAAGGGCAAAACGCAACTTTGTACTGGAAACGCAAACTAAACTCTCTGTGTGAACATGGCATAAGCTGGTTTGATTGCCTCCCTAGTAACACAAGGGGAAGTTATAAGTTCAGAATCCAGCTTATAAAACAGCAATGTCTTTATATGAGCTCTGGTAGAATAATTAAAAGGATCTAGGCTTTTATAGCGAAATATTGAATTTATAATATCTTGCTAGAGCATATATAAAATCATTATAAAGAGAGACGTAGAAATGTCTTTAATATGCATTTTTAAAGCTCAGATTGTAGTGGTTATAAAGGGATGGCGACATGTCTCTTTAGTGTCTTTTTACTGTGCATAATAAAATTATTATAAAGATTGCGATTCGGCACATCAACTGAAAAATATTCTTGCTTGAAACGAAAAAACATCGAACTTAATGAAATTTTATCATATTTTTGGAAGTTTAAGTTTAGCCGAGTGTGCTGGCGCTCGAGTCTAAGAACTCGAATGTACTGGATTCAAATCCCAACAACAAGAACACCAAATAATTTTTTTTTTTTTTTAAATAATGTTTTTTTTTTAATTTTTTAATGAATGAATTTTTTAAGATTAGAAATGTGTGTATCATAAGAAATGTATCTTTTTTCTACAAATGAAGTTTTGAGTTGAACAAAACAAATTGTTCGGTTACCGCAATTTAAAAACAACTTATGTTAATGGCAAGCGAAATTAATTTCTTGCAACTTAATAACGCGTTTCTCGCAGCTGACTATTATTATGACAACTGTTCAAACGTTTCCAAAATGATTATAAGCACGATAAACAAAGTTCGTTTGCAGCAAACTGGCGATTAACGTTTGTTTTTCTTTGCGTGCATGTATCCTGCGTTTTCATTCAAAGTGAACATGTCATCAGGAGATGTGGTTAATAAGCATACGGGCAGTAAGGAAAACGAAAAGGTAAGATATATTTTATAAAAAGTAAAATTCGAGCACAATTCGAGCTATTTGGGAGAATTATGGAGTGCTATCATGGCCAGAAGTCAAAAGCGATAAAAAGGTCAATAAGTTTATTGAGAATTATTGATATATTGTTATCCAAGGAGATAAAATAAAATATTTATGTTCAAGGAGTTTTAAATGGATTTATACAAGTTTTGAAATACATTGGATAAACTCATTTTCAATTTATTGTGTCAATATTCTCCACCACGATTGAGTCTGAATAACGCCTGAATAGCGCCTGAATAACGCCAAAAAGCATTTGTAGCAGAGTTCTTGAACGCCGCTGTTTTTACCAAAACACGTATCAATTATCTTCAATAAATGATTCAATGCCAAATGGCTGATACGGTTTGTAAGGCCCAATTTCTGATATTTTCTCTAAAAAGATCACTGACTGAAAATTCAGGGTTTTTCATAAATCATCGTCATAATCTAAATCTTCACTGTCAACATAAAAATAGTGGTCAGAATAATTCATGTTGCCGGAGTTATTGTTTAGGGTCACTCCATGGTCACTTGGTTTCAGCACAAATTTGGGTGAAGCAGGCACTACATTATCGAGTGCAGCAATAATGTCAATATTGTTCAAACTATTGAGTTTTATTGACGACAATATTTGGTCTTTCAACAATTTCATCTTTTTCTCGAATGATACACGTTGTGATTTCAAGTTTCGGCAATATGTCCCACTTCTTTTAACTTTTCTCCAAGATCGAATCATATCTACAATTTCTTAAACTTGAAAAAAAAAACTTGTATGCGTCGAGATTGACTGCAAATGATTTATTGAACGACGGCATACTTTTCTTCATTTTATTACTTTATAACGCTATATTTAAAGACTTTATCAAGACAAACCAAAGAAAAATATGATTCGCTTTCGACGTAGAGATGTACATGTCACATATAGCCTAGTGGATAGCGTGCATGACTACGGAGCGTTAGGACGATGGTTCGAATCCGAATATAACAGGTAAGTACAAATAAAATTTTAAAAAGATAATAATAATGGCTTTATAATAACAATCATATTCAAAATAAATTGTAATATATAAAAGAAAAATATTACAAATTTAGTTTTTTATATTTATTTTTCGCGCAACTCTTTTTTAAGTCTCTGTAAGGAGTATTTTAAAGTCCTTTGAAATACCTCTACACAAGACATTTGTCTTGAAAGTCATGGAGGGGAACATGTCTTTATAACCCATACGCCAAATTGGCCTTATAAGCTCCTATAAAGAACATATAAATACAATTCCATGTTTTTGTAATTATCTTTAAAAGGTCTGTAAAAGAACCTATAAATATTGTTTGTGCTACTAGGGCTTTTGCACTATTTCATGAAGTGGTGGTATATGGAGAACAGTTGATCCTTCTGCCTTTGCCAATAACACCAACTGTCACTACCTGTAGGGCAAAACATATGCTGAGGATTTTCATCGGTGGATATCTTGTGATAACATGTTGCCCAAATGGCATTACGCATATTTTCCAAAGAATTGATGTTGTTTCTAATGATGAATCCATAATAAACTGTCAATTCGTCAATCAATTTCGCTGTTAATTTGCCTTTACCGCTGAGACTTGTTCGTGATGTTCATGGCTCTTTTACTGGTGTACTTGTTTTTTTTAAATCTGTAATCAATTTTCGTAGCCGTGCACCCATACGTTTTTGTACATGGCCAATGCTTTTTTTCACTTCAACATCATTGTACGGCTTAGCATTTGAAATTGTAGAAAATGTTTTTGAGTCTCCATCTCCGATGTAATACTGATATTTGACACCATATCATTCGAAAACAAAAACTCAATCGAGAACGTTGTGAAAAAATTGTATAAAAAAATTTTTGAATAATTTTAAAAAAATATTTTTATATACATAATTGTTATATGTATATAATATCTTTATAACAAACTAATAACGATTCGTGCTTCGTGTTACATGAGATTCATTAATCTCTATAAGTTGCATGAACTCTCAATCCAGTAATTGTAAACGACGACTAGATGATTTTATCTACACCGAACATCCCGACAACCAACCATGACAAATAAATAATCATCAAACCAATTCGCGGTTCTTTGTGATGACGTCGAAATCGAAGATGACAACAATTCATCTGAGGATTCACCTCAAAATAGAACAAACGCATCTGTTATGCCTCGCGTTTCACCAATTGTTATAAGAAACATGAGCTTACAATCTTTGCAACATTTACTATCACAAATAAAAATAGAAAATTATAACATCAAACATATGTCAATCGGCATTAAAATGTTTCTTCAGCAAGAAAAAGATTACAACGAACTTATTTGTGCTTTAAAAAATAACAATTCGGAATTTTTTTCATACATGATAAAAGCAATCCGCCCATTGAAATTCGTACTATCTGGACTTAACGATGAACCCGCTTCAAAAGAACAACATTCTATGTACCGAAGTAAAAGTAACTCGTTTGAAGAATAAACGATTTGATTATCAATCAAATTACCTTGTATTTTTCCAAAAAGGAACAACTAAACTCTCTGAATTAAAGAAATGCAAAACACTCTTTCAAACAATTATTCAATGGAGTCATTGGAGAAAGAAACTTTTATCAGTCACACAATGTTATCGTTGCCAAATGTTTGGTCATGGAGACCTTAACTGTCATCTTCCACCAAAGTGCCAATCATGTGGAGAAAACCATTTGTCTACTACGTGCAGTTCTACATCTATAATCAAATGTTCAAACTGTGGTGGAAACCACAAATCATCTTACCCTATTTGTATCAAAAAATTAGAGCCTGTAAACATATTAAATAATTTAAAAAATAAGTCAAAACACAGAAAACACCTTAACAATAAACCAATACTACAAGATTCTCAAGTTCCTCCTCTTCCCAGACATACCAATATACTTAATACTCTTAACAAAAATTACTCTACACAACTTTCTTAAAGTTACGCCTCTCTTACTAATCAATTTAACGAAAATACGAATGATCTATTATTTTCATCCACTGAACTTATTGCAATTACCACAGAATTATTACAAAATCTTCGATCAGCTCACAATAAAGAAGCTTAAATTATAGCAATTGCCACTGTTGTTACTAAATACGTTTATAACAATGTCTAACTTAAAATGTATCTTATTGAACTGTCACAGCATTGTAAACAAAAAATTAGACCTTAATGATTACATTAATTTAAAAAATATTGATATTGCCTTACTATGTGAAACATGGCTTTCACCAAACATAAGTTTTAAACGTCCAATTTTTTTATTTATAGACTCGATCGCACTAGTGCAAGGGGTGGTGGAGTTGCAATAATGATGAAAAAAGTTATTGAACACGAGCTCTGACCTTTATTAAATCTTGAAATAATTGAAGCCCTATCAATTAAAATAAATTTGATTAATAATACAAATATCACACTTACTGCAGCCTATTTCCCTGGTGGTGCATACGACTCGATAAAATCTATGAAATTTAGTAACGATTTCAATAAATTTTGGAACAATAACAATAACTTCATAATTTGCGGAGACTTTAACGCACGTCATAACTTTTGGGGCTGTTCATGAAAGAATAAATGGGGAGATTTAATTTATTCCAATTACTCCAGAAACAGTTTTTCTATTTTATATCAAATTTATTTTCCTGCAGCTTAAATATAAGCCTTTTTATAAAGTTTTCAATTTTAGGGTTATATGGGAGGTGGGCATGTTAGTGTGTGTATGAAGCCAATTTTTCTAACAAACCGCAGTTTGACATAGAATACACGAATACCGAGTTTCCGTTTTGTACCTTTAATATCAGCCTCTTTATAGAGTTTTCAATTTTGGGGTTGTATCGGAGGTGGGCGTGTTAGTGGGTGGATGACGCCCATTTTTCTGACACACCTCAGTTTTGACATAGAATACACAAATACCGAGTTTCAATTTTGTATCTTTAATATTAGTCTCTTTATAGATTTTTCAATTTTGGGGTTGTATGGGAGGTGGACGTGTTAGTGGGTGGATGACGCCCATTTTTCTATCACATCTCAATTTTGATATAAAGAACACAACTACTGAATTTAAGTATTGTAGGTTTAATATAAGCCTCTTTATAGAGTTTTCAATTTTGGGGTTGTATGGGAGGAAGGCGTGGTTTTCATCCGATTTAGCCCATTCTCGAACTTGATCTTAGTTTTTTTTAAAAAAACTTAAATATCGAATTTCATTACGATAGCTTGAAAATTACGGCTGTAATCGTGTCGACAGACAGACGGACAGACAGATGGACATGGCTTAACCAACTCAGGTGGTGATGCTGATCAAGAATATATATACTTTTCTATACCTATCACGCCTCCTTTTGGGTGTTACACACGTCGTGACAAAATTAATATACCCCTTACGCAGTACGCGTGGGGGTATAAATATCTTGTTTTAATGCTAGCATTCAAAGTGCATTTGATTATGCCGTACCAAAAAATCATTCTCTATAAATACAAAACAAATTCCACAATATATTAAAAACTTCATTAAAGAAAGAAAAATTATCCGTAGATGGCAAAGATGAAGAACAATCGTGTTGGTAGACAAATAAGATATTTTGAATTTTAACATACACCAAGCACTTGAAAAATTTAGAAATAAATCATTTAATAATTGTTTGACAAATTTAAATAAAGGATCAAAGAAATTTTGGAAACTAACAAAAATAAAATATTGCAAGTCAAGAAAAAGCTAATGCACTAGGTTTACGCTTGTGTAACGCTCATAATATAAGTGTAAACCTTTCAGTAAACTAGTAAGGTATATCTTCGACTTGGCCGAAGTTAACATACCCCCACGGCCGATTCTGAAGGGTGGAAGAATCTTAAATTGGAGAAATATCAAATTGCTTTCCTGCAGCTTAAATATAAGCCTTTTTATACTGTTTTAAATTTTGGGGTTGTATGGGAGGTGGGCGTGTTAGATTGTGTATGACGCCCATTTTTCTAACATACCTCAGTTTCAACATAGAATACACAAATACCGAGTTTCCATCTTCTAACTTTAATATTAGCCTCTTTATAGATTTTTCAATTTTGGGGTTGTATGGGAAGTGGGCGTGTTAATGGGTGGATGACGCCCATTTTTGTAACACACCTCAGTTTTGACATTAAATACACAAATACCGAGTTTCCATCTTGTAACTTTAATATTAGCCTCTTTGTATATTTTTCAATTTTGGGGTTGTATGGGAATTGGGCGTGTTAATGGGTGGATGACGCCCATTTTTATAACACACCTCAGTTTTGACATTGAATATGCAAATACCGAGTTTCCGTCTTGTAACTTTAATATTAGCCTCTTTTCAATTTTGGGGTTGTATGGGAGGTGGGCGTGTTAGTGGGTGGATGACGCCCATTTTTCTAAGACATCTTAGGTTTGACATAAAACACACATGTATCAAATTTCAGTATTGTAGCTTTAATATTAGCTTCTTTGTAGAGTTTTCAATTTTGGGGTTGTATGGGAGGTAGGCGTGGTTTTCATCTGATTTAGCCCATTCTCGAACTTGACCTTAGTTTTTTTAAAAAAAGCTTAAATATCGAATTTCATTACGATAGCTTCAAAATTGCGGCTGTAATCGTGTCGACAGACAGACGGACAGACGGACAGACAGACGGACATGGCTAAATCAACTCAGGTGGTGATGCTGAGTAAGAATATATATACTTTTCCATACCTACCACGCCTCCTTTTGGGTGTTACACACGTCGTGACAAAATTAATATACCCCTTACGCAGTACGCGTGGGGGTATAAAAATAAGATAGATTTTAGTGTGAAATAAAGAGAGAAAGTATCTAAAAAGAAATTCAATCAATACAAAATGGAATAATATTTTGTTTATTCAATATTTACGTCCAGGAACCGTGCCGGTTATGGTTTTTATCGAAAAAGTCACGGTCAAAAGTTTTATCGGTCAAAAATAACAGTTTTTCTTGCCGTTTATTTTTTCGGTCAAAAATATCAGGCAACTTGTATTTTTTCAAAGGTCATTTTACCGACTAAAAAACTATTGATACCATTATTTTCATCTCATCGGTGAGACACTTTCCACATGGTGTCAACAGTTCAATCTATCAAGCAGTCTTTAAAAAAACACAAATTGCCTGATATTTTGACCGAAAAAATAAAAGTCACAAAATAATTATTACTTTTGACTGATAAAAGAAAAGTCAAAAGTAACCTTTATTTTTCCCCGAAAAAATAACAGTTAACTTTTAATTTTTATAGAATCAGTCGAAAATTTAAAAGGCACTTAATATTCGTGAGGCTGAGGACATTTGAAGCTTTAAGCTAGGATTTGATATGCAACAAAAAAAATATGCAGAAGTTTTGCAATAAAATTATAAGTTCATTAATGTTATTTAAGCATTCATTGCAGCAATGAAAGTGTGTATCTGTCAGTCTTTTGCTTTTGCTCCACACAATTGTTATATTTTGTTACGTAATGTACAGCATTCCAAGCATAAAGAAATAAAATTTCCGTGCATACTCTTAGGCTGAAAATCAGATGGTACGGATCAAAAGTTTGAGACAGGGTGTGTCTGTGAAATACAAGACACGGAATAAAACCCGTTCAATACTAATTGCATTTTGTTTGCTTGTTTGTCATGTGATTATGTGGCATAGTGATAGAGCTTCTGACTCTTAACAGATGCATAGTAGCAAGTCCAGGTTCTAGTCCCATTGATGACGAAAATTTTTTAAAATTTTCATATGAATTCAAAACGTTAGCTTAGCGTCACGAATAAGAGACCTTGAAATTTCACTCGCCGCCAAAATACTTTTAAAATGGAAAATTAAAATAAATTCACTAAATCACAAGCAATGTTTTTACTAAAAAAAGAGCAAATCGAAAATTACCACAAAGAAATATTTTCTATGACAATATTAGCATTGAATGGTGCTCTGAACTTAAATACTAAGGAATGGTTCTCGATAAGACGTTTACATTTAAATTGCACATAAATGATAGATTATATAAATCAAATCGTTTGACTAAAACATTATAATCTATGATAAATCGGAAATCCTATTTAAGTTTAGAAAACAAATTATTGATTTATAAAATGATTTTTTTAACTATTTTAACATATCGTCACCAGTATGGGCTAACGCAGCATTATCACACATAAAAAAAATTACAAATTATGCAGAACAAACTTTTAAAAATAATGACAAATTTACATAGACACTTTTCTACAAGAATCCTACACCACTTCACTGATATACATAAAATAAGTACCTTTATAACAAATACTAGCAATCGATTCCACCAAAACTGTATTCATTCTGAAAACACATTAATAAGAAATCTAATTTCTTCTTAAAACTAAACCTTAATAGATTTATTTTTAATATTAACACATATTTACTCAGCATAGACAAAGTTTACATAAGTAGTTGTAATACAAATAGCTTTAAGTTCATATATAATTTTGAGGTTTTTTGCAATCACTTTTTCCTCTCATTATTTACATAACCTTCTTATTTATATCGTCAGTTGACATATTTAAAATATTAGAGCTGAAAAGAATATTCTGAACTACCAAAATGTATATTAATATAACCATAGAAATGTAAATTATTATTTAATTGGTATATAAAAATTGAATTTAATTGAAATTGACACCATGTAGTAGTTCAGATCTTTGAAACATTAGGGGTATTCTCGCTGTCTTGCAAAACCCTTGCAAGGTGTAAGAATTGCAAAAGTTGCAGAATCTTGCAACCCGTGCAACGACACAACAACAAAATACAAGCGATAAAAGTTTTGCAATTCGTGCAATCTGTGCAACAGTGATACCCATGTTTTGAGTAGACGTGCAACCGTGCACTCTGATTGAGACAAATTTGTTAATTTTAGTTCGTGTGCGTTAGAGTAAGTATTTAAAGTTTTTGTTTTCGCCTGTTCGCGGCATTTCTTTTAATATTCACAATATTTGTGATTTTGTGCGTTCCCGCAGTGTTGCATGTTTCAGTATTGCAAGGTTGCATTTTCACAAATTTTGCATCTTTGTTATACTGAGAGAATACCCCTTTTGTCAAAATTGCACCCGGTTCCATTTTTCCTGTGCTGCCGCTATGATTCATGGAGCACGATGCTTCATGCTCTGAGAACCATATTTCAAAGTCTGCATTGTTCAAATTTTCTTTTTGGTACTCACAGTTTTTGCAGTGGATACTTTTTACTTCAAAATCAATTACTTTCCCCGTAAAGTGTCCAATGAGTGTAGCCACTCCGAACAAAGACGAAAAATCTCTTTTCATCCAAGTTCCATCGCCAGATACAATTATATCATCATCAACCAATTCTAAGTCATCTTGTTTTGTAGCCTTGATAGTTCTTTCTCAGCAGCACACTTCATTGATGATTGAGCAACTGTGGTTACGGCTTTTTCAACATTTTCCATAAAAGCATCATAAGGTCGTTGAGTGATGCATGTTGGTAAATCCATAAGTCCACAAAACAGTTGCGTGGCCGACAGTCCTTTCCCAAGAACGCGCATAGTGGCAGCAAGTCTCCTATTGATTTCATACGCTCTACCGTTTATCAATGGTGATGAATTTATGGTTTTGATAAGGTCATTGCACTTTGTACAAAATATAGCCAGTTTGAATCCAAGGCCACACAGATTTCTTTTCAAATTTTACATTTCCACCACATTTTCGACAAATAAGGCAATCAGCATTGAAAAAAAATATTGTAGTATATTGTAATATGCAGTAGGAAAATGTTTCATCACAACCAACATCCACTGATGCTCCATGAAGTTTTTTAGCAGATGTACTAGTGAAATCCACCTCAGATTCCATTTCTTCTGTTGAAATAGGTTTTCTTGATGTAATGATTTTGTGTAAAAAACCTCTTTTACCTTTTCGATCTATAGAACGACGTTTCATTTTTCAATATTTTTCCCAAAAAAAAACACGACTTCACGCTGCAAAAGATGCCAAATAACTGAGCATATAAAAGAAAAATTCCACTATATGAGGTATAAAGATGCACTTTTTCAAGAAATTCAAAAACACAAAAAAGACCCACCCTTCAAGTAGGTACGAAATAACAACCACCAAAAGTCAGGTAGCAAGTAAAACAAGTATATACCAGCTGCCGTACGTAGGTAGCGCGTAAATTAAAAATGCGCTCTCACTAATCCGGCTGTAACTTTTGAACCCGTAAAAATTTTTCCATGAAATTTTTTTCTTAGAATTTTAAGAATATTTATTAAATACAAATTTACAAAAAAGTCGATTTAAAAAACCGGCCAATGTCATGTCCCCCTTTAAATCTAACATGTATCGTATAGTTCTGAAGACGTAAGAGCATTTTTAGGCAATAGTAAAATTGTTTCGCTAATCTTAAAAAAACTTGAAAAAAATAAAGATACAACACCCATACTGCTGGCATTTTACAATTTTAAATATAAAGGGTCACATTCAGTGTTGCCGTTTGGCTACAATTGTAGCCAATTTGCTACACTTAAAATTAAAAGCTACAGTGCTACAAAAGTTCATAAATGGCTACATTGTCATAGTTCTCAAGTTTTTTTAAAATTTCACAGATTTCCAGCATATAAAAATAATTTTTTGAAAACTTAAAAGGGTATTAAATACATAAAGGGTTTCAAAAATGACTGTTATAATAATAATATAATAATTATTATAAAAAAATGAATGATCCTATTTTGGGTTTATAAGATTTTGTCTTATTACACCAAAACTCCAGCTGATAGCGAAAAACGGAAATTATTTTTTAAATCTACGTTTAAAATTAATCTTGAATTACTAACCGTTTGTTGTGCAACCTTAACACTACACCTCGATATAGTTAATAATTTTTTTTTTTTTGGATTCGCCAAAGGAGTGAGAAATCTCATAAATACGTATAGCCCGAACTATACGCATGCACGACTTACATTCTAAAATCTATCCGGATCAACTGGAACAGACAGAATGCACCTACGTACTAAAAACACACCCAGTTGGCGAAGTATGAATTTCCACTAAGCACATTTACTGGCTTTTCAGCAGAATTTATTAAGAATATTTGAATTTAAAAAAGTGAACAACATCAAATAAGAAGTAAACTTTACATAAAACTCTAAAACAAAAACACCAAAGTAACTATAAATAATAGGAATATTAGTAAGTTTGCGGCCACTATCCAACCCAAGATCCTACGTGGAAAAGAGATTAAATGTTATAGCCAACCCTTTCCTCCCCGCTCAAAAAACTTAAATTCTAAAAATCTTGATAATTGTTTACTCCAAACATAGTAAACAATTACCAATAATTCTGTCCCAACAATTTCCGGCCTAAATGAAAAATTAAAACAAATAAAATTATTGATAATCGTTCACTCCAAATGTCGTAAACAATTATCAATAATTCTGTCTGAACACCTTCCGTTGTTCAGAATGCAAAAGCTTGCACTTATTTTAGCAACTAAATAAAAATTCCCAATAATCGTTTGCCTAAAATGTAACAAACAATTATTGAGAACTCTGAACGACTTCCGCCACACTGTGTGAAAGAACCTAAATGCTTACTTGCATTTAATTCTTCACTACATTTAATTAAGCAACACTAATACAAACAAGCAATAGATATATAACTAATAAGAAAATATATATGTATGCACTAGAATTAAGGTATTTAAGCCAGAACAATTTGTAATCAAAAGCAGTTGATTGACAACCGACAATAAAAGTTCAACACCTAAATATAAACACGAGTTTTATTTTTGTGGACCTTTTCAAGTTTATTGAAAAGGTCAAAATATATTTTTTTATCCAGAATCACATATAGATTCTTAACTGGCGACGAGGATGGGATATACGCAAAATATCCCTTAAAAAATATTTTTCGTTTTAACGATTAATGTGTAAACCCACACGCGAATGATCACGTGCTAAAATATATAAAAAAAAAGGCATTTATTTTTTCTTTCGAACTGTGCAAAGTAACTTTGAAAAAATTATAAACTCCTACAAAAAGTTTCCAGTAAAACTATTGCAGAAAATAATAAACTTGGAACAGAGGAAAAAGTGAATAAAAAATCATCAAAGGTGTTTAATTAATTGATAAAATTTAATAAGACTCAAGAACTCTAATAGTAAACCGAAAAAAAAACACACCAATACAAAATAACAAAAAAAACCATATATATGGAAAACTTCTTCAATACACACGCAGAATTGTACTCATACGGAAAAGAACAAGAAATAAACCAGCAAATAGCAGAATTGATCAGCAAACTCAAAGTAGAAGCAAGTAGGAAATACAAGCTCAACGAACTAAGGAGAAAAGTAACTCATCTACGCATACGATTGTGAACACCAGAAACAAAGAAACGCATCATACAGTAACAAGGGAATCATTATTAACTTCATTAACTTCAACATTATTAACTTTCATCTTAAGTTCAGTAAGTGATCCAAAAAATTTATGTGCAAAATTTATAACTTATAAATATCTTACGAAAACTATATATTGCTGTTATTTGCTCCCTTCTGTTATCCTTCTATAAAATGGCGCAATTGACAATCGACCCTATAAATTATTTAATATTAATATAATGATAAATATTAAATATTTAACCAAATTACCAACATTTAATGGTGATACAGATGAACTTCTTGATTTTTGTAACCTTATCGATAGGATCCTACCACTACTCTTGACATATACAATAGAAACACCACCCATGTTTATTGATATTATAAAAAGTAAACTGAAGGGCCAAGCTAAAATAACTATCGACATTAATTGCCAGGTCCAAAGTTGGCCGCAGATAAAAGAAATCCTTATTAATAATTTCGGTGACAAAAATACATGTGAGGAACTATTCGACAAACTAAAAAATACGACCTTCCGTACAAATTGTTTGTACTTCTACAATGATATACGAAGTAAATTAACAGTAGACCCTAATCGAATGCGTGTTGCGTTGCGCTTCCTAGCGACACGCAAATTTTGTATACGCTTAGCCTAAACAAAAGCGCTGCGTACAATCGAAAATATATATGTTCCCAGTCGGAAAAATCGTAAGGTGCTTACTAAATAATTCATGTTTAGCTTTTGGTGGTGAAAACAGGATCATGCTGAAGTAAGTATGTTGTTTGTTACATAAGAAGCACCTTACATCTTCACTTACGACTGCAACTGCAAAAGGAATGCACGTTTAAGCCGATCATGTCTTCGTGTGATCATTTCCGTGTGTACATTATTGCGTAAAGCAAGAGACATTCAGTGGTATGATGACATAACGGTATTTGACTATCGTTACGAAGATGTTAAGTGTAGCAAAAAACCAAAAGAAAAAACGAATAAAGAACAATCTTTTGGTGAACGGCGGTGTAGTAAGATCATTCGTCGTTGCGCATACAAAAATGGCTATGTGTAAAAATAAGATTTTTATTTATTTTACAGTTCAATAGCCAAATTTATGTACAATTATATATCTTCTCTATAAAAATTACGATTTAACCCTTCATTTAAACCTTCTTCGCAACGGAAATTGTAAGCACTGCTTCCGTTTACACTTACAAAAAAAGGTGAACGTAAGGCCACAGCTTACAATTTCCGTTGCGAAGAATGTTAAAATGGATTATATGCACGTCGTATATCAATACAGTCGGGGGGCCTTACGCTGTCTTGCATACATCCTGCTTATTAAATAAAGTGCATAAGCATGGAAGCCCGTTGATTCCGATTGTCGAAAGTAAATTCCCTGCACTTTATTTTAGTAAAGGGTTACGTAAGCACGTATGATGCATATCATACATTACAAAAGGAAGCTTATAGTGGCGATCATGCCTGTGTAAAAGTAATGGGCATTTGGTATTGAAGTTTTCATGCCCTGCGGATGAAAAATAAGTAAAGAATAATTCATTATGTAAGGATGGATTTTCCCACTGGGGTTTCCTTGTTGCTTTTATGTGTTTGTTGCTTTCTGTTCGAATATTTTTGTTTTATGCAGCCAACTTCAGAACTGAACGCACTGTCAAAATAGGAAATTCGAATCGAGTTGCGCTAGTGCGTTGCGCATTTCGGTAGGCTTCATATAAGATGTATGTGCATGAACCAATTCTGATAGAAGCGCAACGCAACACGCATTCAATTAGGGTCTACTGTAAGAAGACTCAATAATAAAACTGCTGCAATAGTAGGAGAGCAGGTCGCATTGAAAGAATGTGCAAATAATAACGCTAGATTAGCTCTGAACTTTTTTATCAATAGAATACCAGAACCAATGAGATCTGTTTTGATCTGTAGGAACCCCCATACACTAGAGTCAGCAATGGACATACTGTTTAAAGCCGGGTATGTATACAAAGGAGGAAGCGAAAATAATTACTCGCAAAGACGAGGTACTTATAAGAATAAACCAAATGACAACTTTCAACAGGGTAACGACAGACAATATTTTAACCGCAACTCCCAGTATAACGACAGACAAAATGACGACCCTAGAAGACATCAACAAAACCGACACCAAAATAACCAAAACGACAGACAATTCAATAATCATAATAATAACGAGTCTGAAAGACAACCAAATCGAAATTACAGACAACAAAATACAAATCATAGACAATGCAATAATGACAATAGGTTCCAACAACCAAACAGACAAAGACCAAATGACTACCTACCAAGAACTCAATATAACCAAAACAACAGATATAACGGTTTTAACAATGGTAACAATTACCAAGCCATGAGAAACACTAGCCCGCCAGAACCAATTTACATTGACATTAATACCAACGAAACGGAACATAAACATACAACTTATAAACCATATATCCCTAGTCATAACCAAGCAAGTACATCATACCAACCAAATGAAAATTTTCGTTTACAAGCCTCCCCAAATCTCTACCATATATAATCGTTCAATCAAAAATTTAACCTTTAAAGTTCATAATAGATTCAGGGGCAACGCATTCAATAATTAGCACAAATTTATGTGACCCGAAATGGAATATACCAACCCAGGAAACTATAATAAAAACCTTGCAACATAATATAAGAATTAATAAACAAGTCAGGATACCCCTATTCGAGGAATTAGGAGATCCTACGCAAAAGATTGACTTTTACGTTTGCGACTTTCATAAAGATTTTCACGGAATAATAGGTAACAATATCTTACAAAATTTAAAAGCAAAGTTTGACTTTGAAACAAACACACTACAAATAAATGACAAGAGTATCTCGTTAAACTTAGAAAAACATAATAATGTGGTTTATACAAAAGGTAATTAAGAAATCAAAGTACCAGTTGAACAAAAAGAGGGTCTTGTATACTTCGAAGGAAAAACTCCAAAAGATAGGGAAGTAATTTTAAAGCAAGGTATATACAATGTTTCGAACTTTGAAATGGAAACAGTTGTAGAAAACGCCACAGACGGCAAAAAAAATATAATACCCAATACACAAACGACAATACCAGTGACCACCGATAACTTTTACATTACTGAGGATCAAGACCATAAATCAACACTCGAACAATTAAGATTGCAACATCTAAATCAAGAAGAAGAACAAAAATTAATAAGTGTAATAAAAAATTCAAAAAGATATTTTATAATGAAGATGAAGACTTGACATTCACGAGTGCAATTAAGCACAATATACGCACTATAGAACATTCCCCAATCGTAGCAAAATCATACCGCTACCCATACATCCATAAAAATGAAGTCCGAGATCAGATCCAGGACATGCTGAGAAAAGGAATAATTAGACCAAGTCATTCTCCATACTCTGCTCCGGTTTGGGTTGTCCCAAAGAAAACGGACGCGAGCGGAAAGAAAAAATGGAGACTTGTCATAGATTACCGCAAATTGAATGAGGTAACAATCGATGACAAGTACCCCATTCCAAATATCGACGAAATACTGGAGAAATTAGGCCGCTGCCAATATTTTACAACGTTGGACCTCGCAAAAGGGTTTCACCAAATTGAAATCTGCGAACAAGACATTCATAAGACAGCTTTCAGCGTGGAAGGAGGACACTTCGAATTCCTTCGAATGCCGTTTGGGTTGAAGACAGCCCCAGCCACCTTCCAACGCTTGATGAATACAATACTGTCCGATTATGTAAACAAAATATGTCTAGTATACCTAGACGACATAATCGTATTTTCGGCCTCTTTACAAGAACATGTAGAATCATTAGCAAAGATTTTCCAGAGACTTCGAGATATGAATCTCAAGGTCCAACTGGACAAATCAGAATTCCTCAAACACCAAACTGAATTCCTTGGACATGTTGTTACCAATGACGGTATCAAACCAAATCCAAGAAAGATCGAATGTGTAAAAAAATGTCCACTCCCCAAAAGTCAGAAAGCGATTAAAGAATTTTTAGGCCTTACCGGATATTACCGCAAATTTATTAAGGATTACGCTCGAATAGCAAAACCAATGACTAAATACTTAAAAAAGGATAATAAGTTGAATACAGAAGACCCCGAATATTTACACGCATTCGAAACACTAAAAACCCATTTAATAAACGATCCTATTCTAGTTTACCCCGATTTTAATGAGCAATTCGTTCTACAAACCGATGCGAGCAATTATGCCCTCGGAGCCGTGTTATCACAGGAAGGACACCCGTCATGTTTTGCGAGTCGTACTCTTAACGACCACGAACAAAACTAAAGCACGATCGAGAAAGAGCTACTTGCGATCGTCTGGGGTACACAGTATTTCAGACCCTACTTGTTCGGAAACAAGTTTATCGTAGAAACAGACCATCGTCCTCTTACATGGCTCTTTTCCATGAAAGAACCCAACTCCAAAATAATCCGTTGCAGGCTTCGGTTAAGTGAGTACGATTTTGAAATAAGATACAAGAAAGTCCTTCAGAATGAAAATGCTGACGCCCTTTCTCGCGTTATAATTAATTTCAATGAAATTGAAAATTCTATTTTACCCGAAAGCAAATGTCCACTCAATATGTACAAGAGACAAATTGTTTTAAAAAAATTAACTCAGGATCGTTAAAAATAAAAAATCTAAAAAACCAGGAAAATAATTTATTTGAGAAATGTAGACAACGAATCCATCACCACAATCATAAAAAACCATTTCTACGCAAGCGGGACGAACGCTATATTCTTTGAAGACCTAAATGTTCTTGAAATATATGAAAATGTATTAAGAAATAATTTTGATACAACCAATGCTTTTAAAGTTATAAGATGCCAACGACTTTTAAGAGACGTAACTGACGAAAACGAACTTACGAAACTGAAAGAAACAGAACATTTGAAAAACAACCACAGAGGTATTAATGAAAATTTCTTAGAGCTAAAAGATATAATCTATAACCCGAAACTAAAACAAAGAATAACACAATTTATCAACAATTGCGAAATTTGCAATGTTGAAAAATATGAGAGAAATCCAATATAACAGAAATTCAAAATAACAGAAACTCCTGAAAGACCAAGAAACTTCATTCATGTAGATGTTTTTTATAGTCTTAACAAAAACATATTCCTAACCACAATAGACAAATTCTCTAAATACGCCCAAGCTATAAAAATATCTAGTCGGGCATGGACCGAATTCAAAAGAGCTGTAATGCAATATATAGGAAATACAGGGAACTTTAAAAATTTAATAGTAGATAATGAATTAGGTTTTAAAGCTATGCCTTTACAAGATTTCCTAAGAGACCATAACATTAACCTTCATTTTACGTCAAATAACAATCATACATGCAATTCAGATATAGAACGTTTACATAACACCATGAACGAACATTTAAGACTCCTAAGACACGACCCTAACAAGAATACAGATACAGTTGAGGAAAAGATTTATGAAATAGTTAATTTTTACAATAACACTATACACTCTACTACCGGTCGTAAGCCGATAGACTTCATTAATGGTACCATAAGTCAAGACGAATACCCTACAATCCAAGAACGCATTAAAAAGATAAAAGAGCGAACAATCAATACCCAAAACAAAAATAGGGAAGATGTAGAAATCCAAACACGACCAGTATTTTTAAAAGAAATAAGAGGTGGCAAGAACCATGCTAAATTTAGGAAAATTGTTGCCCAACCGCTAGACGATGGACATATTATTACACGAAAAGGACATAAATATTACAAATCACATCTCAAAAGAAAAAAGAAATATCAAGACAATAACAAGCCCACAATTCAAATTGCATGAACATACTAAAGTACTCCAATCTAAAATCTCTTTCTAGGATATAAAAATGACCAAATTACTCATAACAATATTGAATATTCTCATACCGACAATCCTTTCACAAACTTTGGAAATACAAAACTTAAATGAAAACAATGGCTTTGTTAGCATAAAGTTGGAAAATACAAACTCATCTTGAGTTACGACAAGGTGCTCCACATAATTAACGTAACAGAATATGAAAACACTAAAGAACACATTTGGGATAACCTTAAGACAATAACGAACAAACCAAATTTAAAAGGACCTATGCTTAATTCAGTTTTACACAACTTTAAGAATTTGCAATCAAAACTAGATAATTTAATCCCACACCAAAGGAACAAACGTGGACTTTTCAATATAACTGGTAAAATCCTTAAATATATTGCAGGTACGATGGACTCTGATGACGAAGAACAAATAATTAAACAACTACAGTCTATAAAAAGTAATAACAAAAACCTTATAACTGAAAATAACAAACAAGTAATAAAGTAACTGAATAACTTAATTCAGTTTTACACAACTTTAAGAATTTGCAATCAAAACTAGATAATTTAATCCCACACCAAAGGAACAAACGTGGACTTTTCAATATAATTGGTAAAAGCCTTAAATATATTGCAGGTACGATGGACTCTGATGACGAAGAACAAATAATTAAACAACTACAGTCTATAAAAAGTAATAACAAAAACCTTATAACTGAAAATAACAAACAAGTGCGTATCAACACCGGTATTATCGGACAAATACGCAACATCACAGACCATATAAAACAACAACAATTAACAATTAAAGAATTCGCAAGAACTTGGTCAAACGAAGTTAATAAAAAGATCATTTCAATAGAAGACGAAATAAAGTATATGCAATACCTATACCAAATTAACTATGACATAAATTTACTAATAAATCACATAGACGACATCGAACAAACACTCCTTAACAGTAGACTCGGGATATTAGGCAAAAACATTCTTACCAACGAAGAGTTCAAGAATATTTCAAATGTAAACACTTTAGCCAACATAAAGATTTCAATCGCGTCATTTGATAGGCAAATAATAATCATACTTTTAATACCGAACTTTGGAGAGAATAAGTATTCCAAGATTCTAATTGAACCTTTGCCAAACAAACATAATAAGTCTTTAAATTTAGAAGAAACCGAAGTAATTATAGACAAAGACAGCAATGTATATTATGCGGAAGTATCACAAAATATGAAGATAAATCTTAAAGAACTAAAAAATGAATGTATTTGTAATATTTTTAAGACAAAAGAAGCAAAATGTAATTTAAAAGAAGATTCAAATCCACAAGTAAAAGAAATTAAAATGGTATAATTGTTATAAAAAACTTAAAGAAAACTAGAATTTTGCATAATTGTAATGAATTTAATACAACGATAGAAGGAACATGTATAATAAGATTTGAAAATTGTTATATAGAAATAGAAAATATAACTTATAAAAATTACGAAATAAGAACTAAAGATCATATAATATTACCAAAATTGTTTGTATCTGTACAGTAAGGCACCATTAATACAAAAATTGAATTTGGAAATGTCCATTTACAGAACATTGAAAATAATAGAAAAAATATTATAGAAATCACTGAAAATAACATCTGGAAGAATACAGTAAATAGAAGCACTTTGCTTATTATTACAGTTTCCATCATATCCATATTCATCATTTTAATAAAACACAGATATTTTTGCTCTGAAACTGTCATAGAAATATCTTCGTCGGAGCCTCGAGCTAACGGTGGGGGTGTTATAGCCAACCCTTTCCTTCCCGCTCAAAAAACTTAAATTCTAAAATTCTTGATAACACAGGGGAACAAAACAGAAATTTTTTTCTGCGGCGTGAGTTTTTGGAGTCAATTAATAGACATGGGTTAATGAAGTTTTAATCCTATAATTCACTTTGTTTAAATTGACTCTGGTTCTCGCGATAAACCGCTATTTCAAAAATTAAGGAGGTTTCATCAGAGATTGCTAATAACTCAAATCTAAACCTTTCACCTGTAGAAAAAGTAGGCGTGGCAAGTCTATTTTAGTTTGGCAAGCTCACTACTTCTAACTTAAGCGCTGATCCAAGTTTTAAGTTGTTACATCAACTTTTCGAATTTTGGCCACAACAAAGGGTAAAATTTCCCATGTGGAGCGGTAAGTACAATTTTTAATTTTTGATAAGGTTGATTCGGCTGTCTCTCAGAGCAGACTCACAAATACCATCTCACTGTTTATGATGATTTCATCGCGTGTTTTCGATACGGCTCTTGTAACGGGTTTCGCACATGTTTTATGAATTCAGATCCCAGCCCGACGCCCTTCTTTGCTAGTCCGTCAGCCCTATCGTTACCATTAATGCTCTGGTGGCCTAATAGCAAGTGAATCTGAATTTTATGCAAAAATCTAAATAAATAAAAAAAAAATAAAAAATATGAGATAACACCATTGAATGTGAATTAAACCAAAACATACCAATATTTTTAAATGAAATATAGCTTATTTTCTTTGGAACATATGTGTTTTTATAACTTTATGTTAAAAAAGAGCTATTTTGACGTTTTCGATTTTTTATGAATTATGAAATATCAAAAAAGTTTAAAGTTTGTATAAAAAAATGTTTTTGTCGGAAGAACTTTATGAATATTTCCGAAACTATTCAGCTAATTAAAAAACAGTGTGGATGTAACTTAGAGGCAACTAAATAAAATTTCCCAATAATCGTTTGCCTAAAATGTAACAAACAATAATTGAGAACTCTGAACGACTTCCGCCACACTGTGTGAAAGAACCTAAATGCTTACTTGCATTTAATTCTTCACTACATTTAATTTAGCAACACTAATACAAACAAGCAATAGATATATAACTAATAAGAAAATATATATGTATGCACTAGCATAAAGGTATTTAAGCCAGAACAATTTGTAATCAAAAGCAGTTGATTGACAACCGACAATAAAAGTTCAACACCTAAATATAAACACGAGTTTTATTTTTGTGGACCTTTTCAGGTTTATTGAAAAGGTCAAAATATATTTTTTTATCCAGAATCACATATAGATTCTTAACTATTAAACTCTTAAACACCAAACCAATTCCAAATATATCGCAGATATATACGTGTAAATATGTACAAACATATATGGGTATATATATACGGGTCACTATGTAATTTTGGAACACCGTGCTAATGTTATTATTTGGATATGTATTTGGGCCAACGCAGGCATAAACTTGCATGGAAAAGAGATAAACTATTGCGCACCAAACTAAATAACTAATAAGTCAAATGAATAAGAAAAATCTAAAATTTTTTTTGATTAAAAACAAACAAGTTTAAGCATACATATCATATTCGATGGTGTTTACTTCATCAAACGCAATATTATAAAGGAAAAACAACTGAAACGGTCTCGAATATATGGAATTACTTCAGCCAACATTTTAACAGAATATAACACTATCATTAACCTAGTTAATGTTTGAAACAAAATTCTAAAATGTATCAATTATTTAAATGTAAAATCATTTTCCGTTTCAAGGCATCCACCGAATCACAAAAATTAATTAAGCTGTAGCTATTGTTGAAATCACTACACATACATCGTAAAGGGTCATGAAGGGCAAAATTTGAAGTGCACTGGCTCAACTTAAAAAGCACAAAATGTCTAGATCCTCTTCTTGGGATGTTAAAGTTAAGAGATGAGAGAATATATTGGGAGTCAATATCACCACAAAGTAATTTATATAGGAAGGTGACATTAAGCACCATCCTTCTGCTTCTCAGGGAAGGCAGTAAAATTAGCTTAAGGCGGGTTTCATACGAAGGAAGAATAATATCTGGGTTCCAACGATGATGACGTAAAGCAAAAAGTAAAAATTGTTTTTGAACCGATTCTATTGCATCAATGTGGACGTTATATTGAGGGTTCCATACTACGGAAGCATATTCAAGAATAGGCCTTACGAGAGATATATACAGTAATTTAGTAGTGAAGGCATCATTGAATTCTTTCGCCCATATTTTAATGAAACCAAGAACACCTCTAGCCTTATTTACAGCCAAATTTACGTGGAGATTGAAGCGAAGTTTTGGATCCATAATTGCACCAAGATCAACAAAACTATGAACAATTTCTAAGTGGATGTTATTTATAGTGTAATTTGTACTATGAGCAGTTCTGCGTGAGAAGGTCATTGATTTGCATTTTTTTAAGATAAGTTTTAATAGGTTGAAGTTACACCAATCCACTAGTCTGTTTAAAATCAGATTGTAAAAGGTGTTGTTCGTCGAGTGACTTGTAGGTAAGAAAAAGTTTCACATCGTCAGCATACATTAAGACGTCACAATGTTTAATTGCCGAGGGAAGGTCATTAATAAATAGTAAGAATAAAACCGGTCCAAGATGACTTCCTTGCGGAACACCAGATGTAACCATTATATTTTGTGAAAGAAATTTTTTATATAAAACTTTTTGAAAACGTCGCGATAAATAAGATTCTATCCAATTTAGCAATTTTACAGGAAACCCAATTAGCTTAAGTTTATTCAATAGAAGGTTATGATTGACGCTGTCAAAAGCTTTGCTAAAGTCCGTATAAATAACGTCAGTCTGTTTTCCCAAAGTAAAACCTTTTATTACACGAGTTGTAAACTCCAAAAGGTTTGTTGAAGTTGATTTACCCTTTAAAAAACCATGTTGAGTGACAGAAATGGAAGAAGATACGAAGTGGGTTAGTTGTTCAGTTATGATTTTCTCAAATAATTTAGGGATTGCGCTTAATTTTGCGATGCCTCGGTAGTTAGTGACATAAATTTTGGAGCCAGATTTATGAAGGGGTATAATATATGAATCTTTCCATATAATGGGAAAATGTTCACTTTGCAAGGATATATTAAATATGTTTGTTACATTTGTTTACAACAAATCCAGTCTGGTGTTCTTAAATGTTTCCATGCGATAATTAAGTAGAGAAACATGGCTACACGGAGATAAATTTTAGCTGAAAACAATCCCAAACCATTTATCATTTATTATTTATCGAAAAATTAACATGCCCTCATGCGTCCAATATAAGAAATTATTAGATTGTTAATTAAAAAAATTAATATGCTCACTAGACCGTATCACCTTGTATGGCAGAAAAATCTACCTATTTTGACCCCGCCTCAATTATTAGATATTTGAAAGACATTTTCGAAAAAAATATTTTTATACCCCCACGCGTACTGCGTGAGGGGTATATTAATTTTGTCACGAAGTGTGTAACGCCCAGAAGGAGGCGTGGTAGGTATAGAAAAGTATATATATTCTTGATCAGCATCACCACCCGAGTTGATTTAGCCATGTCCGTCTGTCTGTCCGTCTGTGCGTCTGTCCGTCTGTCCGTCTGTCTGTCTGTCGACACGATTACAGCCGTAATTTTCAAGCTATCGTAATGAAACTTCATATTTAAGTTTTTTTTTAAAAAGCGAAGATCAAGTTCGAGAATAGGCTATATCGGATGAAAACCACGCCCACCTCCCATACAACCTTAATAATGAAAACTCTATAAAGAGGCTAATATTTAAGCTACAATACTGAAATTCGGTATTTGTGTATTCTATGTCAAAACAGAGGTGTGTAAGAAAAATGGGCGTTATCCACCCACTAACACGCCCACCTCCCATTCAACCCCAAAATTGAAAACTATATAAAAAGACTTCTGTGGAAGCTAAATACACAAAATTAGGTATTTATTCATTTTATACTAAAACTAAGGTGTGTTAGAAAAATGGGTGTCATCCACCAACGAACACGCCCACCTCCCATATAACCCCAAAATTGAAAACTATATAAATAGGGTTTTATCAAAGCTACAAAAGTAAAATTTGATATTTATTCATTTTATGTCAAAACTAAAGTGTCTTAGAAAAATGGGCGTCATCCACCCACTAACACGCCCTCCTCCCATACAAACCTTAAATTGAAATCTATATAAAGAGGCTTCTGTCGAAGCTACAAAAATAAAATTAGGTATTAATTCATTTTATATCAAAAAAAAGACGTGTTAGAAAAATGGGCGTCATCCATTCACGAACACGCCCACCTCCCATACAACCCCAGATTGAAAACTTTATAAAAAGGCACATCTTTAAGATTGTTTTACACTTCCGAATCAGCCGTGGGGGTATTTTTACTTCGGCCAAGTCGAAGATATACATTACTAGTTTTTTTTAAATTGGTCCCTATGGTGCTATTTTGGTTTTTTCGTTATATCGTTGGTGTTATCCAAAGATTTTCTGATGTTTTTTTACCTCAAATGTTTTTTTTTCGACTGATTACACAATCGATCTTCGTTCCTACCGTATTATCCTGCACCAAAAAGTCCAACAAATTAAAGCTTTGTAAAAATCATTATAATCATGGGAAGAAATGAAATCGAAAAAATGGATTTTAGGAGCACTTCCGACCTGTTAATACTTTGGATAAATAACACACTTGTTAACACTTTGGAGAATAACACTTTGGATCATAATAAATTTTTTTTTTAATTTTCGAAATCTTTTCGGGATTCAAGGTGGCTGTAACGCCCGCAACTGTCAAGTTTCCCGAAAATGTGCCCCAATCGAAAAACAAGAAACACCGAAGATATAACGAAAAAGCCAAAAAAAGCACCATAGGGACCATTTTAAAAAAAAAATATATTTTTTCGAAAATGTCTTTCAAATATCTAACGATTGAGGCGGGGTCAAAAATAGGTTAGTTTTGGTGATACGCTCTAATGCTCACTTTTGCCCAATTTATGTCATTTGTATATAATGTTTTAATTTATTTTCTGCACTTTTATCACCAACAGGAACAAAAACCAACTGAGAATTATGTCGTTCGGTTGATCGTTTTTGATGTGCAAATTTACAATTATTACAACTAAATTAATTTTTTTGCAATCAAGCCCGATATTGCACTTAGCACAAGTTGACGTGTTTTTCAATAAAATTTGTAAGCCAAATTTTTAGCATAAACTGCGAACGTGACTAGCATGTTTTGAGATGGTTTTGAGCTCTATTGAGCTGATTTCAGTTACGAACGCTTTGAGCTTGATTTTATGTCACTTTCTCCGTGTAAAACATACATATATATACAACAAGAATTTGTTTTTTATTTCGAAAACAATATTTTAAGTTTTAGTTTGCATATCGTCACCTTAATACAGAAAGGACGTATCTCATAATTGTACATCAAGATAAAAAATTTAATAACTGCTTTAAATGCTATGTAATTAAAAATTATTTAATGCAGATTGAAATGAAAATCGTCAATAAATTCTGTGTTTAAAAACATATTTAAGTTTTTTTGGTTTTATGGAGGGTGTTAGAATAGAAAAGTTAAAAAAACACGATTTCGAAAAATTATAGTTACGTCCTTTCTATATTAAGGTGACGATATCTTAGGTCTAATAGGTTCAAAATTGGCTAAAACAAGAATTGTTCTTATGTTTGATCTTTGTTTTAAGTTTTTCTTTTTGAATATTGATAAAAATTCACAATTGGTTTTGTATAATTAGTTAATACTAACAATGAGTTGCAATGAAATTTTAAGAGTATATTTTATTTAATGAATTCAATTTTTGTAAGAAACAATTTATACCAAATGGTTGCCTACAATAATACTCCTTAAAATTTTTAAAATTTTTTGTACAAAAATTCCGACATATATGATAAAATTTCAATGTTTAATTTAATTAGTTTAAGATTAGCTTCAATATTATAGATAAAAACAAATTTTCAGTAAAATTTAATTTTTGAGACGATGTTTGATGTTCAAAGAAAAGTCCCTATCTACTTGTATGTAAAATTTAGAGCTGATTTATAATCTGCCTTCAGTTTTTTCAAAGGTTGCTACAAAGCTATTATTCTTATAATGAATTGTCATGCGGATTTGAGATATATTAATAGAAAATTCAAATAACACTATATTTGTCTATATTTGATTTTATCTAATATATAAAATCAAATGTTTGTCCATCTGTCTGTCTGTCTGTCTGTCAGCCTGTCTGTCTATCTGTTCCGTATAGGCTCGCGCACCGTTTATCCGATTGAGCTGAAATTTGGACACCGAGTACGTTTGATAGAGAGAAAGAACATAGGGGTGTAAAAAAGTGGGCGCAAGTCTGTGGGCGTGGCACTCCATAATAACTTCTTAACGCCTGGACCGATTTCAATGAAATTTGGTATGAAGGTTCAACTGCGCCCAAGGTAAAACATAGGTCATACAAATTCCAAAGACGTCCGCAAGAGAGCGCTTTATGTGTGCGTTTTAAAGACATAATAACTCCTAAACTCCTGAACCGATTTCAATGAAATTTGGTATGAAAGTTCAACTGCACCCGAGATAAAACATAAAATATAAAAAATTCCAAAGATTTCCGCAAGAAATCTTCCATTGGTATTTGATACAATGTTTGACATTTCATCAACTTGACAACTTTTCTGACACTTCCGGTGACTGTTCTGACGAATTACCTCGATATAGAGCCATATCACAGCGTCAAGCGATACGAAAAGAAGGCAAAAGCAATGGTCACTGTAAACCAACCGGACGCTATATTCCAGTAAAATAATCGCATTGGCGGCGTCGATCTATTTGACAATGCAATAAGTAACTATAGAATCAAGTTACGTGGAAAAAATGGTATTGGCCATTGATTACGAATGGGTTGGATGTTGCACTGGTCAACGCATGGAAGTTGCATTGCGCAATTATGAAGTACAAGCGGGGTGTTTCTGATATTGAACATCGCAATCGCAGAAATCATAGTATGTCACAGCTCCAGTGCCGGATTGAAATCACGGAGGCGCTGCTACAAATCAACAACGTTGCTATAGCTTGCGGCCCGAAAACACCGGATACAGTGGCGCAGCTTCGTTTACGAACGGATGAGCTTGGCCATGCTATTGCAAAGCGATAACTATTTATATAATTTTTTTCTTCTAACTATTTATATAGGTAGCAATAGTATTTTCTCTAAGCTATTTTATTAATAAAAAGACGTGAAATTGTTTGTAACATTAATTTCTTATTAATTTCTTTGAATGTTTCATTCTATCCAACACAATTTTTTTTAGCATTGGAGAACATATTGCGGCCTAAGGGTGCGAAAACGCACCTTCATATATCTAATAAGTTAGGGCGCTGTGGGTGTGGCAGTGGGTGTTTGCGCACTATGAGTGACTTAAGCACTCCACACAAAAAGTTTT